>JAZKJV010007899.1:0-286848 GCA_037367405.1 Ottelia alismoides | reverse complement strand
TTGGCATGCAAATCGACGAGAAAATAAAGGAAATGGAGGAAGAGGTCTGGGAATACCAAGGTATATTACCTGGAATGGCTGCTCGATGGCGACCGTTGACCGGAGCTCCGACGCGCGCGTGGGCGGCGATGCAAGGCCGATGAATCCCTGGAACCTTCTCCGATGATTCCTCCTCCTCGCGAGCTCCTCCAAGGTGCTGTCACCACCACGATTCGGCTGAAATGAAGCTTGGAAGTAGGGGGATCGGATAACCTGGAGCTGGGGCTCTGGGTAGCTGAAGAGTTATTGGTGATGGCGAACCTTGAGGGGCTTTTATAGCGAGTTTACTTGGGCTCCATGCTCAGATCGATGGCCAGCGATGGAGTAGGTTGTTGGAGGAAGGAGATCAAGGGTTTAGGTTGGTCGGAAGGTTCTGGAGTTGTGCGGGATAAATGGTGGAAGTCGGCAGGTCGAACAGAAGTCGGGTGCAACAGCTTCTTGAAGAAGACGGCCCAGGTGCTGACAAGTGTCAGCACCTGGTTGGCCCAGATGTAAAATTAACTTATAAATTAAGTATTAAATAGTAAATTACATTATTTTAAATAAGTTTAAATACAAAAAGTGTAGATAAATTAATTCTCTTATTTATGGAATAGTTACTTTTAATAAATAATAATTATTATATAAAATATGAATATTTTATTAATAAATATGTATTTATAAATAGGTTTTAGATTTCTAATTTAATAAATAAATAAGTAAAAATTAATTTTATATTTTCTTAATTATTAGAATATTAAATAAGGTTTATACGAATTTTTATGGATTTTAATAAATTAATTTGTATATTTTAATAAATAAGGTTAGTATCTAAGTAGGTCATTTATACCTATATTTTGGGGTTTTGATTTTATTAAAATAATAAATATGGTCCAAAAATTATGAAATAATTTATAGTGAAATTAGAAGATCATGAAATAATTTAAAAATTATAAAATTTAGAAAATGATAAATAATGTGTGTTACAGAAAATAAATAGCCCAGAAACCCCGTTGTCTTTTGGTCCCAAAACCGACTTTTTGCAAACGGATTCTGAATTCGATGAAACCAGCTTTATTAATTAGAGAATATTATTTTATGAACTCTAAAGGTGGGTAGAGTGAAATTGGAGTTCGTATGGGGAAGTTGAGATTTTGACAATTTGCAAACTGAGTTTCTTGGCATATATACATAGTAGTATTTTTAACTTATTTCTATATTTTTATATACATTTTTAGAAATAATTACCAAAAGGATTTGGTGAAAAATATGTTCATATGGATTAATTAAAGCTCTTTGAAGTTTTGTATATATTTTATAAATAATGAAAGGTGTATGTGTGTGTTAAATTATTTTTTTATGTTTTCTTTCCTTATCTCCCCCTACTTTTTGGTTTGTCGACCAATCCATGCTGACTTGGTATCGGGGGTTAGGTTATAAATATATCTTACAGCTATATTTATATTTTAAGTCATATTATATATATATACATATATTCAATCTGCCTTTTTCTTTCTTTTCTTGTTCTTTATTTATTTACATGATTTTAGTGGTTAAAAGTGAATATTTACACATGAATGGTGTTTTGTTAAAAGATGAGAATTAATGGATATTTACATGTATTTGTTAAGGGTTTTAAGACAAAATGCGACAGAAAAGTTAATGAATCATGGATTCATCAACCCCCTATACTTAAACTTTGCTAGTCCCTTAGCAAACACTTATTTTGAAAAAGTAAGTGAAAAAGAAAGAAAGATAGAATGAATTTGTTTTCCTAAACCAATTCATGAGAACAGACAAAGGACAGAGCTCGATCGGGCCTGAAACAAGCATTTTGTCGGAACCTTAACTAGGATTAGGATTTTATCCTCAACAGTCCTCAAGTTCCATAATCCTTACTCAAGATCACTTCATCGGCTAGTTCAGACTCACTTATTCATATCGCAAACTCTATCATCCTTGAAGTCAACTTGTACAGTGTGTGAATTGATTTAGCTCTTCCTGCTTAGAGAACCGAAGAAACCGTCAATCCTTGTTATACACTCCTATGGCTTCCTCATCCCGCTACTCTTTCCTCGGGGAGGGAGGTATTCCCTTCTGAGTTCAGTTCTGCTATGTCCACAATCGAATATAGGGAGAAGTTAGAAGAATGAGAAAAGAAGTGGAGTGCGACCAGTGTAGACGCATCTCCTTGTGAAGCTCAACCGGTGTAGCTGAGTCTCCACTAAGATGTGCATGCATATTTGGTGGAAGCTTGGACCATTGTGGTCTTATTTGGTGGCTTCTGTATTGCTTTGACTTTGTAATTTGCTTGCACTGCATTCATCTTTTTGTGCCTCGACGGATATAGCATCTTTTTAATACGTCCCTTTTTTGAGGTCTTAGAAAAATTGTGTCAGCAGATCCTTCCCTCATCTGAAGCAACTATCGCAACCCCAATCTCTCCCGTCTTTAGACGTCAATGCCTCAAAGATAAGGATAGAAACATACTACCAAGGTGTACTGCTCTTCGGGACTCCATGCGAGTCGAGATAAGTGCAGAGTGCATGTGTGCAAGATTGGTTCACTGGTGTAGAGTTGTACGGATGACTCCAAATGGTCTACTTAAGCTCAGATGACTTGATTTCCCTAGTATGATCTTACGGAACCCAAAGATTTAAGTCACAAGACCTGAAGAATCTAAATTCCAGATCCTAGTCAGGCTCCTTACAACGAGAGTTAAAGGCCGAAATCAAGCTCCATCCTTTAGGCTAGACTCAGTCTTAGTTCCAGAAATCAAACTTATTCTGAAAAATGCGAATGCAAATGCAACCACGTTTTTGTGAAATGTATTTTCTGAATTTTAATTATTTTTTATGGATTTTAAGGATTTTGTAATTTTTACGAATTTTAGGACTTTGTATTTTTTTATGGATTTTTCTATTTTTCTAAACAAGATTTTATTCATAAATTTTACAAGATTTATTTTATTTAAATTAAGTGTCTAATGTATTTTACAAATTTTATCTACAAAGTATTATACAAGGATTGAATGGTTTTTACACATGTTTTAATAAATAGGATTTTAACTAAGTATTATACACATTTTAAGTACAAATTTTAAATACATATTTTAATTACAAATTTTAAATACAAGTTCTAAGCATATTTTACTTATTTACAAGGATTTTATAAATAATAGATAAATAGAAGAGTGGATTTTAAATTAACCCTTACCCACTTTTTATGGATTTTATATATATAGAAAATACATAAAAGTACGAGTTATGGACGAAAGTATATATACAATATATACGTACCCCCTATACTTAGCTTGAGCTATGTCCTCATAGCATCAAAAGAGAAAAAGGAGGACATAACTCGTGCTAAGTAAAAGTGAGTGAAAAGGGATATCGATTACAAGTCAGTCAACCCCCCCTATACTTACGATCAGGTCATCGTAAGTATCACGGGAGAGCAAAATCGGGATGACTGAACGAAAAGGATAAATAACGAAAGTTCAAAAGGAAAGAATACGAAATCATCGAAATCACTCGGTCCCCCCTATACTTAGGATAAGGCATCCTAAGTATAGAAAAGAGTGTAGCCAAAAATTGGGGACCAGTGATTCGTGAAAAAGAATGGCTATACAAAAGAATCAGTACAAAAAATAAAACGCAAATCAATGGGCAATCGGTCCCCTCTATACTTAGGATCTGGTATCCTAAGCATAGAAGACGAGCTAAAACGGGGGCGATTGTGGTCTACGAAGAATATACAAGTGTTGTGAATCCCCAGAAAAGAATGGCTCAAAAGAATTTGTACAGGAAGAAGTGAAGGAGTGATCATGATTCCTGTACAAAATAGATCACTTCAGTACGGGCCAGATGATCAGTAGTCTCTACGAAATGCTTCAACATCTGCCCGTTAACCACGAACGGCTCTGCACTAGGTGACACATCTGATATTGCAATACTGCCATTGTCGTGCACCGTTCTGACTATGTACGGTCCTTCCCAGTTGCTTTTCAATTTTCTGGGAAAAATTCTCAACCTTGCATTGAACAGCCAGACTTTCTGCCCAGGGACAAAGCTCTTGTGCCGAGTATGTCTGTCATGCCATTTCTTCACTTTGTCCTTATAGATGAGTCTGTTCTCGTATGCTTGATTTCGAATCTCTACCAGCTCATTCAGATCTATCTTTCTCTTGGCCCCTGCTTTATGTTCATCCATCAGTATATCTCGAATTGCCCATTCAGATTTATGCATGATCTCTACGGGCAATTGGCATGGCTTTCCATAAACTAGCCTGAATGGTGAAGTACCTAAGGGAGTCTTATAAAGTACGATATGCCCAAAGAACTTGATCTAGAAGAAGTGACCAGTTCTTCCTATCCGGTCGTACTAGTTTCTGGAGAATTGATTTCACCTCCCTATTTGAAACTTCAGCCATGCCGTTCATCTATGGGTGGTAAGGAGAAGCTACTCTGTGATCGATGCTGTATTGTTTCACTAGCTTTTTCACCTCCTTATTAATGAAGTGGCTACCCCCATCAGAGATTAAGATACGAGGGATTCCGAACTGCGAAATAATATGTTCCCTTAGGAACTTGCAAACGGTCTTGCTGTCTGCGGTTCTTGCGGGTATAGCCTCCACCCATCTGCTAACATAGTCTACAGCGAGAAGAATGTACTCAAAGCCGCTGCTAGAAGGGAACGGTCCCATAAAATCTATGCCCCATGCGTCAAAGATCTCGTAGATAATGACTTGTCGCATCGGCATTGCATCTCTGGCACTGACTGTCCCTTTAGCTATCTGACAATCTGGACAACTCTTAACGAATGTGCAAGCATCTCTAGTAAGAGTCGGCCACCATAATCCGCTCTGTAGTACCTTCTGCGCTGTCCTCTTCCCTGAATGATGTCCTCCTGATTCTAAAGAATGACACAAAGTGAGGACACTATTATATTCCTCCTGAGGAATACATCGCCTGTACACGCAATCTAGTCTTTCGAGAAAAAGAATCGGATCCTCCCAATGGTAGTATCGTGCCTCAGAAACTAGTTTCTCAACTCGGTTCTTTGGCCAACCCTGAGGACTTTTCTGTGTGACCAGAAAGTTCACCATGTCTGCATACCACAGAAGTTTTGTAACCGCAAAGATGCTCTCGTCAGGAAATCTCTCTGCGATCTCTAGCGTGTACTCATCTGAAGGATGATCTGTCTGCAATCAGGAGAGGTGATCAGCTACCACATTCTTTACTCCAGGTTTATCTTTGATATCCAGATCGAATTCCTGAAGCAAGAGAATCCATCTAAGAAGACGTGCCTTGGCATCCTTCTTTTCCATTAGAAATCTGATAGCTGAGTGATCAGTGTATACTGTGATTTTTGAGCCAAGCAGATATGATCGAAATTTATCTAATGCAAACACTACTGCCAACATCTCCTTTTCTGTCACTGTGTAATTTCTCTGAGCATCATCTAAGGTTTTGCTGGCATAGTGAATAGCAACGGGAAGTCCATTCCTCCTCTGCCCTAATACAGCCCCGACCGCAAAATCTGATGCATCCGTCATGATCTCGAAGGGTAGAGACCAATCAGGCGGATGTAGGACAGGAGCACTGATTATCTTTTCTTTCAATGTGAGGAAGGCATTAAGACATTTATCATTTAAAACGAACTCGATTTCTTTGCCTAGCAATTCAGCTAACGGTTGGGCAATCCGTCAGTAAAAGCCGACGTTCCCTAGAAATGACCGTAACTGTTTGATGTTGGATGGTGGCTCGAGTTTCTTGATGACATCCACCTTGGCAGGGTCAACCTCCATGCCTCGCTGGGAGATGACGTGCCCCAACACAATCCCGCGAGTAACCATAAAATGGCTCTTTTCCCAGGACAGAACGAGATCTACCTCACAACACTTTTTCAGAACCTGGTCTAGGTGCGCTAAACAATCGTCAAAGGACTCACCATAGACCGAGAAATCATCCATAAAAACCTCTAGAAAATCACCGACCATGTCCGCAAAAAATAGCAAGCATGCGCCTTTGGAAAGTCGCAGGAGCGTTGCACAATCAAAGGGCATCCATCTAAAGGCATATGTGTCGAACGGACAAATAAAGGTGGTTTTATCCTGGTCTTCAGGAGCAATTGATACCTGGTTGTATCTGGAGTAACCGTCAAGGAAACATAAGTACCCCTTCCCTGCCAACCGTTATATGATCTGGTCTATGAAAGGCAAAGGGAAGTGGTCCTTCTTCGTCGCGGTGTTCAGCTTTCTGTAGTCAACGCATACTCGCCACGACGTGCTTACTCTCTTTGGAATCTCCTCTCCACTCTCGTTTTTCTCCATCAAAATTCCCGACTTCTTCGGGACAACATGTAATGGGCTAACCCATTCGGAGTTGGAGATGGGATAAATGAACCCTGCGTCGCACCATTTCATCATCTTTTTCTTGACAACTTCTCGTAATACCGGATTCAGCCTATGCTGAAACTCTCTGGAGGGTTTGCTGTCATGATCGAGATAGATATGATGCGAACACAAAGCAAGATTAATCCCGCGGAGATTGGATACAGTCCACCCAATAGCCTTGCGGTTTCTTTCTAGAATCTCCATCAGACGAGATTCTTGATCATCGCTCAAAGATGAGCTGATAATGACCGGAAACTGTTGATGTGGACCCGCAAGGAAAGCATACTTCATGTTTGGTGGCAAAGTTTTAAGTTCTGGCAAGGTAGTATTTGTATCTACCAAAACATCCTATGTGTGTGTACGTGGATCTGTATCGATTGTGGATTTGTCGGCACTCTGATTATCCACCATCTCTATGTGCTCTAGAGTCGGACTACAGAAGATGTTCACGACATCATCCGACTCCTCAAAATGATCGGAAGAGAATAAGTCAGCTAGATAAAATTCTGAATCATCTGAGACGGAGGAATTGTGTAGAGTTTCTGATTCTGAAAGATCTGCATTGATTTCGTCAGAAGTATGATCCCTTTGCTTCTCATCATCCAGACTAAAATATAAGGTCCCGTCGGAAGAACTACCCCCTGAGGTCTCGGACCCGTCCTCTGTCAAACACTCTTGGGTCTCTACCTGATATCTTTCGAGGTTGTCAAGACAGACCTCATCCATGTAATCACAGGAGGCTAAAGAACTCAGAAAATCCGAAGATGCATCACTGAAAGTGTTTGATTCTCTCGCCATCTCTATATGTACCTTTTCGCCATCGGTGCGAAAAGATACCTTCCCTGTATCATAATCGAAGAGGGCCTTTGCGGTTTCTAGAAAAGGCCTCCCGAGAAGGATCGGGGTAAGGTGTAACTGTGCAGGGCAATTCATGTCTAGGACTGTAAAGTCCACTGGAAATTGCAGACCCTGCACGGTTACGATAACGTTTCTAAGTATACCCTTAGGTCTCTTTACGGATCTATAAGCAAGCTGAAGGATCACGTGGGATTTGTAAAGAAGACCTAACTCGAGCTTCTCTAGTAAGGAAGCAGGTATCAGATTGATCGAGGAACCGTTATCTAATAGAGTGCGATCGAACTCAGCTTTTGCAATCTCGCATCTGACATAATGTGTACCTGAATCCTTTTTCTTCTTCGGTAGCTTATGCTGTATCGCACAGGATGTAGCCTTAGTCAAGACATGTTTTTCTGTTCGGAATCTGTTTTTCCTACACGTGGTGCATCTGTTTTTCAGTTGATTAGTGAGCGTAGGAAATTGATCTAAGGCATCATGAAGAGGGATCTTCAGAAAGATGTGTTCTTTGAGTAGTTTTTATATCTGTGGAGATTCAAGATTATTTTTGGTCTTTTTCTTTCCTTTTCCAAACAAAGCATCAGGAAAAGGAATAAAGTCAGAAGTCAGAAAATCTGGACTTTTATTCAAACTGGAATCAACATTTACATCGAGAGTCTCAGAATTATTTACAAAACTCTATAAAAGAGGGAAGAAATATTTTTGTCGGGGCTCTCTGCCTGATCTGGCGTGATATCATCATCTGAGTCGCCAGTATACATATCTGAAGTGTTGGCATTGCTCCCGTCTCTTGAGTCTGCGTAAAGGTCCTCATCTTCTTGTGGTTTCTCCTCCTCGGCATCAGGATCATGGTTTAGCTCGTGCTCCTCTGGTGCCCTCTCCTCTTCTCCAGTAGGTGCTTGTGGTGATCTACAGCTCCTGAGACGAATGAAGTTAGATAAAAATTCAGGAAACGAGATCTCACCTGTAGTGTCTACCTGCTCTGGATGCCTCCTCTTGTTGTTCGGGTTCATCTGAGGCTGGGCTGGGAGAGTGGTCTTCGGCACGGTTAACTCGTCCAGACGACGGTTAACCTGCTCCATCTCTGTCTTGTGCGCGATCTGGAGCGTACTCAGCATATCCATGATCTGGTTGATCGCCTGGGCCTGTGAAGACATCTCCGGTTCGGTGTGGGGGCCCTGGCTTGCTCCTCTCTCCTGCCTTGGCGTGAAATGCTGAGAGGTGGAAGGCTGGGAGTAGCGTTGCGGTGTGGAGGAAGACTGTTGCGGCTGCTGAAAAAGATAATTCTGTGAGTAGTGAGCAATGTGCTGATATGAAGGCTGCGGTCTCTGATGGTAAAAATTCGGATGAGACTGCTGCGGCGTGAAGCTCTAGCGGTGCTGAAATTGCGGACGTCCATGCTGCGGATGACCGTACGGCTGCTGCGGCTGCTGATTCGGTATACTCGGCTGCTGCATCGGAGTATACCAAATCCCGTTGATCTCGAAAGTAGATTGCGGCTCCACCTCCATCTCTGTGGTGCTGATGATCTGGCCACAATTGGCATGAGACTGATCCTCATGCCAATCAATCTGCGGAATCACAGGCTCGCTCTGGATGTAGTGTATCTGACGGGTGGGTGGAGCGGGTGCGATCCTCCGTGCTGATTGTGCGTTCGAAGAAGTCTGGCTCTGCTGGTACTGGATCTGAAGATCAGCGACCTTCTTCGATAGATCACTCAGCTGCTGAGGTAGAGATGAGAGTTTCTCCAACTCTCGCAGCGGCTGTAGGTCTTGGACCTGCTTTTGAATCACATCCACCAACATCAATTTCTCGCTAATGAAGCCAATGTTGGTGTTGGATTCAGAGTCTGAGATGTTCGCCACCTTGTGATGTTCTCGGTGATGTGGTGGCTGTGGGGCTTTCTGAAATGCCCGAGTAGAGTCTAGAACTCTCGAGTTCTTGGCCATCCCTTCGAAGATGGCCCAGACTGACTCGGCATCCTTATTCAAGTAACTGCCGCCATATGCGGCACTGACTAGCCCATGTACTTCCGGCTGGAGTCCTCCGAAGTAGTTCTGTACGAGCACCTTCATCGGGATCTCCTGATGCGGGCATCTCTCCGTCAGGTCCTTGAATCGATCCCATGCCTCATGGAATGATTCGTGCGGCAATTGCGTAAAATTGGAGATCTGGCTCCTCATCATGTTCGTTCTTCCCAAAGGAAAATACTTGCGCAGGAAGGTGGACTTCAGGTCGTCCCACGTAGAAATTTCTCTCCCCAAATGGCTCAGCCAATAAAGGGCCTTATCGGCTAAGGCAAAGGGGAAAGCCTCTCGACGTACGGCCTCCTGCGTCACTCCTGGATAACAAGCCGTTCCGCAGATCATCTCAAACTGCTATAAAAACGTGAATGGCTCCTCTGCGGCATTCCCATAGTACTTGGCAAGCAAGGAGAGGAAGGATGGTCAGAGTTCGTATGGCCCTTGATTCGGCGGTAGCCGAATCCAATGGTGGAGCATTCTCGCCCGGGTCATACTCGTCCCGTAAAGTTGCGGGAACTGCAGGCGGAAACTGGTTCCCGGCCCCTTCTCTCAGCGCGACTATTTCAGCCCGCAGTTCGGTCTGAACTCTATACTGTTCTCGAATCTGTAAATTCATCTGCTGTAATGTATTGAGAATGCCTGTCGTGACATCTACGTTAAGCTCCGATCTTCCCTCCTGATGATCCCCAGCTGGTGGCCTCTCGTCTGCTGTTGGTCCTTTCCCGTGAGCCATCTGATCATCTGTAAAGTAGAAACTCTCGTAACAACTCAGCGAAAAGTACTCAGGAGATCTAGATGATGTATTGAGGCAAGGGTCTACATCAATAGTCTGGCCAGGAGGCGAGGGAGTGTGGGTCTGACTCGCCTCGAGATCTGATGGGACCGGCTCGGGAAGAGGGTCATCCCGAGCCTGAGCCAAAAAGCCGTTGAGACGTCATCTTCGATGTCAAGAGAAAGTCTGGAGAGCACGTTCACGATTCAAGAGAAAGAGAAATGCGAAAGCCGCGGAAACTCACGCCCCGCAAACAAACACAAAGCAAACCCCGTTTTCACCAACTCAACCCTGATGAAGACCGTAAGAGTTCGGTCTTTTTATCTTTTCGGTTTTAGTGTTGTGATTATCATACGTTTCGATTACACGGGCTGAGCAAGCCAATAGGTGCCTGATAGTTTACCCAAAATATTGGCCCTGTATCCTTACACGAGACCACTCGCACTCAGCCAGTATGGAAGTACGGACCGTTTCCGGCTACCCGTGTTACTTGAGGACGGAGCCTTGCGCAGTGTCCTCTAAACCTCCCACTCTGATAAGTAAACCCGGACCGTTTCCGGCTACCCGAGCTTACCCACTGAGGAACAGTGATCAGGTGTATGGACCCAGTAGTATTTCGTGAGAAATACGGGGTTTGGGCTCTATCCTTAAGTGTCGGCTCTCGAGCTCGCGCACTCTGAGAAATGTGCGGGGGTTACTCTCCCCAAATCACTTGAGTCAATTTACGGCTTTAAGTCAGATAGATTTAGCAGTCCCGATTTTAGTTTTGTAATTTTTATGGTTTTTTCAGTCAACGTCTATCGATTTTTTTTCTTCTTTTTATAAAAACCCTAAAGCATGCACCTAGGTTGCGAGTCCTAAGACTAACTACGCGGCACAAGCAGATAGAGTAAAAAAAATCTAATCAAGCATCTAGAAAAGCCGCGGAAAACCGATGAGCGATAAAAAGCCGCGATGGGTGCCCTGATCCTCGGATACACGGTATCCGGCATATCTGGCCCAAAAAAATGGGGGGGGGGGGTTGTTTATTGTAATTACAGACTCTCTCTCCCTTTCTCTCTCTTTTACAAAAATACCTTAACTACTCTGCCTTCTGCAGCCGACTCGTGAAGAAGGGGCCTGCCTCTGCTCTTTCAACTGATTCGGCTTCCGAAGAAGCCGGCTGATCCTGTAGGCCCTACAAAGATAGTTAGCAAAAGATCGATCGAGAAAGCTGCGAAACCGAAAAAGCCGTAAGAAAACAAAAGAGAAACTTAGAAAATGAAACACGAAAAAAACCGTACGAAAAACAAAACAATGAGAAGAGAAAAAAATAAAATCACGAAGAAATAAAAAATCGAAAAGAATCTAACGCCTCCCCGGCAACGACGCCATTTTGATGAGGTTAAAAAAATCGGTTTCGCGGCTTTTTATTGATGAAAGTGGTCGGTGTAGCAAGAAGCCGCGAAACAAGTTCGATTTTTAAACCTATCAAAAAAATTTCGGTTTTCTTTCAGAAAACCGTCACTAATATTTAACCAGGCAAGTGTTCCTGGGTCGAACTCAAGGAGGCAGAATAAATTCTTTCGATTTTATATCTTCGTAGTTTTATTTTTTAATCTTCTCTAAGTGATCAAGTCAAAGAACCTTTTTTATTGATTTTTATTTTATTATTTTTATTTAATTTTATTATTTTCCAATTTTTATTTTTCAAAAAGGGAGATTTTTCAAAAAGATGTATTTATTGTATAATAGGTGGATACTAGATAGGTGATACAAGATAGTATGGTGATCGGGGTTCGAGCCGCGTGCTCGAACAACTCAAGAAAACAAAACAAAACAAGACGAATTTCGAAGAGTCGAAACACGTCGAAAACTTGTCAAAAATCCACATAAACCTTATACTAAGTAGTTAGGGTAGTTATGTAACTACCCTTAAGAAACCGTCCAAAATCAAAGTCACACGAGGTCCAAATAACCCCTATAGCCCAGGGGTATAAGCGCAAAAGAAAACTAATTAAAATATCTTCAAAAAGGTCCTCAGGGACTGTTCTGTAGAAAAAGTATACAAAACTTTACATTTAGGTCCGTACGGAGGGACCTAAATGCAAATAGTGAAAACCTGTAAGGCGGAGGAAAGTTTCTGGAAGTTGTTGGGTCTAAGAAGAAAATTTCCCACCGTTTCGCATTCGGTGGCTGAGATTAGAAGGTTCTAGCGCCGATCAGACGCTCACGGGTGTGCCACGTGTCGCGCACCTATGCGTCCCCCTGTTCTTGAGTTCGTTGCGCAGCTTGGCGGTGGCTCTTCTTCTCCGAGTTTCTCCGGCTGCCCGATGAAAGCTTTGGCATGCCGGTGGGGCCAGAGGGGTGGCTCCTCCACCCCTCGAGCTCGCCCGCGGTAGAGTGGTGGCAGACGACGCTTCGAGCGACGGCGATGGTGCGAAGAAGTTGGCTGTCTTAGCTCCCTGGAGCTGACTCAGTGATGGCGACCCATCTTTGGAGATGGATTCTAAAGAAGAAGATTAGCTTCTAGTCCTTGCGGTTAGCTCTTAACCGATGTCTGATATGCAAACACAATATGGATGTGCTCGATTCGTTAGGAATCAGCTTAAGGGTAAAGGATTCGCAAGATCAAAACTAGATAAAAAATCAGGTTTCCAGCGGATATACAAAATGCATGAAGAAGACGATACGATTTGAAGCGCGATTTGAGTAAATTTTGAAACGAATCGAGATGAAATGCTAAGGGCGTCAATCTAAGATGGTTTGGCTTCCTAAATCGCGGATTAGCCACGCTAATCGTGGCACGCAAATCATCGAGAAAAATAAAGGAAATGGAGGAAGAGGTCTGGGAATACCAAGGTATATTACCTGGAATGGCTGCTCGACGGCGACCTTTGATCGGAGCTCCGACGCGCGCGTGGGCGGCGATGCAAGGCCGATGAATCCCTGGAACCTTCTCCGTTGATTCCTCCTCCTCGCGAGCTCCTCCAAGGTGTTGTCACCACCACGATTTGGCTGGAATGAAGCTTGGAAGTAGGGGGATTGGATAACCTGGAGCTGGGGCTCTTGGTAGTTGAAGAGTTGTTGGTGATGGCGGACCTTGAGGGGCTTTTATAGCGAGTTTACTTGGGCTCCACGCTCAGATCGATGGCCAGCGATGGAGTAGGTTGTTGGAGGAAGGAGATCAAGGGTTTAGGTTGGTCGGAAGGTTCTGGAGTTGCGCGTAGTAAATGGTGGAAGTCGACAGGTCGAACAGAAGTCGGGTGCAACAACTTCTTGAAGAAGACGGCCCAGGTGCTGACAAGTGTCAGCACCTGGTTCGCCCAGATGTAAAATTAACTTATAAATTAAGTATTAAATAGTAAATTACATTATTTTAAATAAGTTTAAATAGAAAAAGTGTAGATAAATTAATTCTCTAATTTATGGAATAGTTAGTTTTAATAAATAATAAATATTATTTTAAATATAAATATTATATTAATAAATATGTATTTATAAATAGGTTTTAGATTTTTAATTTAATAAATAAGTAAGTAAAAATTAATTTTATATTTTCTTAATTATTAGAATATTAAATAAGGTTTATACGAATTTTTATGGATTTTAATAAATAATTTGTATATTTTAATAAATAAGGTTAGTATCTAAGTAGGTCATTTATACCTATATTTTGGGGTTTTTGATTTTATTAAAATAATAAATATGGTCCAAAAATTATGAAATAATTTATGGGGAAACTACAAGATCATGAAATAATTTAAAAATTATAAAATTAAGAAAATGATAAATAATGTGTGTTACAGAAAATAAATAGCAATTAGAGAATATTATTTTATGAACTTTAAAGGTGAGTAGAGTGAAATTGGAGTTCGTATGGGGAAGTTTTGATGTTCGGAAGTTGAGATTTTGACAATTTACAAACTGAGTTTCTTGGCATATATACAGGGTAGTATTTTTAACTTATTTTTATATTTTTATATACATTTTTAGAAATAATTAGGAAAATGATTTGGTGAAAAATATGTTTATATGGATTAATTAAAATTCTTTGAAGTTTTGTATATATTTTATAAATAATGAAAGGTGTATATGTGTGTGTTAAATTATTTTATTTGTTTTCTTTCCTTATCTCCCCCTACTTTTTGGTTTGTCGACCAATCCATACTGACTTGGTCTCGGGGGTTAGGTTATAAATATATCTTACAGCTATATTTATATTTTAAGTCATATTGTATATATATAGATGTATTCAATCTGCCTTTTTCTTTCTTTTCTTGTTCTTTATTTATTTACATGATTTTAGTGGTTAAAAGTGAATATTTACACATGAATGGTGTTTTGTTAAAAGATGAGAATTAATGGATATTTATATGTATTTGTTAAAGGTTTTAAGACAAAATGCGACAGAAAAGTTAATGAATCATGGATTCATCAGCTAGCAATAGAGCTCGAAGATGTTCTAGTATAGATGTGGAGATTGATGAAGGTTCAACTGCTAACGAGTCTCCCAGATATCGCTCCTCGCTCTAGAACTTGTTTCAAGTCCTACAAATAGAAGGTCGTGCTTGGAATGATTGTCTTCGGTCAAATATTATGTTAAACGCACGTAAAATGGGGGTGAGCGGGGGTATCCGGTGAAGTGGAGAAAGGAGACTAGGCTCCTGACCTGGAGTGATCTAGATATGGGCAGATGGTGGAAGAAGTGAAGAAATGTCGGTGAACATAGTCGTGAGGTTGAGGTTTGGTGAGAGTGATCGGAGCACCTCTGATATGGCTGATTGGAGGGAGGTGAATTCCAGGTGATTTTAGCTAAATCAAGAATCAAAACACATAATTAAATTGCAGAATGGAATCTAAGATACCTAAGGTACCAACGGGTGGAATGGAACGGTGGAAGTGCCTTAATCTGTGGTTGGGAGGAGAGGTGGAAACTCATGGCGAAGGACTCTGATGAGTGACTGAATCACAATCATTGACACCCTGATCACACTCCCGATTGGACGAATTCCTCGTTGTCACCAAAGAGACTCTCCTGCCACTCAATCTCAGGTTAAGAAGGGGCCAAAGGCGGATTGATCCTCGCCAGAGGTGAAAGACTTCTATTTATTGGCGAAGCTTCGAGGGTTTTTGAAATTCGAATGGAGCGAGATTAGAGGCATTATGTATGTATCTGAGTTGGTGGCGTGAAGGAGGTTTGAATGATCGAGAGAATCAGAGAAGAGTGAGGGAGGCCTTAAAAAGTGTTGCACGTGAGAAAAATGCGAGAAGATGTAGGTGGAGGCGATATTAGCGGTGAGAAGGCACAAACTGGGGAGTTGACCTGGGTCAACATACCCGAGATGGACCAATCAGAAGGCATTTGGATTAAGACGAAATAGACTATGTGATGAAAATACAATAAAATATTAAGTAATTAAATAAAAAACAGAAAATGAACGAACTAAAGTAAATAATGTAAATAAAATATGTTAGGAATATTTTAAAGTAAATTTTGGTGTTTTTTAATTAATTAAATAATATAATTACAATGGTTAAAATAAATATATGGTATTATTTACAATATAGAGTATTATGTTTTCAATTATATAATTTTCCATATATACATAATTTACTATTTTATTTATTTACAATATTTTACAAGGATTTTAATGACAATTTTATTCAATTTTTATGAGTTAACTTATTAGGTTAATTAAATAAATATATATATATGTAAAATATTAATGGTGATACATATACACTAAATACGTGAATTTATTTTTGGTGATTTTTTATTTTGTAATTTTATTAGTATTTTACAAGGGTTAACTATAATATTTACAAAGAAAGAAAAATATAATATTTGCAATTATGCATAGGAAAATAATTAATGAAATAATTCACACAATATATATAGGTACAATGCACAATAATAACCCAGTTTGCCACATTTCACACCTTGACTCAGAATTTTATAAAATTACCCCCATTTTGAAGATAATTTAATTTTGAGTACAATGAAAGTGAGTTTGATGAATTTGGAGTTCATGTGGAGAAGATATTGGCCTGGAAAGTTTGTACTTTTGTGGCTTCTGGAGAGTATGATTATGTACACTAGATACAGATTCATTTTGCAATTATTTTTGTTATTTACAAAGAGACTATTATCATGATTATTTACAAATGGTTAGGTGATAAAATAATTATAGATTTTTGTATTGCCGATAATATTATACAAGTGAGGAACATATACAAGTATCAAGTGTATTTTTGGTGATTTTTGGCCTTATCTCCCCCTACTTTATTTCTTGTCGATCTTGTCAAGTCTTTACTTCTCTCAGGGTTTGATTCAGCCTGTATCTATAACATATATACATTCTTTTATTTTCTTTATTTTCACTTTCTTTCCTTATTTATTTTAGTTTTAAAGGTGATAAATATACAATATTTACACCAAGATGCAGGTTTAGTAAGAATATAGATTTATTAATATATACATGTGTTTGCTAAGGGATTTTAAGCTAAAATAAATGAATAAAGATGATAAAATGTAGATTCATCACATACACCACAATCATTAACTAAAAATCAATGCATCAAAACAACATAAACAACTTTGACCTAAATAATAAATAATCAACTTAACACAAATATTAAATCAAAATTTATCATATTAATGAAGATGTGTCCCCGTTAATGGCGTCATTTGATGAATCGTCAATTGGCTAAATAATATGATCTCATTGTAGCATGGGCCAATCAACAACCACTCAGAACTGAGACAAGATCTTCGTGAAGAGTTCTCGACTTGATTTACAAGGACATGCGCCATAATATAATTTATTATCATCGATATTAATGTTAAGTGATCGATAACTTATCTAGATCAAAAGAAACATGATACAATGCATCGCAAGATAACATATCACATATGAATGAATTAATTTTATCTAAAATAAATTGTGCAAGTTAACTTATTAAAAAAATGCTACAAAATGAAACTATATACTCAAATTCATATACGTACTACGTAAATCCCTTAAATTATATGCTAAACTAAAACAATTATTAAAACTAGGATCAAAGTCCAATTGAGGAGTTATTTAAAGCATGTGTTCATTTAATATGAATAATATAGAAAGTAACCTATCTCCAATAAATAGGTCTATGATTGAAGGTTCGATCAGATTCAAACATGCCATCATGTAAATCACAAGTTAAGCTTTGTAATGAAACTGAAATCAACGCAAAAGAACACCATACGCTCAAGTTATTAAACATTGAATATAGTGTCATATCTGCAATGAAAACATAAATAAATCCCTACAAATAGGTACTTACAAGGTGTACATTGTATTTATTGAAAATTGACCGATGAATTTAATGTGAACCCCTGGTGGGGGTATTTTTACAATTTTGGAAAAGCCGGCAGGCAGATTCTACAAATTGCCCAATGCCACTTGCTTGCAGCACGTGACACTGAGGCTAGGAGAAAGGCACGTGGCTTGGTCCACGCGATAGCTCATGGTTCTTCAGTGGAGGGTTGGTGTGTCCTAGGTTGCAGAATTGGAGTTTGTCAACGCGACTGAATATGGGTTGTCAGATTCTCCCCAAATGGGTTTAATCAAACGATACATGTACTGCATGCTCCTTCCTCCTCCTCTCAAGCGTGATAGAATAGATTGGGTTCTGATAAACCCAAGCGCACTCCTCCATTCTGCTACAAGCTATTTGATGGTCCTTGAAGCTCCCTCTTTGGCTGACGAAGATGATGAATCATCGAAGAAGGTACGGGATGCTCTGAAAGCGGTTGTCTATTTGTAGTTATCAGAGGCAGTTTTCTAGATCAGAGCTCCCTCCATTTTCTGACCATTGAAGGTCTTGGGACATGCAAACTATCAGGAAGCAACCAAGTTGTGTGTGTGTGTAAAGTTGGTGAGTGATATGAAGGTCCCTAGCAAGTGGATGAGTGGAGGACCAGGTAGGATTCTCTTCTGTCGTTGATGGAGAGAAAAGGGTCATGGAGAAGATGGTTCTTTATAAGATGAGGTTGTGATTCAAACCTCTCATATGAATCTACGATTCACGATGAAGGTTGAGGCAGATGTTGATTCGAGTGAAGATTTAAGTACGGGCAAATAAAATTTAAGAATAACAAGCAAAAAACAGCTTACCCTAGACCAGAGTACCCGAATTTTGATTCAAGTCACCATGATAGAGGAGGTGACTTGGGGTGATGCTCGAAGCATCTATTCTTTCTCCATACCTATGCAGTAACGTCGGGAAGCTCTACTCTGAGGAACGACTGTGGTCATGCCCTCCATTGGGAAAGGGTCAACACCAGAGTAGGGCATCATCAAGGACTCTCGATAGTCCTCATCCCTGTCACGGAGAGGAAAAGGGGCTAGAAGATTACTCATACAAGGATGGTAGCCATGACAGGAGGCATGATTAAGGATTTCAAGAAGAAGATAATGGCGGTTTTCATTAGTTTTATGGAGGTTTCAATTTCCACCATCAATAGGGAAGTTAGGGTTAAGAGGAGGTAGACTGTTGGCATGGTTTAGGGATGTTTGGAGAAGTGAAAGGTGATGGAATTTGGTCAGCAGATGGTGTGATGAAGGAAGGGAAATGAGATAAATTAGGAGGTTTGACAGAACTGACATCTGGGAGAAGTAGGCTATGAAGGTTGAAGACACATTGTGACCCTTGGATCTAATGATCCAACAACTCTAAAAGGACTGACAAGGGTCGACCCTGATAAGATCTGATGATATCATCATGTGTCTAACAATGAAGTAGGGATGACCTGCTAAGATGAGATCATCATGGTTAGATCCAACGGCTGCAAAGTAGGCAGTTCTCAAAGTAGGGTTGGGCTGCGTGGTGCAATATGATGGCATCACGTAGCCCAATCAAAGTTAAGGAAATTAGGAAAAAAATAATGTAAAATAGAGATTGAATAATTAGAGTCAGAAATAGAAAAAATGATTAACATGAAAGTTGTACATCTCGATGAGATCTACAACTTTCATCTAGAACCCAAAGATAAATAAAAACATATATATACAATAATTATTTCTACAAGTAATTTAAAGTAATAAATTACTTAATTTAAATTCTTTTATTTTTTATGGTTTTTAATTTTATAAATTAGGTTAAATTAATTACATATAATATTATACTGAATTTAATTGGATTTTTTATAAAAAATTAACATAAAAAATAATTGCACAATACTAGGAATAATAATATACATTAATTATAGTCATTTATTTACGACATAATGTAAGTTAACTAGGTTAGTTGTCAGTGATTTTTATTTGTTTTCTTAATTAAGAGATAAAATAAGAGCATAATGTATTTGCATCTAGAATTCATCAGGTTCACCGCCCATTCAGATCCACAGAGCATAACATGTCTCATGGTTGCTTTGTAAAATTTTCCTTTAATTTTCAAAGGAATTTTCTTATCACAAAGAAAAATAGAGGATCCTCTCCAGTTTAGCCATACAACATTTATTCTATTTATAACCTCTCTATCAAGTTCCCCATCATGTTGCAAAATAGATCCCAAGTATGTAAAAGAATCTCTCTTTTGAATGTTGTCATCACCAATCTTCACCTCGATTCATTCCTCTTTGTTTCCATTAAAATTGCACTCCATATATTAAGCCTTAGACCTATTTATACGAAATCCTTTACTCTCCAATGCATATCTCCAGACCTCATGCTTCTCATTTTTTCCATCTCTAGTCTCATCAATCAAGACAATTTCATAATCAAATAACATACACTAAGGTATCACATCCTGAATCTGACTTATCGAATCATCCATAATCAAACTAAAAAGGAATAGACTCAAAGCCGAACCTTGATGCAGACCAATGTTTATGTCAACATAGTCAGTCTTCTCAGACTGGACCCTTACACAATATGAAGCCCTATCATACATATCCTTTATAAGCTTAATGAATAAGACATGTACTTGCCCCTTCTCCAAAACTCTCCACAATTTCTCCCATGAGAAAGAATCATCCAAATCAATAAAAATCATATGGAGGTTCTTTCTTTTAGCTCTATAAATCTCCATTGCTCTCATCAAAAAGTGGATGACTTCAATTATTTAACGATCTGGCATGAATCCGAATTGGTTTTCGTTTACTTTGGAAACATGCCTCAACCTTCTTTCGATCACACATTACCAAATTTTCAAAGTGTGACTCATTAGCTTGACACCTCTATAATTTGAACAATTTTGAACATCTCCTTTCTTTTTATAAAGAGGAACAACGATGCTTATCCTCCAATCTTCTACCATTTTCTTCCTTTGCCAAATAGTATTGAATAAATTTATAAACCAAGTAAAACCACACTCACCTAAAACTCTCCATACTTCTATAGGAATGTCAACAGGTCCCACACCATTCACAGGTCTCATAACCTTCAAAGCCTCCTCTACTTCTTTCCTTTGTATTATTCTATAGCTTGCATGATTCAAGTAACTTTCACTAATTGCTAGATCTCCCAAATTGATCTCTCTATTTCCTTCTCCAATGAAAAGCTTATCAAAAAACTGCTTCCATCAAGTCTCTATATCCTTATGAATAACAAGTGCATGACCTTCCTCATCTTTGATGCATTTCACTTGAGAATTATCTTTGATTTGTCTTTCTCTAGCCTTGGCTAACTTTAATATATCATTCTAGCCATGCTTAAAGTCAATATTTTTGAACAAAACTTCATAAAATTTTGACTTGGCTTCGCTTACAACCTTCTTTGCTGCATTCTTCGTTACTTTGTAGTTTGTGACAGTTTGCTCTATTCTATCCTTAGACATAGACTTAAAGCATGTTCTTTTAATTATGAGTTTCTCTTGCAACCCTCCACTCCAACACAAGCCTCCTTTTGGCCTAGAGCTCCTCCCATTGACTCGCCTAGCACCTCCTTGGCTACCCTTTGGATACAAAATGCTACCACCTCCCATATCTTATTTGCATTTATGTACAATGGCAAGATATTGTAAGCCAAGTGATCTTGAGACGAACCATTTCTACAATAAATATTATTGTAATGTTTGATTTATCAACAAAATTTATTGGTTTTATTTCACTCCCTATAAGAGATTAAATGAATGAATGCGCTATAAGGTCCCTCTATAAAATTAAAGTTATGTACCATGACCATCTTGATGATCATACAATTGTTGATTCAATGATTGAATCATAAAGGCTGGTGCTTGAAAGAATATCTAAAGATTTAGACTGAGGACTCATCATGCAAGGTCAAATGTTGTAAAGAGATGATCTCCAGCCTAAGTAGGAGATGGCAATCCTTCCTTATTTGGCTGATATCTGACCGACCTCTTGATGCATGCCCTCTGTATGGGAATAGAGATTTGGAGCTAGCAGATTAGTTAGGTCAAAGAGTTGACTTAATGAGATCGAGATAACCAAGTCCTATGTCGTATACTATAATGATATAGGCATACAGCCTCTGACTGGAGATAGATATGTTGCTATATGTCTAAGTATGTACAATTGGTAGACCAATAGGTTGATGGCCTAATCAAGGTCTATACACCAATGAGATGGTGGTCATATGAGGGTATATGAGTAATACAGTTTCTCAAAGGGATCATACATGTTCACTTGTGAATTGAAAGACATGAGCTAACTCATGAGGTATTGGGACCAATCAAATTCTATGCATGGTTGTCATGCTTTGTAAGCATGACGAGAATTCGAAGGTATAATATATGCTTTTAAAAACATATGATCGATACCAACCCCCAATGACTGAATGAGAAACTTAATAATGTAACTCTAAAGATGATAATGTAAAGTGATCTATGTCTTCAGGTTTATTATAGGTCGTCCAGTATGTAGGATGTACATATATTAGGAATACTTGAGGGTAATGTGATCATAAACGATTGTATAACC
Source organism: Ottelia alismoides (assembly GCA_037367405.1). NCBI lineage: Eukaryota > Viridiplantae > Streptophyta > Magnoliopsida > Alismatales > Hydrocharitaceae > Ottelia > Ottelia alismoides. The sequence goes on along the minus strand of JAZKJV010007899.1, from coordinate 264,875 downwards.
ATGAAACTTCCATTCTAAGGGAGTAATGAAATAAGTCTGGATTTTAGGGACTACTCTTAGTAGAGAAGTGAACTGATCTTGGTCCAAATGTTGGACATTGATCTCAATGTGATTCAGATGCTATGAGATGATTGGATTTATGGTCTTGATTCAATAAAGCATATATGAGAGGTCCATAAGATTTTGATTTGAGATGTGATCTCAATATCCAAGTCACTATACATGGAACATACAATCATTTTGTCCTTATCTCCCAGTATCTGCTGAGAAATCGTATATTCTTGAAAGAGTTCGAGAATAATTCCATTGTTTAAATCCAAGCATTGAGAAATGGATAATTAAATGTGATTTATTTATCATGAATAATGTGAATTTGATTCATATTATTTAGATGCATGGGAGTGATGATCCAATATAATTAAATGTGATTTAATTATTATGGATAAAAATAATGTGGATAGCACTATCTAATTACTCATATATATGTATATTATAAATGTGATTTATAATATTTTAGAGACAGCCTATTGTATTTTATATTAGTTGATTAATTATTGATGTGAATTGGATTCACATTGGGTAATTAATTGAAATTACAATTTACATTTTATTTTGGGTTGTGAATGTGATTATCAAATTTCCAATGGTATGATTGCAATGTTCACATGATAATTATGAGTTATTTTTGTGAGATAATTTACAACAAATGTTGTTGTAGATATTGGAGATTTTTATGAGATAATGTAATCTCATGAACAGGAAGAAGATTGCACCTTCAAACTAGAGGTGGTGGACGACCACCAAGTCGTAATTGGGATGGGTGGTTGCCCCCCTCCCTTTATGAGATGAGGCTAATCTCCATCCCAATTATCTCCAAGGATAGTTGATTTATTTGAAATTAATTTATTTTGATTATTCAATATATATTAAATTAAATTAAATTAATTATTATTGAGTTTTTACAATAGAATCATGGTGATTTATAGAAACACAAATCAATCTCATCCATTGATTTTATCTTGTCCATGGATTGAGATCCATGGACTCCCAAAATACTATATAAGAAGAGGCACCCCTTCATCTTCTAGTTACATCAACAATTTCTCTCTCTCTCATTCTCATGCCACCCTCTCTTTATCTTGAGTGGTCATCCACTATAATCGTAGAGAGAAGGTCGTAGCCGTCGTGACATCCCCGTTGTGTTGCTGCCTCAACTACTCATGGATCTCCGTCTCCTTCGTTGCGCCTCACTCATGAAGAAGATGTTTATATTGTGAGATGAGGTCTGGAGATTCATCGCTTGGATCAATAACTTTGATTGCGAGAAGAACACAATTCATCACCGCGCTCCAAGCGTCTCCTTTGACAGACCAGACTTGAGACAGGAGGTCTCTTTGTTTAGAGACTCGATCACAACCATGCTACAAGAGAGATTCCTTTATCTAGTATGTGGTTTTGATGAAATGATCCGAGAAGTGTTTATGGATCATGTGATTTCATTGATTAAATTTTTTAAATTCTTTTGCACCGACAACTAGTGAGACTAGTTGCTTCCGATCTTATATGATGCGATTCCCGCACTTCTGTGATACACTTAAGGATTCTCCCATATCCTTCAATTGAAATCAGAGCCAAGTTAGGTCATGGATGTGATCCAAAACACTAGGCGATCATGGTTCATGTTTTTGATGCACATGAGTCATTGTTTTTGCATTGGATGCAAGATTCGTATATGTTCTTGATGAAATTAAAACTTACTGTTTGTGCACTGTTTGGACATATTTTTTGGTTGATAAAATATGTTTAGAATGTCTAATTATGTCCCAAAACAATAATCTTTAATTGGAACTAAAAGTACCTTAATTCGAATAGTTCATGCTATGAAAATTATTTTGCATGTATTCATGAATCTGAAACAAAACTATTTTTGCTTACTATTTTCCTTTATGAAACTTGAAATAAATATTTGAATTATGTAGGGGATCAAACCAACAAACCATAAAATTTTATTCCGCCCGATTCTGACTACGTTTGCCCTAGATATTCTATATTTAGTGGAAATGGGTTGGGTGATGATGGATCATCATGATCTCTGTCTTAATTTTTTTATCATTCAATGTCAAGTAAGGAAATTGAGAATTTACCATGCTTAATTGGTGATTCATATTTATTTATGGGAATAATTGACTAAACATCAATCATCATTGAATAGGTGTTTCATGAAAAACCAAGTTTATCCTACAATATTTGTAGACAATGTCTACATGCAAAACATTGTTACTTGAATAGGATTGGGGATTTGTTTAGCAAATCTCCTTATAATATTAAAAAATATTTTGATTATTATTATATGGTATAACTTTGGTTGAAATATTGATTATCATCTCAAATGCAAATGATCAAATCACATTATCCTGACCCGAGGCGGATATGGTGTCTAGTACATCATTAAAATTTGAATAATACGTACTCTTGAGATAATACCATCCTTCAAGTAACAATCAAGTTTGTTTGTTGATTGAATTGGATTGATAATTGATTTAATATGATTAAATTAATTATCTAATTAAAAACACTCTATTATGAATAGAGGTGTATTTCTCTTGGAATATTTAATTATGTGAATATGATTGGGATAATTACACCCATAACCCTGAGTAATTCCTCAATCTCAATCATAACCCTGAGTAATCGTGAATTACATGAGAGACCTCGAATAGTCACTCCGTCTTACACCCATAACCCTCCGTTAATTTAAAACATTAACTCAACCATATGGATGAGTTAATGTAACCCATGCACTGAAGTTCATGATAAACCAAAAAAATGAAAAAAAAAATCCTGACGATGGGATGGAAGCTGCGCACGAGTCGACGGCAGTGGAGCTTTGTTCCAGCTGCCGGGCTCCATCGGCACTCGAGCAGCGGTGCTCAGGGGAGGGGGCTCCATCGGCGGGTGCCGTCGGATGCGCCCGAATAGGACGGCAGCAGCCTATCCTCTCTTTTTAGCTGCTGCGAGGGCGACGTCGAGATGTTCAACGTAGTCCCGCCGCATATCAGCCACCTCTCTGAACCGCCTCAGGAAGAGGAGGCACCTCGCCTTGAGCTCCAGAGCGGCTTCGTTGCGCGGGGAGTCTCACGGAAGTCATGTCCCCTGCCACCACCTGTAGAGGAGAACAAAGACCGTAGGCCGCAGGCGCACGGGGGGGAGGCTGCAAGCGGTGGAGTGGGGTCGGCGCGCGGGGAGAAGTTCGACGTGGGATGGCGCGCTGCGGAGCAGGGGAGGGGCCTGCTCGGGGAAGGTGCTGCGGCGGAGGGGGGGGGCTCGAAGTGCTGGGAGAGAGCGGGTGGGAGAAGCCTCCACGCGTGAGTGGGGGTTGCTCGCTGCTGCAGGGGAGGGGCCTGCTCGTGACGGTGCTGCAGGGGAGGGGGCTTCTCCGTGACGGTGCTGCATGGCAGAGAGCGACTTGGTCAAGCTTTTGCAAGTGGTAATGCTGAATCGTCTTTCCTAAAGCAGGTGTTCTCTCCGTCTCTACCGGAGTGATTCTTTTTCCTGTAGTTGTGAAGTTGCACAGATGCAGAAGAAGGAAAATAAGATTGATGCACTTTGAAATGCCATGTCTGGATGAATAGACTTGCAATTGGAATAGAGATGATGATTACAGGAATGTTCGCTTCTATCGTCACCTTTCATTCTCAACAGAAAAAAGGAAGACCAATATTAGTGATCACCTTCCGAATGGTGAATATTCATGTAATCAAGCTATCACAGAGAGAAGCCTCATTCCATTTAAGAAGAATCTTTTTGGTGCTTAGACTAACAACTCTTCCACGCCTATTATTTTTTAAGTTGATAATTCTGCTATGTGATGAATCCGTATAAGTTTTCACCTTCGAAACACTTGCTTTGGCTTAAGACTAAAAATCTGGGACCTGATGATTTCATATCCGTGGAAGGTTGCAGAGCAGCTCGAGCAAAGCGACGTCGGCGGAGCAGCTCGCCATGGGTCGGGGCAGAGGGGGATGCAGGAAACGATGGCGGAGCAGGAGCTCGCGGAGGGGGACGGGGGGAACGATGGCGGGCAGGGGGTTGCGGGCAGCCGGCGTCGACGGGCGCGAGGGGGGGGCGTGTAGGGGGACGGATGGCTGCAAATAGGAATGGGCTTTTGGGGATATTTTTGTCTTTTTTTAACTGATACCGTCAAATCTAACGGCTATTCCAAACGGAATGTAACACGGGGTCATGTCATGTAAGTGTTAAGCATTACTCGGGGTTCCTCATGTAATTCACGATTACTCAGGGTTATGATTGAGATTGAGGAATTACTCAGGGTTATGGGTGTAATTATCCCAATATGATTCATGATAATTAATTAGAATTTGGATATGAGGTGGAGAATCATATATGTGACATCCATGGTCTCTCATTGAGGTGAAGGGTTCCGTCACCAAGGATCGTATGTAGTAGATGCATGTCTGAAGTGACAGCTCCTGCATACAAACGCATTTGGATCGGGCTCTTTGCTTCTCGAAAGAGTAAGTCAGTATACGTAGTGACCCCAATATCGATTCCTCATATTATTGGGGCGATATTGGATTGTGTATAGCGAGTTATAATCATTTTGATAGTTGGTTTAATTAAGGATGGGTTAACATCACCTTAGGGGTGGTGGACCTGGGTGTTAAAGAACGAATTGAGAAATACAAGTTGGACTTGCAAGGCGGAATGTGTTCCCATTTCTTTTTATTCGAGTTGCAAGTTCTCATATTATTGGGATGTAACAAATATAAAGAGGATCATTCAAAAAAAACAAATATAAAGAGGAGATCCCGGTTCTTGCTAGAGATATGGCGGTAAGTATATCTCTTGCTTTTAAAGTGATTAAGGGAATGACCTTTCAAAGTTGAAAAAGGCAAGACTAATTTTATTAAAAATTCCTTAATCAAATAATTTCAATTGAGTATATAATTATTTATATGTTCTAGTATAGCACGTTCTTAATTTCAGAAAATGAAGTCCGTGAACCCACTTAGCGGGCTCTTGGAGGTCAATCAGTTGATCAAACCATATTACTCGGATTGGATCTGAAATTTGGATCTTGTCTTATCGTAGAGAACATCTCTTATATGATATCCAAGGACAATTACACAGACCCGCAGGCACCGGAAGATATTAAATTCAATGAAAAGTGTGATGAAGATCGTATTTTGCAAGGTGTTATATTCTGGCTTCGTTATCCAATATACTTCAGAAGAACCATATAGACATGAACACCTGCCAAGACATAATGGTGAATATGAGAGAAATGTTCGGTGATGTAAGCTGCACACGACATTATAATATCTTGAAAGAACTTATTCGTTGCAAGATGAAGGAAGGGGCTTCTGTTAGAGAACATGTGCTCAAAATGTTTGGGTACCTTTCTTAGCTGGAAACCCTCGGAGTTGACATGGACACAAATATGCTGGTTGACTTCATTCTGCTGTGACTCCTTAAGTCTTTCAAAATCTTTGTGGTCACATACCACATGAGCAAAGTAGACTATACTAACGTTGGGCTATTGGTTGCATTAAAGTCTGCAGAAGATGTAATGAAGAAAGATAACCCCTCTAGTATTGTAATGGTTGCACAACTCAAAGGAAAGCACGCAGAAGCATGGTTCTCGGAAGGGTCCGACCCATAAGAGAAAGAAGAAGAGTGGTTTTGGTTCATCTTTTAATGCATCCACTATGATAGCATCGAAGAAAACTGATGTCTATCATCGCTGCAAGAAGCTTGGGCCCTAGAAGCGTAACTGTCCAGATTACCTGAAGTCTGCTGAGAAAGGTAAAGCTCCAGCATGTATGAAATCTATTTTTATCATTGAAACTAATTTTTTCATTGGACGAGAAGGTAGTTGGGTCATCGATTTCTGGTGCTTCTGTTCATGTATGCAATTTGTTGCATCCATATCAGGTAATTAAGAGTCTTGATGAAGGGGAGATAGTCTTCCAGATGGGATCTGATGCAAGTGTTGTAGCAGTCGCCTTTTGAACTTGCAGACTATCATTACCTAGTGGAAGCTTCCTAGTACTTAAAGAGAGTGTCTTTATATTTCGTAAGTCAGGAGGAACTTTATATCTTTATCTATGCATGTTAGAAACATATATTCATTTCTATTATGTAATAAACTAATCATAAGTCATTATGATAACCATATTGCGGACGATGTTTTGACTTCTGGTGTACTATATGAATTTTGCATTGATAAAAAAATGTCATGAATGTTACTATCACTAATAAAAATCCTAAAAGATACATAGAGGATGAAAATCATTCAAATATGATTTGGAATCAAACGCTTGGTCATTTGTATGTTGATAGGATCAATAGATTGATAAAGGATGGACCCTTATATTTTCTATAGGTTCAATATTTTCCCACCTGCGAACATTGTATTCGAGTTAAAATGACTAGGACGCCTTTCAGTAAGAAGATTACAAGATGCGGGAGTATTCTTGACCTAATACTTACCTATGTATGTTGTCCCTTCAGTACCGCAACCTGAAATGGATATCGATATTATTTAATGTTTATTTTTGACAATTCCTGATATGGGTTTATCTTCCTACTCTGTCATAAATCTGAAACCTTTGAAAAGTTCCAAGAGTTCAAGTCTTTGGTTGAGAACCAAACTGATGGAAAGAATAAACGGGTTCGATCTGACCAAGGCAGAGATTTCCTCTCAAATGAATTCAAGGAATAATACCTTAAAGAGAATTGAATTGTCTCCAATCTCACTCCACCTGGACCCCCCCAACTTAGTGGTGTTGCTGAAAGACGCAACAGGACCATCATGGACATGGTTCACTTAATAATGAGTAAAACACATTTACCTCTTGGTTTATGGGGATATGCAGTAGAGACTACAATATATATCCTGAACAAGGTTCCTAGCAAATCCATAAATAAAACTCCTCACGAGCTTTCGTATGGAACCAAACCCAGTGTTATACACTTGAGAGTTTGGGGTTGCTTGGTCCATGCAAAGAACGTGTATGCAAGTAAGCTAGAATCTCGCACTCGTGAGTGCTGCTTCGTTGGGTATGTTAAGGATGGTATTGGATAACAGCTTTATGACCCTAAGACCCAAGAGATTTTTCATCTCTAGAGTTGTAAAATTTCTAGAGGATGATTTCCTTAAAAGTCAAAACAAAAATGAAGGAACTCATTGAGTCCCCTGAGGATTATGAGCTTCCTGAACCACAAACTGAAGAGATAAATATAGATGAAACACTCGTACCTCTTCGAAGGAGTTCGAGGGTGATTGTGCCATCTGAAAGATACTAATTCCATGTGTCAGGTGAAATTGACAATGATTCAACTTCATTTGATGAAGCACTCACAGATCATGACATGGATAGATGGATGCTAGCATTGAAGTTAGAAATTGACTCCATGCATAAGAATGGTGTATGGACCCTAGATGATCGACCTAAAGGGCTGAAACCCATTGGGTATAAATGGATATTCAGGAGAAAAAGGGGACCTGATGAGAAAGTAGAGACTTTCAAGGCACAACTCATAGCCAAGGGCTACACACAGCGAAAAGGCATTGACTACATTGAGACATTCTCTCCTATGGTTATGCTTAAGTCCATCAGGGCATTGCTAGCTATAGTTGCATCTCTTGATTACGACATTTGGCAGATGGACATCAAGATGGCTTTCCTCAATGGATATTTTGAGGAGGATATCTCTATGGAGCAACCCTAGGGCTTCATAATCGAGGAAGGTAAAATATGCAAACTGAAGAAATCCATCTATAGGCTCAAACAAGCTTGTCATAGATGGAACATTAGATTTGACAAAACCAAAATGTGTTATGATTTTTTGCAGAATCCTATTGAACTGTGTGTGTACACGAAGCTTAGTGGGAGCACCATTGTGTTCATTGTGCTTTATGTAGATGACATCATTATCATTGGGAATGATACCGGGATGATGACTAGTGTTAAGATTTGGCTAGCTCATACCTTCGAGATGGATGATCTTAGAGAAGCCTCTTACATATTAGGTTTGAAGTTGTTCAGAAATCGATAAAAGAGGATATTGGGGTTATCACAACATGGGTACATTAAGAAAATTTTAGAACATTTCCATATGAAGAATTCCAAGAAAGGTTTCCTTCCCTTAAGACATGGTATCCACCTATCTAAAGGGATAATTCCTCAAAGTGTTGAGGGAAAGAAAGCCATGGTTGGACGTCCCTACCATCAGCTGTAGGAATCTTAATGTATGCCATGATGAGTAGAAGGATAGATATCTGCCATGTGATGGGAGTGGTAAGTCGTTACAAATCCTGCTATGGAGAACAACACTTGAATGTAGTGAAAAACATTTTCAAGTATCTAAGATGGATGCAAGATTATATATTGGTCTATGGAGATGGTGATATCCAAATCTTGGGATACACAGATTCAAACTTCCAGTCAGATATTGACGATCAAAAGTTCACATCGATTTGTGTTCCTGTTGAACGGTGGTGTTGTAAGTAGGAGAAGTAAGAAGTAGGACACTACAACCGATTCAACAACAAAATCCACATATATTGCCGCATCAGATGTTGCAAAGGAGGAAGTGTGGTTGCGTAAATTCATTCTAGAACTTCGCATAGTTTCCTCAGATACTCCCATCCTGCTACTCTGTGATAACACGAGAGCCATTGCCAAGGAGAAGGAACCCATATGGCATCAAAAGAGCAAGCACATGGAAAGGAAATATCACATCATCCCGGAGGTTCAAAAGAATGGTGACATCATCATCACTAAGGTGGCCTCTGCTGACAACAATGATGATCGTCTTACCAAACCTTTGACGTAAAAGGTTTTTAACCACCATGTTATAAGCATGGGTTTAAGGATTGTACCTGAATAGTTATGAGGGCTAGTGGGAGATTGTTAGCCATGTGAGCCCGAGGCGAACCACTCCTGCATAATTGTTATTGTAATGTTTGATTTATCAATAAAAGTTATTGGTTATTTTACTCCCGATCTGAGATTAAATGAATGAATGCACTATAAGGTCCATTTATATAATTAGGGTTATGTACCATGGCCATCTTGATGATCATACAACTATTGATTCAATAATTGAATCATAGAGGCTGGTGCTTGGATGAATATATAAAGCGTTAGATTGAGAACTCATCAAGCACTAAAAATGATTATTAAGAGATGATCTCCAGCCTAAGTAGGAGATGGAAATCATTTCTCTTTTGGTAGATATCTGACCGACCTTTTGATGCAGGTCCTCTTAATAGGAATAAAGATTCAGAGGTATTATATAAGTTAGGTCAAAGAGTTGACTTAACGAGATAGAGATAACCAAAGACATATGTTGCATGCTATCACGATATAGACATGCATCCTCTGACTATAGACATATGTGTTACTATATGTCTAAGTATGTACATTTGGCTGACCAATAGGTTGATGGCCTAATCAAGGTCTATACACTAGTGAGCTGGTGTTCATATGATAACATATGAGTAATACGATCTCTCAAAGGGATCATACATTTTCACTTGTAAATTAGAAGAAATGATCTCACTCATGAGGTATTGGGACCAATAAAATTCCATACATGGTTTGAAGGATATGGTGAGATCATTAAGTGCATCACTGAAGCGTGAGGATCGCAACTTTTACGATCAGGAGTGACTAGTAGCACTAGTCGCTCCAGGAAGCGGAAATTATTTTTTTTTCATGCGATGAAACCATATGATCCAAGAACACTTCTCAGACCATTTCATCTAAACCACAAATAAGTATTAAGGTTACCTCTTAAAGCATGATTGTGATCGAGTTTCTAAACGAAGAGACCTCCTGTCACAAGTCCGATCCGACAGAGGAGACGCTTGCGAGCACATGGATGAGACGCATGCTTCTCGCAATCCATTTTGATGATCCAAGCGGTGAATCTCTTGATCTTGTCACAGGAGATCCGATATCTTCTTCATGAGCAAAGCGTACCGAAGGAGACAGAGATCCGCGAGCAATCAGTCCGACAGCATGATGGGGACGCTACGAAGAGAGCAACTCTCTCTAGGTCTCCATGGTGGACGGCCATAAGAGAGAGGGAGAACGATGAAGGTGGCGTGTAGAGAGAATGAGAAAGAGAGCATATGATGTCTATAACTTAAGAAGAGCAAGGGGTGCCCTTATATTTATAATATTTTGGGATCCATGGATCTCAATCCATGGACAACACAAATCCAATGGCTCACATTGATTTGTGTTTCTTTTAATGGCCAAGATTTTGCTTGTAAAAACCAACAACAAATAATTTGATTTGACTAAATATATATTGATAAATCAACATAATTTAATCCTCAAATTAAATCAATTAATCTTGGAGATTAATGGAAAGGAGAATCTCTCCTTCCATATAGGAGGGTGGACGACCACCCTTTCCTTGTAGGAATTGGTGGTCGTCCCTTCTCCTATTAGGAAAGGGAGATTCCAATGCAATCTCCAAGATTGCGTGATTCCATATATCTCCAATATTTACAGCAATAATATTTGTAAATTATTGTACATAAATAACTCATTATTATTTTATGAATATTGCAATCTTGCCATTGAAAATTTTTGAATCTTATTCACAACCCAAAATAAAATGTGAATTACATTTTCAATTAATTGTCCAATGTGAATCCAATTCACATCAACATTTTATTAACAAATGTAAATTACAAATAGCTCTCTCTATTATAAATCACATTTATAATATCAATGATTAAGATGGATAGTGCTATCCACATTTATCATATCCATGATAATTAAATCACATTTAATAATCTTGGATCTCTATTCTCATGTTCCCAAATAATATGAATCACATTCACATTTTTCTCATCATTTATAATTAAATCACATTTATTTATCTAAGATAACTCTCCTTATAATATCAATTAGATTCATATTATTCATGGTAATTAAATCACAATTAATTATCCATTTTCTCAATGCTCGGACACATATATCAACAATGAAATTATCCATGAACTCTTTCAAGGATAACGCGCTTTCTCTGAGGATACTTGGACATAAGGACATGGCGATTGTATTGTTCCACGAATAGTGACTTCGATATTGAGATCACATCTCAAATCCAGATCCTGCGGATCTCTCATAGATGCTTGATTAAATCAAAACCATAGATCTAATCTTCTCATTGCATCTAAATCACATTCAGATCACTGTCCAACACTTAGACCAAGATTAGATCACTTCTCTACTGAGAGGAGTCACTAAAATCCAGACCCATTTTATCACTCTATAGGAATGAAGCGTCATGGTTTTACAATTGCTTATGATCACATCATCCTTAGGTATTACCAATACATGTACATCCTGCATACTGGAAGACCCAGAATAATCTTGAAGTATAAGATCAATTTTATATTGTCTACTTCAAGGATTTATCATTAAGTTTCTCATTCGATCATTGGGAGTTGGTATCGATCATATACTTTCCAAAAGCATATCATACCTTGGTGTTGATCATATACTTTCCAAAAGTATATATCAATCCCTATAAATTCAGTCAAGCTTCCAAAGCTAGACGACCGTGTGCGGAATTTGATTCCTCCCAATATCTCATGAGTGAGCTCATGTCTTCCGGTTCAGTAAATGAACCTATATGATCCCTTTGAGAGATCGTATTACTCATATGCCCTTATATGCACACCAACGTGTCAGTGTATAGACCTTGATTAGGTCATCAACCTATTGCTTTGCCAAATGTACATACCCAGACATAAAGTAACACATCTTTCTCCAGTCAGAGGATGCATGCCTATATTGTGACAGCATACGACATAGGACTTTGGTTATCTCGATCTCGTTAAGTCGACTCTTTGACCTAACTTATCTAACACCTCCGAATCGCTATTCCTATGCAGAGGACCTGCATCAAGTGGTCGGTTAGATATCAACCTTTAGAGAAAGGATTGCCATCTACTTCTTAGGTTGGAGATCCTCTCTTAATAATCATTGATGGTGCTTGATGAGTCCTCAATCTAATGCTTTAGATATTCATCCAAGCACCAGCCTCTATGATTCAATAATTGAATCAACAACTGTATGGTCATCAAGATGGGCATAGTACATAACCCTAATTATACTAAGGGACCTATTATATAAATTGGTTATTCTTCATTTCAGATCAGAAAATGATATTTGCAATAACATTTATTGCATAATGGCTCGCCGTAGGCTCGCATGTCCAACAATCTCCCACTAGCCCAAAGAACCATTAATGGGCTAATCATTTAAACCCACACTCATGTGATAATCATAGACTATTTAGGAAAAAAGCTAGGTAAGTTGATCAGTCACTCTGTTCCCGAGAGACTATGCCAAGTCCTTTTATGACACTTGCATAGCTCCTAGTAACAATTCTCGCATTCAATGCAACTATTGCATCTTATGTAACCTATACTCAATATTAAGGCAGTTATAGTGTCCTTGACACAACATCTCAATAATTATTATAACCAGTATGTAATTTCCGTTATCCTTATCAGAATACCCTTATTCCTGGAGATCTCTATCTCCTAAGGTATCCAAAGTTAAGACCTTTTAGATCACTATCTATAAAGTCTTAAGCTCTTGAAGACAAGACTTAGAGATCACTATCTCTAAAGTCTTGTCATCTTTGAAGATATTATTATTAGTGCAACTAAGTATTTTATCTCCATGGTAGTATTAGTATCAGTTTACTACTCCCACTGCATGGAAAAGATCGTGCTTTTGTACATATATATCATACACTCGGCTTCTCGTAACTGATGCACAAGGGCAAGCAGTTTTAGCATTCACTTCCTCAACTCCTTGAGGTGCTATCCCTTTAGATAGGTCAGTACCATATCTTGAGGGAAAGAAGCCTTTCTTGGAAATTTCCAGAAAATGGAAATGTCCAAGGTGTACCATTAATGTGACTGTGCCAATACATATCTTCTCTTCGCTTCTGAACGCCTTCAGAACTAAGATCCAAGAGGTATCCTTGAGATCATATCTCAAGGCCTGAAATAGCCAGAGCATAAAACACTCATTTTCATCCTTATATTATTCCAAATGATTAGGATATTATCTACATTTAGCACGATGAACACAATGGCACTCCCACTAAGCTTCACATGGTTCATCAAGATTCTATCTTAAATTATAACATTTATAATTTCTTTAAATATGATGTTCCAACAACAAGAAGCTTATTTGAGTTCATAGATGGATTTCTTCAGCTTGCACACCTTGCTTACATCAACTATGAAGCCCTGGGGCTGCTCCATATGAATATCCTCAGAGAGGTATTTAGGGAGGAATGCAATATTGACTTCCATCTTAAAGATATCATAGTCAAGTGGTGTAGCTTTAGTTATAAATATCTGATGGGTTTAAGCATGGTCACCGAAGAGCAAGTTTCATCGCAGCGACATCTTCTCTTCGGTGTGTATCTTGAGGATATGAGTCGTGCTTTGAAGGTTCCTACCTTCTCATCAGGTTCCCTCTTTCTTTTGAAGATCCATTTACACCTTAATAGGTCTTACCCATATAGGTGGATCTTCGAGGGTCCATATACAACACTTGTATATGAAGTCTACTTTAGACTTTTATTGCTAACATCCATCTTTCCATGTCATGATCTTCAGAAGCTTCATCACATGAAGTAAGATCATCGTTAGATTTATCTAACACATGGAATCCATCCTCAAACTCATTTAAAGAGGTATTAGTGTTTCATCTTTAATTGTCCTTTTATTTTCTAGTTTTAGGAGCCTCGTTATCGATTAAATGAATTCCTTTACTTCATTTCCTTCTTGATTCTCAAGAGAGTCATCCTCTAAGAATCATATTCTCAAAGATGAGATCTTTCAAGAGTCTCAAGGTCATAAAGTAGGTATCCAATACCATCCTTTATTTTCCTAATGAAGTAGCACTCTCTAGTGTTAGATTTCAGCTTACTAACATGGAACCTTATTAAGGATATATATTGTAGTCTCTACTACATATCCATATACCTAGGAAACTAAAAGATAATCATGCTAAGATTCATCATTGATTATATCATGTCACACATGATCCAATTGTATTTCCCTACAGCTCTTTTTTGTTTAGGTTTATTAGGATGAGTGATATAGGAATGATATTCATATATGTATAAGGTATTCCTTGAATTCATCTAATAGGTCCTTGCTACATAGGTTAGATAAAATTCATTTCATCTTCCTTGAAACTTTGGTTATTAACCAAAATTGTGAAATCTTTGAACATCTCAAAGGTTTCTAAGGTGAAGGGAAGAAGTCTCATATCACAAATAATCATCTAATGATATAAAATATCATCAATATTTATCATGATATAGATGATCCACATACATAAATATGTATGAGATTTTGAATACCTCGGCATCTAACACCATTCTCAAAAAAGGGTACATTGAACATTTTCTACTTCTTGAATACAATATTCACAAGTATCTAAGATTTGAAATTTTAGACACTCTAAAGTTTCATTTCTTACTTATCTATTGGTTTCATCAATAGGCTTATGTCCAAGACTCGATGCCAAATCATTATCAAATGATCTTCATCCTCCTATTGATCTTTTAAGGTTTGATTTCAGTATTAGAAATGTTAATGAACCATTCATTAATTTTCTATTTTAGTAGAGTCCACTAGATGTTAGACTACTATCTGAAATATATCCATCATAACTCTTTATGATAGGTATATTCCAGATGTTTATTCCCAACATTTAGAAATAAACAATGAGTGTATTCTAATATCTAGGTCATAGAGACATTCTCTAAGACTAAGGGCTCTCCCACTGAAAATTTGAAGTCTGTCAATCCAATAAGATTGTTGCAACAATTGCATCAATATCCATGTGGATGACTATTAAACCTTAAGATCAAAATTTCTAGTCTTCTAAAACATATGCAAAAAATTGCAAGTGTTATTAGAAAAATGAGATACAATTATTAGACTTTTAATCTTATCTAATAAGAAAGTCAATTTCAATGATTATATGTAGATTATTCTGATGCACTATCCAAGTCCTTCTCTAAGGATCCTAGATATACTTGATGGTCACCCTATCAGTACATCGGCTTATTGCAGTATTGTCATTCATCCATCTATTTGGATGACATATGAAAGTTATAGAAGTATAGTCAACTATTTGACTTTTCTACTTGCTTGGGTCCAACCCATGCTTCCACTGCGCTCCTTTCATCTATAAACAACCATTGCTTAAGACAAAGGATCTCTTATGTTGAATTCAAATGATTTCAATATCAGATTTTTTCAACATTTATACGTTCTTCATTTATATCATAATATGAATATTATGAAGTCTCATGAATGACTAGAGTATAGATAGTAGAATGATGACACTCGTCATATCTACACACATCTTAACTCTTAAAGACTAAGGTGCATGTAGGTACTCAAACACTTTGAGTACATCATCTCTTATAGATCCACCATTATGCATAATGCAGTGAACCAAGTCATTCATGATTAAATGTAGAGAGCAGAAATGTATGCCAGAAACATCTTCTTAGATTTTATAAGGATTATTTGACAATTTTGATCATCATCGACATGTCACTTCTGATGAAACTCGATTTCATCATCTTAATTCGCATTTTTAACCCCCTTGCTTAAGTGTGTGCCAATAAAAACCTGATAAAGTCCTGTAATTATCAAATTCTTGAATAAATTGAAAATAAAAAAAAAATGTCGAAAATATAATTCGTGGTATTTTTATCCTTAAAAATACCCTCAAAAAATTATTTCCTGTCTTTAAATGACCTCATCTCCGTTTTTGCTAAACATGAAACTTGTAGATCTCATCGAGATCTACAACTTTCATGTTTTGAGTTTTAACAAATTCGGCCTTTTAACCCCTCAAAAGTCAACTTCTAGCTCCTAGTAATCTGATTAGGCCACGTGGCCTTTCTGGTTGAGCCACGTGGCCCGACCCCTTTGCACTATCCACCCGCGTCCCTGGTCGTTGGATCTCTTCTTGATCCAACGGTTCTGCTATCTCCACGTGCTCCCTTTTTCCCCCACCATCTGATCATCCCCATCTCTGATCTGCACCGCCCACTAGCGCCTCGCCTATAGCCCGCCACGTGGCTCGTTGCTCGCCATTCGATCTCGCCTTCGTCCATTCATCTCCACCATTCTTCCCGTTGCTATCTAAACCCTCCAATCTCTCCTCTGATCTGATCTGCACCGCCCGCTTCCGCCTGCCCGTATGCTCGACACGTCGTGACATCCTGGGCCCGAAAATCATGCCACCCTCGATCAGATCACAGTCGTGCTTAAGCGACTTGATCTTGGCTGGTGGATCACGAGATCCAACGACCACGAGGTCGTCCCCTACCTCTGAACCCCTTATCTTTCCCATGATCACCATCTCACGAACCGACTTCCCCCTTCCTTTTTTCCCCGCGTCTCCAGCCATCCTCTCCATGATCTCAGTAGCCCACGGTCTTCATCTCTCATCCACGACCCTCGCGAGATGTCACGCACTCCAAAAGCTCCTCCAGTCACTCCCTACTCCTCGGTCAAACCACACACAC
The DNA here is from genome assembly GCA_037367405.1 of Ottelia alismoides. Classification (NCBI taxonomy): domain Eukaryota; kingdom Viridiplantae; phylum Streptophyta; class Magnoliopsida; order Alismatales; family Hydrocharitaceae; genus Ottelia; species Ottelia alismoides. The sequence continues at coordinate 248,237 of JAZKJV010007899.1, read as the reverse complement.
CACCTCTAGAGCTGCCAACTTCCGCCCCTTTAATATGCCGTATCCTCTGCCGGTCACACCCGTCTACCTTTACGAGGGGCTACGTCCAGCTCTTCCCTTTCTCCCCATGACAGGGGGAGGATCGATTGAGGCGCCATGACGAAGCTAGCCTCCGGTGTTGACCTGCCGCCGTCCATGGCGGTGTTGCGGAGCTTCGAGCCCGCAAAGCTGCTCCCCATAGCCTGGGGAGTTCAACGATGACCAAAGGTTTCATGGAACCTCGAGCCCAGGCCCCGCTTCGCCTTAATCTCAGGTAAGAACCACAAACTCTTCCTATGTATTTTTCTTTTCATTTTGCTTAATTAATTAGGTCACGTCATGCATCTTCGACCGCCATTGATCACCTCTAGAGCTCCGCCTCACCTTCCCCGTTCACGCGCTTCTTCCCATCACCTCTCCCTTGTTCTTTCATGCCCCAGCCACCTATGACCCATCTCCTATCTGGTCGCCGGAGATGGAGCTCAGGTTCCTCACCTCCTTCGCTCATATAGAACCCCATACCACTCACACTCACCTACCTTATGCTTCGGCTATTGTATTAACCTTGCAGGTCTTTGAAGCAATCAATGGCCGGAGCGGCATCAGAGCGGATTTCATCAATGTCGTCGCCATCATCCGAGCTCCGATGGCCGGATCCAGGAGGTTTGGCTCCTTCCCCGAGCTCCTAGCTACCTTGACGTACCTCACAGAAGCTCCGAGGAGGTCAACCATGCTCGAGCAGCGGCGGCGGAGATCAACCCTCATCACCGGATGTCTGTCATCGCCGCCCGCCACATATGAGGAAGGAGGTACAACGGCCGTTGGATGGTCTTATCCCAGTGACCATCTGACGACCTAGATGAGGACACGTCAACGACTTCACGCAGTACAGGTGACATCAGATCATATTGAATTGACGATTCACATGCATCCACGTGTCAGCGCCAGAGCTTCCCCAAGCCTTAGATCCAGATCAGCAGGCTTGGATGCCCTGAACCTTCACCGAGACTCCACAGAGCCTCGAGGCTGCCAGAGCCTCCTCCGAGCCTCTGCCGAGCCTGAGCTTCCTCCGAGCATGGAGAGCACGTGCACAACACGTGCCATCTAGGTAATTTCCATAGAGGCCCACCTACTTCTTCAAATTGCATCCATGTCCTGATATCACGTGCAGCACACGCGCACCTGGGCTATTTTGCAGTTATGCCCTCACGGGTTTTTGTAATTGCAAAAATACCCCTATGTGTATGGGTCATTTACAGGGAAGGTCCCGAACTTTATTGTAATTGCATTTAGTCCCTCCCTGGGACCTGTTTGTAGTTATCTTTCATGTTTTCTTACAGTTATGCCCTTGTCTTCTTTTATGCATATCTTGAGCATTGTACCTCTGTTTCAGTTGATTTCAATTTCATTTCGAAGCTTGCTTGATGATCTTTCTAATGGCATGCTCATTTCTAATTTTGGACACAGTAATTGATTTATTATTTTTGTAGCCATGTGACTCTTAATGCTTAAACTTATGCCTTGTTCAATTTGTCCATCAAGTTTGTCACCTAAATTAAATCCGAAGTTGACTCATTGTTAAATTGGCTCAAGTATTTCTGATCTAGGGCGTATTTCCATTGTATTTCATTGCATCTAATTGCATGATTAAAAACTAAATAAAAAATTACATGTTTGTTTTAATGCATTGTCTTGTCTTCTTGCATTGTTTGACCTATGGTTTTCTAACTCGACACTTAGTAAAATTGATGAGAATCTAGATAATACGAGAGAGGCTCGTGTCCCTGAGTTCGATCTTGTTTCTTACCAAGTAAAAAAATAAATGAATGACCTTTTGATTCTATTTGACATAGCAATTAGATGGTCTTTTGATGGACCGAATGCAGCATGGCTACAATGTTCTTAAGTGCTAATTCCACACTCTTAGAGGGCCAGAGTTGCGGTTTGTCAAATGGCACTTTAAGAGTGCGGAATTAGCACTTAAAAATGTTGCAGCCGGGCCGGATTCGGTCCATCAAAAGACCATCTAATTGCTAAGTCAAATAGAATCAAATGGTCATTCATTTATTTTTTTACTTGGTAAGAAACCAAGGTCGAACTCAGGGACACGAGCCTCTCTCGTATTATCTAGATTCTCATCAATTTTAGTAAGTGTTGAGTTAGAAAACCATAGGTCAAACAATGCAAGAAGACAAGACAATGCATTAAAACAGACATGCATTTTTTTATTTAGTTTTTAATCATGCAATTAGATGCGATGAAATGCAATGGAAATATGCCCTAGATTAGAAATACTTGAGCCAATTTAACAATGAGTCAATTTCGGATTTAATTTAGGTGACAAACTTGATGGACAAATTGAACAAGGCATAAGTTTAAGCATTAAGAGACACATGGCTACTAAAATAATACATCAAAATTACTATGCCCAAAATAGGAAACGAGCATGCCATTAGAAAGATCATCAAGCAAGCTTCGAAATGAAACTGAAGTCAACTGAAACAAAGGTACGATGCTCAAGATATGCGTAAAAGAAGAAAAGGGCATAACTGTAACAAAACATGAAAGATAATTACAAACATGTCGCTGGGAGGGACTAAAATGCAATTATAATAAATTTCGAGACCTTCCTTGTAAATGACCCACACACACAGGGGTATTTTTGCAATTATAAAAACCCGTGAGGGCGTAACTGCAAAACACCCCATGTGCGCATGTGTTACACGTGATATCAGGATCTAGATGCAATTTGAAGAAGTAGGTGGACCTCTGTGCAAATTACCCAGATGGCACGTGTTGTACACGTGCTCTCCAGGACCGGGTAGAGGCTCGGAGGAGGCTCGGGCATCCTCAAGGCTCTGAGGAGGCTCGGTGAAGGTTCGGGGCACCTGAGCCTGCTGATCTGGATCTGAGGCTTGGGGAAGCTCTTGCGCTGACACGTGGATGGATGTGAACCGTCAGATCAATATGATCCGATGTCACCTGTGCTGCGTGAAGTCGTTGACGTGTCCTCATCTGGGCCGTCAGATGGTCAACAGGAGAAGACCATCCAACGACCATTTTACTTCCCCGGAGCTCTTGTGAGGTACGTCGAGGTAGCTGGGAGCTCGGGGAAAGAGCCAAACCTCCAGGATCCAGCCATCGGAGCTCAGATGATGGCGACGACGTTGATGAAATCCGCTCCGATGTCGCTCCGGCCATTGATTGCTTCGAATACCTGCAAGGTTAATACAATAGCCGAAGCATAGGGCAGGTGAGTGTGAGTGGTATGGGGTTCCATATGAGCGAAGGGGGTGAGGAACCGGAGCTCCATCGCCGACGACCGGAGAGGAGATCGGTCGTAGGTGGCCGGGGCATGAAAGAACGAGGGAGAGGTGATGGGAAGAAGCGCATGAACGGGGGAGGTGAGGCGGTGTTCTATAGGTGATCAATGGCAGTCGAAGATACGTTACGTGACCTAATTAATTAAACAAAAAGAAGAGAAAAATACAGAAGAAGAGTTTGAGGTTCTTACCTATGATTACGACGGAGCGGGGCCTGGGCTTGAGGTTCCATGAAACCTTTGGTCATCGCTGAACTCCCCCGGCTATAGGGAGCAGCTTGGCAGGCTCGAAGCTCCGCGACACCACCATGGACGACGGTGGGTTGACACCAGAGTCTAGTGTCGTCATGGCGCCTCAATCGATCCTCCCCCTATCACGGGGAGGAAGGGAAGAACTGGGCGTAGCCCCTCGTAAAGGTGGGCGGGAGTGATTGGCGGAGGAGAGGGCATATTTAAGGGGTGGAAGTTGGCATCTCCAAAGGTGGTGTGCGTGGTTTGACCGGGGGGTAGGGAGTGACTGGAGGAGCTTCGTGGAGTGCGTGACATATCGCGAGGGTCGGGGATGAGTGGGAAAGATCGTGGGCTACTGAGATCGTGGAGAGGATGGCTGGAGATGCGAGGAAAAAAGGAAGGGGGAAGCCGGTTCCTGAGCTGGTGATCGTGGGAAAGAGAAGGGGTTCGGAGGTGGGGGACGACCTCATGGTCGTTGGATCTCGTGATCCAACGACCAAGATCAAGGCGCTTAAGCACTGTTGTGATCTGATCGAGGGTGGCATGATCGGAGGGCCCAGGATGTCGCCACGTGTTGAGCATCTGGGCAAGCAGAATCGGGCGGTGCAGATCAGATCAGAAGAGAGATCGGATGGTTGAGATAGCTGCGGGAAGAATGGTGGAGATGGATGGACGAAGGAGAGATCGAATGGGGAGCAATGAGCCACGTGGTGGGCTATAGGCGAGGCGTTAGCGGGCGGTTCATATCAGAGATGGGGATGATCAGATGGCGGGGGAAAAAGGGAGCATGTGGAGATAGCAGAACCGTTGGATCAAGAAGAGATCCAACGACCAGGGACGCAGGCGGATAGTTCAAAGGGGTCGGGCCACGTGGCTCAACCAGAAAGGGCCACATGGCCCAATCAGATTATTAGGAGGTAGAAGTTGACTTTTGAGGGGCTAAAAGGCCGAATTTGGAAAAAATCTAAACATGATACAAGTTTCATGTTACCAAAAACGAAGATGAGGTCATTTAAAGACAGGAAATATTTTTTTGATGGTATTTTTAAGGATACAAATACCACGAATTTTAATTTCGATATTTTTTTGTGATTTTTAATTTATTCAAGACTCTAATAATTACAGGACTTTATCTGATTTTTATTGGCACACACTTAAGCAAGGGGGTTAAAAAATGCGAATTAAGATGATGAAATCGAGTTTCATCACACTCTATACATAAACTATGCTCGTCCCCGAGCATCAAAGAGAATGAATAAACTGGATTCACCCTCTTGTGCATGTGAGTACATGATCCAATCTATTCAAGTCCACTCAACTTTAGAGGACAAAAATTTTAGAGCTCAACCCAGCCTTAATCAAGAGGCACCCTATTCCTTTAATTATCCAGACTCTCTCTGATGTACATCTAGACTAAGGGTATGATATTTAGTGTTGACTTCATTCACTAGAGTAGAGTCAAATCTTCACCCAAGGTCTTGGTCTGAAAGACTCTCCTAAGGACCCAATCCTCAACACTAGGGAATAAATCAAATCTTGCGTTCAGTTCACCGTCTCTTTACTTGTCAGACTTAAAAATGTATATGGAAGGCCAGTAATGGAGGGTATGGGATTGTGTCATTTCTTCTCTCCCTCTCATTGGAACAAGGATCCTCTCTTAGCGCCTTACTACACAACCCATTTTTTTGTTGTTGATGAGTGCATCCGTCAAGATAAGTTGGAGCCGTCTGCACTTGTTTTCCTAGGAGTACACCGGGGTGTGTCTTTTTTGAATACCTATCGTACCTTCTACACCCAGACTTGTAGCATTGACGATGCAGAGCCCTTTTTTGGTGCAATCCCAACTCCTGGTCCTAATAGCGGTGGTCCAAGTGGACACTTTGAAATGTTTGGGAGCGCTCTCCTTAGGTGGAAGCTCTTTGATATGTAACTTTGTGGAATGAGAGCTTTTCTTTGACATTTCATTGATTTGTACTATTTTTGGCTAGCTCCACTGCTTTTACCAAGAGTTGGCACACACTGATAAACATTTTTTATTTATTTCACACCCTAACACTTAGGTCAATGTCAAGAGATTAGTATAAGAACTAAGTTCTCATACTGGCTAAAATTACTGACACTCAGGTTTCATGAAGCCTACAAAGATTTTATCCCATCCTTGATCATCATTAGATCAAGTCCAGACTCGAATCCCTCATTCTAGACCTTCAAGTGAAGAGTCAACTCATATCATCGAAACCACAGTCGTGCATTTGATGTGCTGATCATATTTTTATTTTCTGAGACTAAGCATGAAATATAACATGCAAATATAGAAATCTAGGGGAATGTGGATGATCAAGTCTAAGACCCTGATGGCTAAGGCTGGTTAACCTAAAATCTCAATTCCTCACACTAAGTTTCCTTGAACATTTCAGATCCTGGGTGGAAGTGTGAATATAGAGGATTAATCCAACTCCTTCATTCAAAATCACACACATTTTTTTTAAGCTTCAAGAGATATTATGAATGCCTAAACTCAATTAAGTAGATGCATCTGCATTCAGCCAGTATGGGTGTAAGTACAGGACGGAACCCATTACTTGAGGACGGGGCCTTACGCGATGTCCTCTAAACCACCCACTCTACTAATGGTGAACCCTCATTGAACGCATCTACTTATTTGGGATTAGTAGTCACCAATGACTCTTAAAGAATTTTTGGATTTTCTCATTTTTATGGACTTTTTAATTAGAGGTTAGAACACAGGTTAGACTCAACTTTCCTTGAAAAGAGCGAGCAAATTTCAATACCACGTTACACTAAGAAAAAGTTTTCAAAAATATTTTCAAAAGATTTTTCAAAATAAGGGAAACTCATTTTTTTCAAATCAGTTTCGAAAATATTTTTTATTAAAAATAGTGTAACATAATATCGAAAGACGTGAAAACCACTGAGTCCACTTAGTTCAAAGGATTTTACTTTAGCCAAAAAGTTTTAAATTTTTCAAATTTTTCAGATTATAGCTAAAGTAAATATACTGTAAGTACGGTATACCCCCTATACTTAAACTTTGCTATGTCCTCATAGCACTGGATGATACAAGTCCATAGGTCCATTTAAATATAGAGAAATATATGGGAACTAATGAGGGCTCCCCCTATACTTAGGTTAGAAATAACCTAAGTATAAAGGCACGGAAAGATGAGTAGAGAAAATCACAGGGCCTCAGGTCCCCCCTATACTTAGGCTGAGATTAGCCTAAGTATAAAGATGGAGATTTGATGTTAGAAGAGACCCAAGATGAACGAAGAAGAAGGATGGATATACAAGTGAGTGGATGAATCTGGGGAGATTAATGGAGTATCTAGGGATCAAGGGAGGGTGTCGGAACAAACATGGCTCAATCAATCATGCAACACACTTCAATTTTACCAACTCACACATGAAACCAACCGAGGTTGGTTTATTATCTTGTCGGTTTTATTGGTGATTAAAACATTTTATCTTTACGCAGAAAAAATGCTAAGTAAAATCGACTACGTAAACAAGGGTGTTGCTCTCCCAAACAATATTTTACTCCATTTTAGGTTGACTAACAATTAGCAGTCTCAATTATTTTTCTTAAGGTTGTCACTGATTAAAGGTGAGCACATCAACTAAGTAATCATCGTCTATCATTCATTCCCATTTTCCATTAACCTAGATGATCAAGCTAGGAGGGGAAACCGAGAAAAACCATATTTTCGATAAAAACCATGATCTAAGCTTAGCGAGAAATCATGCAGTGACTTGGCAAAAATATCTGAAAACTTGGACTGTTTTAAAAACCAAAATCATGTATGCAACTCGATCAAAAGCCGCACCTAATCATACTTCTATTAGTGGGGATGAATGTCTATTAAATTTGGCTACGTGAAGAGAGATTATGTGCGTCTGTATTTTTAGTGTGTCCTACCTACAAACAAGCACATAAGAAATGAAACAATGAAATAAGCTCGAAGAGTCGCGCTCCTGGTCCTAGGTTGACACTCAAGTGGGGACGAACCCCACACAACCACATTCGTTCGTTTACAATTGTGAGTCTTCAATCAAAGACTATTTTTTTTCGACTTGCTCCAAGCATGCTTCTGCGGCTCCTCACAGCGGGAAGCACCTTCTCCTCGCCTCCTTGATCAATCAAGGGCCCAATCACAAAAGCAATTGTTAGAGATCAATTGAGAATAAAGAATTTTACAATGCAAAATAGATGAACAAATTGACCTATAAAAAACACTTTAATTAAATAAATAAAAGTCCCAATAATACAAGAAATGAGCGTGTCCCCGACAACAGTGCCATTTGACGAACCGCAACTCCGACCCTCTAAGAGTGCAGAATTAGCACTTAAGAACGTTGCAGCTGGGCTGGATTCGGTCCATCAAAAGACCATCTAATTGCTAAGTCAAATAGAATCAAATGTCATTCATTTATTTTTCTACTTGGTAAGAAACTGAGGTCGAACTCAGGGACACAAGCCGCTCTCGTATTATCTAGATTCTCATCAATTTTAGTAAGTGTTGAGTTAGAAAACCATAGGTCAAACAATGCAAGAAGACAAGACAATGCATTAAAACAAACATGCATTTTTTTAATTAGTTTCTAATAATTACATGCGATGAAATGCAATGGAAATATACCCTAGATCAGAAATACTTGAGCCAATTTAACAGTGAGTCAATTTCGGATTTAATTTAGGTGACAAACTTGATGGACAAATTGAACAAGGCATAAGTTTAAGCATTAAGAGACACATGGCTACTAAAATAATACATCAAAATTATTGTGTCGAAAATAAGAAATGAGCATGCCATTAGAAAGATCATCAAGCAAGCTTCGAAATGAAACTGAAATCAACTGAAACAGAGGTACGATGCTCAAGATATGCATAAAAGAAGACAAGGACATAACTGTAAGAAAACACGAAAGATAACTATAAACAGGTCAGGCTTGGAGGAAGCTCAGGCTCGACAGAGGGTCGGAGGAGGCTCGGGTAACCTCAAGGCTCTAAGGAGGCTCGATGAAAATACGGGGCACCCGAGCCTGCTGATCTAGATCTGAGGCTTGGGGAAGCTCTGGCGCTGACACGTGGATGGATGTGAACCGTTAGAATCCGACGTCACCTATGCTACGTGAAGTCGTTGACGTGTCCTCATCTGGGTCATCAGATGGTCACAAGGAGAAGACTATCCAATAGTCGTTGTACCTCCTTCCTCATCTGTGGCGGGCGGCGATGACAGACCTCCAGCGATGAGGGTTGAGCTCCGCCGCCACTGCTCGAGCATGGTTTACCTCCCTGGAGCTCCTGTGAGGTACGTGGAGGTAGCTGGGAGCTTGAGGAAGGAGCCAAACCTACTGGATCCGACCATCGGAGCTCGGATGATGGCGACGACGTTGATGAAATCCGCTCCGATGGCGCTCCGACCATTGATTGCTTCAAAGACCTGCAAGGTTAATACAATAGCCGAAGCATAGGGCATGCGAGTGTGAGTGGTATGGGGTTCCATATGAGCGAAGGAGGTGAGGAACCAGAGCTCCATCTCCGGCGACCGGAAAGGAGATGGGTCGTAGGTGGCCGAGGCATGGAAGAACGAGGGAGATGTGATGGGAAGAACCGCGTAAAGGGGGGAGGTGAGGCGGATCTCTAGAGGTGATCAATGGCAATCGAAGATGCGTGACGTGACCTAATTAATTAAGCAAAAGGAAAAGAAAAATACAGAGGAAGAGTTTGAGGTTCTTACCTAAGATTAAGGCGGAGCAGGGCCTGGGCTCGAGGGTCCATGAAACCTCTGGTCATCGCTGAACTCCACCGGCTACGGGGAGCAGCTTGGCGGGCTCGAAGCTCCGCGACACTGCCTTGGACGACGGCGGGTCGACACCGGAGGCTAGCGTCGTCATGACGCCTGAATCGATCCTCCCCCTATCACGGGGAGGAAGGGAAGAGCTGGGCGTAGCCCCTCGTAAAGTTAGACGGGTGTGACCGGCGGAGGAGACGACATATTTAAGGGGCGGAAGTTGACAGCTTCAGAGGTGGTGTGCGTGGTTTGACCGAGGGGTAGGGAGTGATTGGAGGAGCTTCGTGGAGTGCGTGACATCTCGCGAGGGTCGTGGATGAGTGGGGAAGACCGTGGGCTACTGAGATCGTGGTGAGGATGGCTGGAGATGCGGGGAAAAAAGGAAGGGGGAAGTCAGTTCGTGAGCTGGTGATCATGGGAAAGAGAAGGGGTTCGGAAGTAGGGGATGACCTCGTTGCCGTTGGATCTCATTATCCAACGGCCAAGATCAAGGCGCTTAAGCATGGCTGTGATCTGATCGAGGGTGGCATGATCGGAGGGCCCAAGATGTCACCATGTGTCGAGCATATGAGCAGGCAGAAGCGAGCGGTGTCAGATCAGAAGAGAGATCGGAAGGTTGAGATAGCAGCAGGAAGAATGGTGGAGATGAATGGACGAAGGTGAGCCACGTGGTGGGCTATAGGCGAGGCGCTAGCGGGCGGTGCAGATCAGAGATGGGGATGATCAGACGGCGGGGGAAAAAGAGAGCACGTGGAGATAGCAGAACCGTTGGATCAAGAAGAGATCCAACGGCCGGGGATGCGGGCGGATAGTGCAAAGGGGCCGGGCCACGTGGCTCAACCAGAAAGGGCCACGTAGCCCAATCAGATTATTAGGCGCTAGAAGTTGACTTTTGAGGGGTTAAAAGGCCGAATTTGGAAAAACTCAAAACATGAAAGTTGTAGATCTCTATGAGATCTACAAGTTTCTTGTTGACCAAAAACAGAGATGAGGTCATTTAAAGATATGAAATATTTTTTTGAGGGTATTTTTAAGGATAAAAATACCACGAATTTTAATTTTGACATTTTTTTGTGAATTTTAATTTATTCAAGACTCTGATAATTACATGACTTTATCAGGTTTTTATTGGCACACACATAAGCAAGGGAGTTAAAAAATGCGAATTAAGATGATGAAATCGAGTTTTATCAACTTCCAAAGTACATTCGATGAGAGATCAAGACTATAGGAACATACAAACCCTAGGGTTGTAGTCCTATTGTCTGTTTAATTGTCAATCCTCATTATTATGAGGAAAATTGCACATTACAACAGCATACATTATGTGTCCAACTACAAGTACAATATCTTGGTGATGGATCTAATCCACGATATTTTACTAGTTATTATTGAGTTTAGTACTGAGTGAGTTTAATGAAGGATTATCTGAAATATGAAATTTGCATAAATGTATACAATTATATTTTTTACTTTGAGTTAGGATATTTTATATCAAAGTTGTCTCGCCTTGTCAACACTGAAAGTTTATTCCCTTAATCACTTTCAATGTAAGAGATGTACTTACCATCATATCTCAGCAAGATCTGGGAACTCCTTCCTTGTCATTGTTATATCCCAATAATATGTTAACCTGTAACTCGGATAAAAAGAAGCGGGAACATATTCCATCTTGCAAGTCAAACTTGCATTCCCAATTCGGTCTTTAACACCCGGGCCCACCACCCTGAAGGTGATGTTTACTCGTCATTAATTGAACCAACCGTCAACAGGAATACAACTCGCTATGCGCAATCCAATACCACCCCAATAATATGAGGACCCGATATTGGGGTCACTACGCATACATCCTTACTCTTTCGAGAAGCGAAGAGCCCCATCCAGATGCGCTTGCATACAGGAGCTGTGACTTTGGACAAGCGTCTCCTACATACAATACCTGGCAACGGAACCCTTCTTCTTGACGGGAGACCGTGGATGTCACTTATGTGGTCATCCACATCATATTCAAATTCTAATTAGTCCTTATGAATCATATTCATTACGATTAATTCTTCAAGGGAAATAACAACTCTACTCATAATAGAGTATTTTAATTTTAATTGGATTCCAAGACATCTAATCATATTAAATTAATGATCCAATAAATATCAAACAAACATTTTTAATTGTTACTTGAAATATGGTATAATCTCAAATACGTATTATTTAGAATTTTAATAATTAGAAATACATCATGATTTCTCAAGCATTATACCAATCCTACCCGTTATCATGGCTAGTACCGACGGGAGTGGGACAAACCACACACGGTGCAACTTGTTACCCCAACATTCCGCGACTAGACACCATATCTGCCTCAGGAAAGGATAATGCAAATTAGATCACTTTGTACTTGAGATGATCATCAGTTTTTCAACCGAAATTATACCATATAATAATAATCAAAACATTTTTTATTAACATTATAAGGAGATTTGCTAAACAAATCCCCATTCCAATTCTGGCAACTATGTTTGTTGGAAAGTAGATTGAGTAACCAATTTGTGATCTAGATCATATCTAATCAATTATTGGTTAAGGCAATGTCATTTAAGGAAATAATTATCATCAAATATTTCACAAATAATTATCCATAATTATTCCTTGAAGTTAAATCATTTAATTTCAGTAATTAATTAAATGACAATCACAAGGTTCTTGATAAGTAATTTCCAGCAGTGACCCTCAGTTACTAAAATTAGCATATCTAATTTAAATCAAAATTAAGCAAAGTAAGTTTCCAAAGTTTTCTAATTTGATTTACAACAGAACCTATGTGATTTGCACGAATTTCTAGTCGTTTCAAAACAGTAATTTATTACGTCATGATTCACAGTCCCCGAAACATTGGATACATGTTCATTAAAATGATTTAACTTGAGCAAACGGAATCCAAATTACGCAATCTCAAATCCCACAGTTTCCTTTTTTAATGGGGATCAAAATACAAGTTATTATTTCGTGTTTAAACATTTTAAACAGGGATGAAATTCTTCACTAAATAGAGATGTAAAAATGAAATGCGACAAACACTTTCGCAAACCCTAATGAACCAAAGTCTTCCAAGGTTTATGGATCGTATCCAAAACATCCGACCTATGGCTCTGATAGCACTTGAAGGATATGGTGATTCATAAGAGCATCACAGAAGCATGAGTATCGCATCTTATGCAATTGGGAGCGACTAGTCGCACTAGTCGCTCGAGGTAGCGGAAATTATTTTTTTTCGCACGATGAAACCACATGATCCAAGAATACTTCTTGAATCGTTTCATCTAAACCACAAACAAGTATTACAGTTACCTCTTGAAGCGTGGTCGCGATCGAGTCTCTAAATGAAGAGACCTCCTATCTAAAGTCCGATTCGACGGAGGAGACGCTTGCGAGCGCGTGGATGAGATGCGTGCTTCTCGCAATCCATGTTGATGATCCAAGCAGCGAATCTCCTAATCTCGTCACATGAGATCCTATGTCTTCTTCACGAGTAAGGAGTACCGATGGAGACAGAGATCCACGAGCAATCAGTCTAGCAACATAATGGCGACGCTACGACGAGAGCGACTATGTCAATGTCTCCATGGTGGACGGCCATGAGAGGGAGAGAGATGAAGTTGGCGTGTAGAGAGAAAGAGAGAGAGAGAGAGAGAGCATATGATGTCTAAACTTAAGAAGAGCAAGGCGTGTCCTATTTATAATATTTTGGGATCCATGGATCTAAATCCATGAACAACACAAATCCAATGGCTCACATTGATTTGTGTTTCTTTTAATGGTCGAGATTTTATTGGTAAAAACCAACAACAATTAATTAATTTGATTAAATATATATTGATAAATCAACATAATTTAATCCTCAAATTAAATCAACTAATCTTGGAGATTAATGGAAAGGAGAATCTCTCCTTCCATATAGGAGGGGTGGGTGGCCACTCTCTCCTTGTAGGAATTGGTGGCCGTCCCTTCTCCTATTAGGAACGGGAGATTCCAATGCAATCGCTAAGATTGCATGATTCCATATATCTCCAATATTTACAACAACAATTGTTGTAAATTATTCTACAAAAAAAAAATCATAATTATTTTGTGAATATTGCAATCTTGCTATTGGAAATTTTTGAATATTATTCACAATCCAAAAAATGTGAATTACATTTTCACATAATTGTCCAATGTGAATTCCACTCATATCGACATTTAATTAACAAATGTAAATTACAAATAGCTCTCTCTTATATTTTATAAATCACATTTATAATATCAATGATTAAGATGGATTGTGCTAACCACATTTATCATATCCATGATCATTAAATCACTTTTAATCATCTTGGATCTCGGTTCTCATGTTCCCATATGAATCACATTCACATTATTCTCATCATTGATAATTAAATCGCATTTAATTATCGACGATACTCTCCCTATAATATGAATCAAATCCATATTATTCATGATAATTAAATCACATTTAGTTATCCATTTTGTCAAAGCTCGGATACATATATCAACAATGAAATTATCCATGAACTCTTTCAAGGTTAATGCGCTTTCTCCGCGGATACATGGAGATAAGGACTTGGCGATTGTATTGTTCCACATATAGTGACTTGGATATTGAGATCACATCTCAAATCCAGATCGTACAGATTTGTGATTTCATCGATTAAATTTTTTATATTCCATGCACCGAGCTACTAGGGTGACCCCGATCGTATATAATGTGATCCTTATGCTTCCGTGAAGTGCTTAAGGATTCTCCCATATCCTTCAGATAAGTCTTCTAAAACCTTCTTCTGAAGCTTTATTGCTTCAATTGAAGATTCCACCATCTAGTTCTAGTTATCTTGGAAGCCCTCTATTTCTTTACAATCCCTTTCATTTGCACATCCCATGACTAACAAGCGGTGTTGGGTTTCAAACTCTCTCATGGGATTAGTTTGCAGTCTTTGCAATACAACCAATCTCTTCTCCTTAACGCAAAGTAATATATATGTCTTCTAGTCAGGCCACTCTTATAAGTAATTAAATGCTCCTCCCTCTTCTTGAAGAGAGTGTTTGTTATGAAAAGATCATAAACCGTTACAAAATCAAGAATGACTTTCCCTCTTCATTTCTATAGCCAAAATCATGACCTCCACGAACACTAGCAAACCGTAAAGCATCCTTTCCCATATGTCCATTAAGATCTCCACCTACGCAAAACATCTCTCTTTGTGAGATTCCTTGCATAATCTTATACAAATCCTCCAAAAAGCTTGTTTAATCCTTTCATATAAACCAATTTGCAGTTCATAAACTGTGATGATAGTCAGAATTTCTTCTTTAAGCACCAATTTTAGCAAAATAATCTGATCCCCAAATCTTTGTATCTCAAACACATAATCCTTCAAATCCTTATGAACAAATACTCCAGCAACATTTCTTCCCTTATCTTTACATGGATACAAAAGTTTAAAGGATGTCTTCTCGATCTTCCTTACATTATATCCAACCCATTTTATCTCTTAGAGGCATAGTATCTATATCTTCCTTCTTTCCATCATATCTATTATCTCTATTGATTATCCAATAAAAGTGCCAATATTCCAACTACCTATCTGTAATTTCCTTTGCAACTTCATTTGGACTAACTTTTCATGCACCCATCATGCGAGAACCCTTGCAAATTTTAGACTTCATTTGGGCAGCAATGCGACAGAACTAGCTTATTTACTCGCATGCGCTCCTTATGCGAGAACCCTTGCAAATTTTGAACTACATCTGTGAAACAATGTAGCGACCCGTGCCAACTTCTCATCGCATTTAGGTGATTCAACACTATTGTTCGACCAGAGGAGACTGTGGTGTCCGATAAGTCGGATCCGGCAATCACTGTACCGACCCTCTCTCGGCTCTCAACACACCACCAATCAAATCAATCAAACAAATAATCCATGTTAATGATAAAATAATGAATAAAATAACAGGGTTAACTTTATTATTCCTTACAAAAAGATACGTATAGCACGTAAGTGTAGGGATCGAACCACGAAGAGAAGACAGTGGATAGGTGTAATTATTATTAATTAATAAAAACTAGTAATAATTATTTTTCTCTATATCACACATTTTCTGATTTTTCTGGATTTTAATTGTATTTAGTTTTTTTTGAAATTTTATGTCTTTTATATTTTGTATATTTTGATTTTTTGGTTGTTTTACTTTATTTTTTTAGTTTTCTAAAATTTTAATTCCTTTTTCATTTTTAAAGTATAATATGTACTTGTCTTTCATAATAATGATATTATATATAATATATACAATAAATATATATATAATTATATAAAGGAACAATCCTTTTTATTTTTAAGGTTTTTTAAATACAAAATATTTATTTATGCGTAATAGTAATAAGTATATAAGTATTATTGAGTATAAATAATATATATAGAGTTTTAGAATTTTAAATATATATAAAAAATTACTCAAAATTTAGAAAATAAATTGCTTTTGTGTTTAATACTTTTCTCGATTTTTGTGATTTGTTATTTATATTTCGCTAATTTTTACATATTTTTAATGCTCTAAAATGTACAAAACAATGAGTATAATAAATAGGCCAAGTTTCTTTGGGAAATATGTTCCTAAAACTATTTTTAATATATACTAAATATTATAATAAAAATATAAAACAAAAAACTATTTTTTTATTTATTAATAATTTTACTGATTTTTATTATCTTTTTAGGGTTTTTATATTTTTATGATTTTCTATTTATATTTTTATTGATTTTTTTATTATATACTTATATATATATATATATATAATTATTTTATTTTGGAATTTTTGAAGGTGTTTTTATATTTTTTGGATTTTTAGAAGCAAAGAAGGAAAATAATGCTCCTTTCTTATAATATGGGAAAAAATGTAAGCATGAATGAGCATCATGTCGGACATCTACCATACATTTCTTAGAATTTTTAGAGCATAGTAGTTATTTAATAAAAATAAAAATGCATGAAATAAAAACACAAGCTAGCAGAGGTATATTTGTAATAAAACAAAAGTACAAAGTATTGCATGTAATTTACCTGAAAAGTTTACATTAAATATACATGTTATAGAAATAACTCTAAATACCTAAACTCGAGCAAAATGGCCAGGCCCCCACTTGCGGGGGCACATGAGGTGACCAAGCAATGCACATGTTTGTAATTTTAAAAATGTATGGGGGTATCCAATGCAATTATTACATAAATGTTTAAACTGAAGTTTATATTTACACGAATTTTAAGAAAATACAAAAACAAGGGGTTAAATGTGCAATTTACCCAATGAGGTGTCTTATCGAGCATCACACGATCATCCACTTTTGTCGATCCAACGAATGGTGGGGCTCGATACTAGTTCAGCGATCAATGTCGGATATCATATCACGACCTGATCTAACGGTAGGTGTGGATACGGATTTGTCAATAACTATATCACTTGGCGTTTGTTCTTGATTAAATGGAGGAGAAAGGGGGAGCAAGAACGTGGAAGAGACTTACCCTGTTCAAGCTTCGATTTGTAGTAACTCCTAAACCTGGTAGTCTTTTGAGCATTTGAGGGGTTCTATAGCTCCTTGGGATCGCTCAGTGCCTGCAAGAGGGCTTAGCAAGCTCCACGCCTCATCAAAGGAGGCCTGGAGGACGGGTGTTCTTTGTGGACTTGGGAATGAAATTCCTCCCTTGATTTCCCTTCCAGGTGGTTTCGCTAGATCTCCAACCTGCATTAAATAGTTGGGGGTGGGGGGCTTTCTCCTTGACCCTATATTGAAACTTCTAACAAGGAGGATGAAGTAGGCGGTTGAGCTCAGTTGAGTGGTGAAGGATGAATAGTCTGGATGTTGTGGATACAGGGTGGAGATGATGGGGTTATCGGTGAAGAAGTAGAGAGGGATGAAGATGGGGCAGAAATAGGCTCAGCATAAGGTGTATTTCATAGTGAGATAGCAGCAGATCTCTAGAGTTCCGATGAAATTTAAACCTAAGATTACCCTAAACTAACAACTAATTTCCTAAAACAATATATAAACTAATTTGTAGGAACTAAAACTAACCTAATGCAAAAAAATGCAGCTCGAACCTGATGGATCATGATGTAGATGAACCTCCGCCAACGCTAGAAAGCTAGGCGGTGGTAGATTGATTCCTCACCTCCTTGTCCTTGCCGATAGGCTTGGGAGATCTGTTGTCACCATAGTTGCTATACGTGGAAGTCCTATGGGGTTACGAAGGGTGAAGGGAGGATCAAAAAGGTCAGGTAGAGGGTTTATTTGTAAACATGATTTTTGTGAGAAGGGGCTCGGTGATTGCGTAAAATGGAGAAGAAGTTGGTGGAAGCTAGCAAGATAGTGTGATGGAGGAAGGTGAGGGTAAGTGGATCAGTGAAGGAACCAAGGTGCTTCAAGCCTTAGGCTTATGTGAGTCTAACACAATAGGCGGGCGGAGGAAAGGATTGCTGACCCATTGGTCAACATTTCTTGCATTTTGGTTGGTCCACATGAACCTACCAGAAAATTCAATGGGATAAAACCTTATTGAAAGGATTAAAAATAACAAACGATTTTATTAATTTTAAGTCAAAACATAAAAATTGATTCTTACTTATGTACTATTTTATGGATATTTTCACAAATGTTTTTATTAAGTGCTAATATTTACATGTATATACATGTATATTTACTAGTATCTAAGTATTTTCTTTTTTTTTTTGGATTTGATATTTTATTATGATATTTTATTATAATATTTATATGTTTTATATATTTCAAATATTATTAAATACATATTTACATGTTTTTATTATATTTTTTTGATTTTATTTATGTACTTAAATAAATAGGGGTATTTCTATTATATGTATAACATACATATATAATGTGTTTTCACGATTTATTTTAATTTATTTTTAGTATTTTATTTTATGTTTATATTTTTAATGTGTTTCAAATAATATTTACAAGTATTTAATAATACAGGAAATCTAAAAATATAAAGACTAAATATTTTGATTATTTATATACCGGTACATAGTACAATAGGGACCCGAAAGCTGACTTTTGCATCGTAACTCCATTTTTAATGAAAACCACATTCATTAGATAGATAATTAAATTTTATGAATAATAAATGTGAGGTTGGGCAATTTTGAGTTTGTATGGAGAAGATATAGGGTTGTAATGTTTTGTTTGCAGCCTTTTCTTCTATGTGTCTTGGGTGCATTGTGCATTATTTTTCTGTGAATGATTTCGGTATTTTTTTTATTTATTTTTATGTATATTAATCATGTTGAGGTTTTTTATTTGAGGTGTAAATAAAGGAAAATAAAATAGTGTGCAACCAAGTCTATTTATTGAGTTAAAGAATTAGGGTTTTGATTGTATTTTCTGTGCAATTAAGTGCCCCATCTCCCCCTACTTTATTCCTTGCCGACTAATTAAATATTGACCTAGTTGATACTTCATTTCCTTTTCTTTTATTTACTTTGTTCTTTTATTTGGTATTGAATACATGCATTTATACAGTATTTATAGATCAATTTATGAGTGTTATTTTGAACAAATTAATGTTATATACATGCATTTAACTAGGGATTTAAGGCCAAAATAAAAGAATAAAAGTGATGAAACCCCCTCCTCAAATACTTGCCTTTGCTAGTCCCTAGCAAACACTTATCATAATGAGTGCACAAAAAAAAAGTAAAGAAAAGAAAAAGAAACAGGTTGGAATGTTTTTGACTTTTAAACATACCTTCATAAAATCAAAGTTTGGAGCTTAGTAAAGACCTTTTGGAATTTAAGTTTTGTCGGAACCTTATTGAGAATCAGACTTGAAACACAAAGACAAACAAGAACCACAAAACTCTGTCCAAGTCTCATCAAAAGCCATGTCAGAACAAGACTACATTATACACAGATCTTTATGATTTTGAGTCTATCTTGTATAGTGTAAGTGATATGTAGCTCCTCTCGACTGAGGTGGTAAAATGACAATCTTCGCCAATACGGTCACCCTAATTCCCCAATCCAACAATTCTTTCCCCGAGGAGAGGGGTATTCCATTCTAAGTTCAAGTGCAACTGATTTAAGAAGAAGGGGTAGAGAAGAGAATGGATGGTAGCCAGTGTAGCTACCTATCCTAGAGTGCTTGACTAGTGTAGCCAAGTCATCTAGCTGCAGGCTCACATGTATCTTTAACTTTGAAGTATCGACTTGCTTATTGAATACATAACTCTATCAGGAATTGATTTTCTTTTATATTTTCCCGACTATTCTTTTTTAGAGTCCTTATTGCATACATTTTTTATACTATATACAATACCATTTACATAAGGACTTTTTCCTCTTGAGCCGGTAGACTATCCCTCAATTGAAGATTTATAACAACCCACAACATCTTGTCCTTGGACCTCCTCGGTAATGGTTCGGGTAGGGGTACAATTGCCACAAATTGTGTCTTTGTATGTTTCCATTCGCTTGTGTCTCATGCCAGCAAGTCCAAGCCTCTACCACTTCAACTGAGTTGAGCTAAGACTATGATGCACGCATCCAAGATAGGTCACTACCGATAAGAGTCTTGTGTGTGTTTCTATATATTCTACTTAGGCAGTCAAGATGACATATGAACATAGTCTTGTGGTCTCAAGGAATTAAGTCTAGCAGATCTGAAGCGTCTCAATTCCAATTCCTATAAGGTTGTTGTGATTAGGTTCAACAAAGATTCAATCTTAAGATTTTATTCCAAACCACAGTTATCATTACCAATCTAAAAATGTAAATGAAATGCAAGAAAATAAAATCTTTTTATGAAACCATTTCCTTGTTTTAAACTGTTCATGAATTCATCAAAAGGTTTTTGTAAATTTTTATGTAATTTTCGAAAATATTTTACAATTTTTTATATATTTTCGAAATTTTTAGGGGTATTTGATAAAGGCTAGTGGACGATGTATGTACAAATATTTACATGAGAGTGCGTGCATATTTATAAGAATTTAGGTTTGGATTTCACATTGGAAATTTGTACAGAAGTTAGATGTTATTCACAAGTTTTATATACAAAGATTATAAGTATATTTATATAAATAATTTTATTTGATAACTAAATACAAGGTACTCACAATAATTTGAAAATATTTTACAATCATTTTGAAAAAAAATTCAAATAATCTTTCAAAAATTTCATAAACATTTACAAAATTTGATAAATTATTTTTGGAAAAGTTTTTCAAAGTTATGGATAGATCTTTCAAAATAATTTTGCAACCATTTCCAAAACTATTTGCAAAGTAATTTTTAAAACATTTTTATCCAAATTAATTAAATAAAAGTTTGTAAATTTTTACATAATATTTACAAAGTTTTGAAAACATTTCATAAAATTTTTCCAAATGATTTTAAAAGATTTTTCAAGACATACAACCATTTATCAATTCATTTTGCAACACATTTTTAAACCCGAATTATTAATTATATTTGTAAAGAATTTCAAAAATTTCTATACATAATTAGAGTATTCTTTACAATTGATTTATTTTATTTCTTTACCTAGTAATGTATATTAGCCATATTATTCAAAATACAAAAGTACGAGCTATGGATAAAGTATACACAGTATATATACGACCCCCCAATATACACAGTATATATACGAACCCCCTATACTTGGCACAAACTATGTCCTCATAGTGATGAAAGAGAAAAAGGATGACATAAATCAAGCTGATTATAGGAAAAGTCTATACTACAAAGACTAAATAAAGAATAAGAAGTCGATCGTCCCCCAACACATAGGATCAACTAATCCTACGTATAGAAGGCTATATACAAAATGGTGATGGTCAAGGATTAGAATATATAAAATCAGTGGCTCGACTTGTCCCCACTATACTTAGGGTAAACGATCACTATGTATAGCACACAAATCAGCAAGTGAAGACACAAATGAGGGACCAAAAAAGAAAAATGAAAATGGAAAAATGAAAGTGAGAGAATGAACACATCACTCCCCCTATACCTAGGGTAAGAGATCACTAAGTATAAGTAACGACTTGAGTGATGCAACGAAACAAAGAAAGAAGACTCGACTCATCCACCTCCCCTATACTTAGGAAAAGGCACATCCTAAGAAAGTCAAACACATGAATTGAGATCGATGAGAAAACTAAAGATGGAATGAAAGATACGAAAGCTAGTATATACAAAGCGACAAGAATATATATTCATCAAGAAGATAGAAATATCACCTTCTTGTGTGACCATTGAAGAATGGATCTGATATGGTGTAGGTCTATATTGAGGTCAACATCTAATGAAGCTCGATTAGGATCGACGTTGTAGATCCTCAGGGGTCTCAAAATGAAAAGGCATGACTCGTTAATGGAAGTAGTACAGTCAAGTTCGTCCTGGGAGGTCTCTCCTATAGCTGTCATCTACAGTAAGATATATACAATGTAAATGTTGTGGATCTCATCAACACAACACCAAATACGAGAAGAGGGAAAATAGAGGTCTATGTTTTTCGAGTCTTCCCCCTTGAAGAGGAATTCTCTGTTATCGGTATTGTCCATTGTAAAACAAACATTTCTGATATCAACAACAAGTTTATAGTTCTCTGAGTCAGATAACACAAGTACACTCTCATCAGGGGTGGGTTTTTGACTAGCAGTGTGTAGTCCTTGTCTCAATTACAATTCTATCATTGTGGGAACAAAAACTTACTTCTCCATATTTGTAATCAATAATGGCCTTCGCCATTGGCACTCCATAGAAGTGGAAGTCTCCATGGGCAATGCAACAAAATCAATAGTGCAGCTCATGTCCTAGATCAGAATGACTACATTTTTAAGAAT
Source organism: Ottelia alismoides (assembly GCA_037367405.1). Classification (NCBI taxonomy): domain Eukaryota; kingdom Viridiplantae; phylum Streptophyta; class Magnoliopsida; order Alismatales; family Hydrocharitaceae; genus Ottelia; species Ottelia alismoides. The sequence continues at coordinate 225,937 of JAZKJV010007899.1, read as the reverse complement.
ACCATTCGAACTCTTTATTGATCAGTCAATGTACTAGTTTTCTTGAGAGGCCTGAAATTGAGTGTCTTAACAAGGGTGGAAAGTATTATATTAATTGATGCACCACTGTCAAGGAGAGTGTGATCATGATGATGGTAAGAAATATAACATCTAACGAAGGGTGTGCTAGCGTCCCTTTTCCCTTTGGGCAGATGATAGGTGATGGCATGGGAAATATCCTTGGTCAGAATGTGGCCCTCCATCCTGTGATGTCTCTTTCTTTTATTGGGTGTAGGTGCAAGAAAAAGTTTCATGGTCTTTCGATGTGAAGCATCAAAAATATCCTGAATAGCCGCCACTACTTCAGGGTTGGTCAACATTTTTTAAATTTTTTATTTCATCATCACTAGGGAAGAAGTCAGAATCAATGTATACACAAGGATGACTAGAATAAGTCTTTACAATGCCATCCTTGGGAGGTAGGATGGTTGGAATTATGGTGTGTCTATGTGTAGGCAAGGTGGGTGGAATATATACGCTCTCCTCACACTCTGCCCTTTTTAGGTGTCTCCCATTATTGTCTTTTAAAATTTTTGTATTTTGATCATTTTTTTGTATTTTTGATGATTGTGATCTCTTATGGGTGGCCTCCCGTGACTCCATCACACTAGAAGGTGAAGTGACAATGTGAATCTTATTCAGATTAGTGAGGTCCTCAATCCTCTTCTGCATTTGCTTCACTAATCATGTCCCATAATCAAAAGTGGGTTCCAAGGGAGGATAATTTCGAAGAGCAACATCGGGTGGTGTGAAGGTGGGAACTGTGACGGTGGCTGTGGGGATGGAATGTCAAAATCCAATGGCTGACACAGTGGGTGTGTAGGCTTCCCTAAATGATATGGAAAATCAAACTATAATGGATGCCCGTGCAGATATGTACAAAAATAAAAATCCAGAAAATAATCCTTCTAACAAAATGGAGGTGCACCGACTGGAGTGGATTAAGAGAAATCTGCGAAGTATGGACAAATTTACTCCAGTCAATCATCTTGATTTTCAAGAGGTGGGTATTGAGGAGAGCATGATAGTCAAGTCAAAATATGAACAGAAAATGGTGCAAATGTGAGGAGTGATCGAACATACACAAAACACATAAAAATAAAACCCCCTCAATTCACCAAATAATAAATGTGAATATTGAGAAGTTTTAATATTTTTATTATTTCTATTTTAGAGTCATGTAAAAAATTCAATGATTTACAAGCTAACAAGTGCAGTCTTCTAGAGTGGATGTGTTCGAGTCACCGTAGCACACCTACAAGAACACTGGACCACTTCGTCTAAGGTAAGAGGCAAGTGCTTAAATCAATAACATGGCCCAAGATCTAACCCAAGCATTTAAGGCACAAGGCCAGGGTTGGGGGCTCTAATCCTCATGTGTATGCACCTCACTCTGCACGAAGTGTACAAGTGATAATGAGGGGGTTGCTCTCCCCAAAACAATGATATTTGTCCTTTACGTTTTCTTTTAGGGTCGAGTTTAGTTAGCAGTTCCTATTTTATTGGTTATCACTTTTGGTCTTTTTGGAAAAGAAGAACATCTAATGAATTATCCAATTCCTTTTATTGCCTCTGTCTAAGAAAAGAAGGGAAGGAATTCGAAAAAGCCAATGCACGAAAAATCAATGAATTCAAATGTTAGAGATAAGGAGGCGTACTTGACTCCAGCAATCTACATGCAAAATGATCAGTACATAAAAGTAAATCTATCCTATATGTATGTAGATGAAAACCGTCCTAGCAAGAACTTCTACCCATAAATTATAGATTTATTAATTTGACTAAGTCCAATGACATATAAGAACATAATTCTTTTAAGTGTGTGGACCAATGTCTACCCAGATCACCAAATACAAAATTATATCTAGGGATTCGAGTAGACATAACAAAGGAAATGAAATCGAAAAACTAAAAACACAGAAATAATATAAAATAATAGGAAAAATAAGGAGAATAAAAAGGTAGAAGTGGTGAAAATCGTAAAAAATTGAGCAAGCCTCAAGGTGAACAGACACTTGTTAAAATATGCTAGCTAGTGTCTTAATGTACAAGTCCATGTATTATTACAATCTATGTTACAAAAACAAAAGTCTCTTTCTCATAGAAAAAAATCGAATCTACAATAAGCGACTTTACTGCTCAGCTCCTCAGTCAGCTTCATTGATCTCTCATACTAGCATGCAAAGAAGGGGGCGGTCTCCGCTCTGATTGGCTGCCTCGATCTCCTAGAAGATCATAATCACATAGTAGACCCTTGCATAAAAGTAAACAAAGAGAGATGATTAGCACATATAAACAAATATTTGAAAAAAAAGAAAAAAAGATAGAATATAAGGACGATAATGTATACAACTATCCTATCCTACTCGTTGCTTCCTAACAATGACGTTGATTTGTTGTTTGATAAGAGAGAGAGGTGTCTAACTTCCTGTCTAGGAGGAGCCTACGGTTTCCAAAAAGTCAGATCCAACAATCCCTTATAGACCCCTTCTCGGCTCTCGATACGTCACCAATCAAATTAAACATATAATCAACCCATGATATTGATAAAACAATGAATAAAATGCGAGATGAAAATTATTATACCCTACAAAATACGTGTATAGTACGTTAGTGTATGGGTCGAACCACTGAGAGGAAATGGTGGACAAGTATAGTTATTATAAATTAATAAAAACATGTAATAATTATTTTTGTATATTGTTTGGTTTTTCTAATTTTTCATGTGTTTTTAATTGTATTTAATTTTGTAGATATATTTTTTTGCATTTTATATTTTTTTGAATTTTTGAATTTTTCTTTTTTAATATTTTACAAAATTTCAATTTCTTTTGATTTTTAAATTATAATATAGACTTGTATATAATAATAATGATATTATATATAGTATAACTAATATATATATATGATATAATATATATAGGAACGATCCTTTTTCTTTTTTAGGTTTTTAAATACAAAATAATTATTTATGAGTAATAATAATAATTAGTAAGTCTTATTAAGTATATATAGTATATATAGGGTTTTAGAAATTTAAATATACATAAATATACTCAAAATTCAAAAAACAAATTGTTATTGTATTTTTTATTTTCCTCTAAATTTTATGATTTCTTCTTTACTTATTTGCCAATTTTTTTGTATTTTTAATGTATTACATTGAACAAAACAGTGAGCATAATAAATATGTTGAATTGTTTTGGGTACTAAAAATATATAATGGTGTCAAAATTTCCCAAACTAATTTTATTATATACTAGATAATATAAATAAAAACATAGAATAGAAAATTAGTTTTTTGAATTTTAAATAAATTTTACTATTTTTACGGTATTTTTATGGTTTTGTGATTTTTTAAGTTTTCTTTTCATATTTTTTAGTGATTTTTGATCCGAAGGTAGAATATATAATAATATATATGCTATATTGTTTTTGGAAAATTTGAAGGTGTTCTTAGAATTTTTGGATTTTTATAAGTAAACAAGGAAATAATGTTCCTTTTTTTAAATAATGGGAAAATGCAATAAATGCTAAATAAAATGTGAGCGTGAGTGAGCATCATGTCACAAGCATCTACTATTTTTCCTAAACTTTTTAGAGCACAAAAGTGATTTAATAAAAATAAAAATGCATGAAATAAAAATATAGGTTAGTAGTGGGATATTTGCAATAAATTAAATGTACAAGGTATTGCATGCAATTTTCCTCAAAAGTTTACACTAATTATACAAGTTATAGAACTACTACTAATTACATAAACCTGGTGGGGTATAGGTGCAAAATGGCTAGGCCCTCACGCGCGCGGGCATGTGAGGTGACCTATTAAAGGACTTGTTTATAATTTAAACAAAGTACATGGGCTCCTATGCAATTATTACATAAATATTTAATCTAACATTTATATTGATAGGACTTTTAGGAAAATACAAAAAGGGAGGGTTGAATGTGCAATTTACTCCATGAGGCGTCTCATCGAGCGATGCACAATCATTCACTTATGTCGATCCAATGACTGACGAGGCTCGATATCGATTCAACGATAAACGTTTAAGATTAGATCATGACATGATCTAACGGTTGGCATGGCTATAGAACTGAAGATCAATATATCAGTTTGCATCTTTTCTTGATGAAATAGAGGAGAAAGAGGGAGTAAGAACAGGGAAGAGAGTTCCACCATTCAAGCTTTGATCTGAAGTAGCTCCTCAACCTATCGGTCTTTCAAGTATTTGAGGGGTTCTGTAGCTCCGGGGGATCGTTTCCCGCTTGCAGGAGGGCTCAATAAGCTCTGGGCCTCATCGAAGGAGGCCTGGAGGGAGGGTGTTTTTTGCGAACCTCGGAATGAAGTTCCTCCCTTGATTTACCTTCCAGGTGGTTCCACTGGTGCTTTAACCTACAACAAACAGTTTGGGGGTGGGGAAGAGGACGAGGGCTTTCTCCTTGACTATGTATTGAAGCTTCTAGCAAAGTGAATGAAGGAGGTGGTGGAGGTCCAATGAATGGTGAAGGATGAAGCTCAAGGAGCCTTGATCTTGCAGATCCAGGGTAGAGAGGATGGGGTATCATCGAAGAAGTGGAGGGGGGTGAAGATGGGGGCAAAATAGGGTCGATGAGATGGTGGCTAGAGTTATAGAGCTCCGACGAATTTTAAACCTAAGATTATGTTAAACTAATAATTAATTGCTTTAAACAAGACCTAAAATAATTTATTGGAATTAAAACTGACCTAAAAAATGAATCAAAATCTAACTTGAACCATATAGATTAAGGAGCAGATGGACCTTCGTCGGAGTTGGAAAGTTGGGTACTCGTGGATCGATTCCTCAATCCTTGTCCTCACCGATAGGCTTCTGAGCTCCGATGTCACCGGAGATACAACGCAAGGGGGTCCTATGGGGTTACGGAGGGTGAAGGAAGGATAAAAAATGTCAGGTGGAGGGTTTATTTATAGACATGATTTTTAGGAGTAGGGGCTCGGCGATTGCGTAGAATGGAGAAGAAGTTGGTGGAAGCTAGCAAGCTAGCGTGATGGAGGAAGGTGAGGGCAAGAGGTTCAATGAAGGAACCATGACACTTCGAGTCTTGGATCATGGTCAAAAAATGGGAGAAATATGGTATCCCGTGACTCTGACACAACAAGTGACGAAGGAAAGGACTGTTGACCCACGGGTCAACATTCTTTACATTCTTGTTGGTCCACGGGGATGAATTTGAAAATTTTATGGGATAAAACCATTAAAAAATAGATTTCAAATAATAAATTATTTTATCAATTTAGGTCAAAATAAAAACAATTGTTTTATCTTATGTACCATTTTATGGATAATTTTATTTATTTATACATGCTTATTTATTAAGTGCTAATATTTATATGCATATATAGGTATATTTTCCAGTATTCCAAGTATTTTATTTTTATTTGTTATTTGTTATTTTATTATGATATTTACGTATTTTATATATTTATAATATAATTAAATATAAATTTACATGTTTTTATTTTTTATTTTATTATTTTATTTATGTATCAGTATAGTATATATGTATATTGTGTTTCACTATTTTATTTTAATTTATTTTTATGCTTTTATTTTTTGTTTATATTTTTAATGTGTTTTAAATAATATATACAAGTATTTAAATAAACAATAAAGCTAAAAATGTAAATAGTAGATATTTAGGTTATTTATGTATAGGTATACTATACAATAGGGACTCGAGAGCCTACTATGCATCGTTGCTCCATTTTTAATGAAGCCACCTTCACTAGATAGATGATTAAATTTTAAGAATAATAAATGTGTGTTTGATCAATTTTGAGTCTGTATGGGGAAGATACATGTCTGTAATGTTTTGTTTGCGACCTTCTCTTCTTTGTGTACTGGGTGCATTGTGTATTATTTTTCTGTGAAATAATTTTTATATTTTTCAATGTATTTTTATGTACAATATTAATATTGAGGGTTTTACTATTTGAGGTGTTTAGAAAAAAACAAAATATGGTCCAAATATGGATACTTATTGACTTAAAGAATTAGTTTTTGATTGTATTTTCTGTATAATTAAGTGCACTATCTCCCTTTGCTTTATTCCTTGTCGATCAAGTTAATATTGACCTGGTCTCGTGTCTGGGGTCATTCATTGTCTTTGACACTTCATTTCCTTTTCTTTTTTTCCTTTATTATTTTATTTTAGGATTAAATGCATGTATTTATACAATATTTATAGATAAAATTATGAGTGTTATTTTGTACAAATTAATGCTACATACATACATGCATTTAACTAGGGATTTAAGGCCAAAACGAAAGAATTAAAGGTGATGAAATGCAGATTCATTAAACGTGTCACTAGTAGGGAACACTACAATGACATGTAAATGTTTACTTATATTCATGTTGAAAAGATCCAAATAGTTTAGAGGCAAATTCTTTAAGTAGTGTTCTTAAAAAGAACACCATTTAGGAATTTATCTCTCTTACGCTGATTGTCGACTACCTAACATGCAACCTTCCTCAATTTACCCAGGCTTGTGACAAGCCATGGTAGAGTTATTATAGTAATTCCCCTCACTCAAAAAAATTAAACAAAATAAATCCAGTTGTACTACTTAAAGGAGGTCAATTTCATGTTACATTTATCACAAGTCATGTATAGATGTAAGAAGCATTCTACTAAATAAGAACCAACACCAATGCAAGTATGTGTCATTATATGTGTCTATAATGCCGTAGGAATTAGCACTATGGAAAGACAACTATCGTTATAAGTGTCCATAGAGATTATTGAGAGAAACCAAATTAGTAATAAACTTGAGCTTGGCATAAAGATCTAAGCTCGAGATATTGATTATAGCTGCTTAATTGCAATCTCATCGAACTCAAACATATCGCAAACATATAAATTATCAACTCAAAAGAAAAATTCACAGTAAAAGCTTCTACTTCATAGAAATTTGGGTTAATATGTCTGTAAGTGTGTGTCCACATACACAAGCACACACATGTATCCATGCATGTATGTATACATCTCTCTCTCTTTGGTGGTGGGGGGGGAGGGTGTATGCACCCTCAATTTCTGCAACTTCCCTACACCCATTGTTTTCTTTAGTTTTTTTAAATGAAATCTTGGGCAATTTAGATCCCACCATATATTATCATTGTGGCATCCGAAATTCTACTAAATATGGGACTTCTATCACATCCATCAAGGATATCATATTTTTTTAGTCTTAAAATTTTGAAATTTCCCCCTTCTAAATGGACATGATATGAATGTTTACTATATAAGAAATTTGAAAGACATATTATACTTAATATTCTAAGTAAATCTTTCAAGGTTTCAATCAAAAAAATAAAAATTAAAAATTAAAGGGATTTTACGCCAATAACCCTGAGTAATTCCGCAATTATAATCATAACCATACATAATCGTGAATTACATGAGAAACCTCAAGTAATGCTTAACTCTTACAAGTCATAACCCTATGTTATGTTCTATTCAAGATGCATGATATAGTTGAGGATTTCCGATAGACAAAGTCAAAATTACCCCTAAAGCTCAACCTTATTTGCAAATCATGGCCTGTATCTCCTTTCCTTATGCGTCCAAGCCAGCAGATTCGAGAAAACATCCTCTTCCTTTATATCACCTACAACAGTTTGCATCATGACGAGCTTCGTTAGATTGTGAACTAAGATTGACATCGATATCCATCTAGAGTTCAAAGAACCACTATGAACATCGAAGATCCATCCAGTATCTCTGTTGAATATGAGCTCAAAGTCCATCTCCTGAGAAGATTAGTCGTCAGGAGGTGGTGGGGGAGGTTGTTGGCCTGGAAGGTTGGGGATGACGATTGGCCTGGAAGGAGGGGATGCGATTGGCCTAGAAGGAGGGGGTGGTCATGGAAAGAGGGGAGGCGGCTGGCCTTGAAGGAGAGGTGCATCAGGTCTAGAGGGAGGAGGAGGTTTGAGGGCAGTGGGATTTGAAGGGGGGGTGCCTACACGAGGCCCACATCCGCCTTATTCCAAAGTCCATCATCCTCATCCTCCTCACCTCCTGTCCATGTTCCGTTACTAGTTCCCCGCCCAAATTTGTCGCAATGGTGGAGTGACTTGAGGAGCTCTGCGTGCAATTCGTTCAGACTGGCGGTTGGCTTAGAGGCCACCCCCCCACTGAAGACTTCCTCCAGCCTAGGTAGAGAAACCCCCCCCCCCCCCGCCCGCCGCCTGCAAGACCCCTCCCCACCACCTACAAAGCCCTCTCTCCCACTTCCTCCCGCCGCCTGCAAGAACCCCCGTCCCACCACCTGCAAGCCTTCTCTCCACCCCCTCCCACCACCTGCAAGATCCAATCCCTCATCTCGGATAACCACCCCCCCCCCCCCCCCGCTACTCCACGGCAAGTCCCCCGCCCTGCCTCCTGCAAGCTCTCCCTCTGCCCGCAAGAATTTGTTCTCTATGGCTGCAAGTCCCCGCCCTGTCACCTGCAAGCCTCCATCGTCGCCTGGAAGGCTCTAGTCCCCCACATCTACAAGACCTTCGTTCTCTATGATTTTTTTCTTTTTAGTTTTTTTTCTTTTTATTATGGGTTAGATTAACCCAATGAAATGGTTAGGTTAACAAAAAACTAACTGAGGGTTATAGGTGTGAGACAGAATTATTTTATGGGGTTTCTTGTGTAATTCATGATTATGCGAGGTTATGATTGTAATTGTCGAATTACTCAGGGTTATGGGTGTAAAAATCCCAAAAAAGGATGGATATATGGAAGTTACATGAACCATGGCACATACTCCCTTTTTGGTTATTTGTATGTCTATGCAAAAGAGGGAATAGAACTCAACTTCATGTAATATCCCTATTCATCATCTCCCATCACTCATTTATCTTGAAATTTGAAATAACATATGTTCCAAGTGTACAATCACTTCATCCAAAAACATATTAATAGGTTGTAGATGATGAATACACACCTTTCATATACATCAACAACATACTCCCTATTTATAATATGTGTGTATGTATGCATATATGTGTGTATGATATATTTATGTGTGTTTATGTATATGTATGTATGTGTGTATGTATGTATTTATATGTACGTGTGTGTACATGTATGTGTATGTACAGATACGTTTGTGTACGTATATTTAGGGTTTGATGGTGCTACCCCTACAGGAGAGTAAATTATGCTACTCATGCCCTTAGTATTTTTATTTCTTAAAGTAGTTTCTGAAAATACATGGGGAATTTAGATCATTATATGATACCATGTTCTCACTCAAACTTCATGTGAAATGGGCATTCCTAACCTGTCAATCAAGACCGTCAAATTTTTAACAGTCTTAAAATTGTTGAAATTGACCCCTTTTAGATGGACAAGTTAGGAATGTTTGTTTTTCACAAAAATTGAATGAAAACATGTTGTCATCTAGTAGACTAAATCCTCCTCTGTGTTTTTAAAAATATCCTTAAGAAATGCAAAAAAAGGGTGGGGGTAGCCAACATGTCTCTCCTCTGGGGGTAGCCACATTAAGCACATATATGTATATGTATGTATATATATATATATATATGTATGTTTGTTGCTTATATGCATGTATCTTTAAATAAAGGCATATACAAAACTAATACATACCTAATAGGAACAATACCCATGACTCCATAATTTAGAAAACGTAATGTGAATACGTAATTCGAGAAATATGAAGAACATCAGCACTTACATGAACCATACTCCATAAGGAGTGGGATAAAACCATGGGAGAACTGCATCAATGGGCTGACTTCTATATTAAATTCTCTCTCACTTAATACATATGGTATGTGGCTTATAATATTTCCCCACCAAAATGACCAAGTACCACTCCTACAACTTAGTCTCATTACAATGTGGTCCATTGTAATTTTCTATGACTCGACATGATCAAAATAAAGCACTTGTCGAAATAAGATGGAATATGGATTTCTTACATTCGTATGATTATTTACATTGAGAAAATATAACTGAAGTAATCGTACCAGAAGACATCATTATTGACTTCTATTTATATAAAACGTCGAGCATAACTTCAATAAAATGTATGCTACTCTTAAACATTAGTTATCCCGTTTTAAATAATATAGCTTTATAAAAATTTAAAATTATGACTTTTTACACTACTACCCCACTAGAACTATGCAATTATAATTATGCTCGTATCTTTTTTGCAATAACACTTGTGTACAAGTATTTTTACAAATTCCGCACATTTGCCCTTCTATTAAGTTAAGATAGGTGCATAAATGTAATTATAAAAACATACAATTATGAATTTTGTAAGAATATAAAGGAACAAATATGACTATAAAAAAGGTAGGGGAATAGCTTGTAATGGTAAGATTTTAGAAGTATAGCATAAAAAATCCTTAAATTTATTAATACTTGTGTTTTTGTTATTAAATTTTGGCCCCACGTATACAAAATTTCTGGCTCCGCCCCTGACTATGGCAAAAGACCAAGGGTTCACTGCAACTTCATAGATTGGGCTCAGCTGCTTGGAGATCAATGTGTAGAGGAGTCACATCTAGTTCAGGCATTTGGGAAAATCTCCAGTGAATCATGTGACAACTAGGAAGGGACGACCAACATATAGATATTACATAGCTCGAGGAACAAGCCTCAGCTGATTATTAGTTAGCACTCGGTGATGAGAGGTGAGAATGATGTGCGAGGAGCTCTACATCCAGAAGAGGGATGGAGATCATGCTTTGACCACTACTTATGGCTAGAGACGGGGGGTTCTATGGGTTACAACAAGGTGTAGAAGAAAGAAATAAGGATGGATATCAACATAATTCAGGTTCTCAATCCATGAAGAAGAAGAACGAAATGATTGGGTCTTAATGGTAGTAGAGAAATGTGGAAGAAGGCATAGAGAGAATAAGGAGGAAGAAGGAGTTAAATAAGGAAGATAATGTATAGGGATTTACCTAGAAGGGTTCTTCGTGGGATATGGTGGAGCTTCGATGGGATGCACGAGTTCTTGCCAAAAAGAGCAGCTACAAAGATCACCTCCGAAGCTTGACGAGATACAAGGTGAACTCGCAATAGTTGATAGTGTGTTGCTGGATCTCGCCAATAGCTCGCCGTCACTTGATGTTGAAACCATAGGTGTCACCTCACAGCTTCAATGGAGCTATCACCTCGTCCTAAATGACTACCACCTATCTATGCAGAAGGGGTCCCTTGTATGTAGATAATATCTAGGTGATTGATTGTCGCCTTGACACATAGAAAACTTTTTAGGCTACTATAGCCTGGTCTCATTCTCTCTCATTCGGCTCCTATAAAGTGTATCCCTATGCAGTTGCTTTAGCTTCCTCGATTTAGGATTTTTTATTTTAAATTTTATGTAAATTATCAACATAAATCAAATAAAAGAAGTAAAAAAGAAACAAATCAAAAGAATATTTATTTACATAACATAACATATAAAATTTATTAAATGAATATAATATACATTTGGTCCAAAAATCCAAATTTTACATATGTGCTCTAATTCTTTGAAATTGTTCTCGATATCGTTAATTCAAAATTGAGTGTGAGTTCATTGGAGACTGTGTGAGGATGATATGTGCATTTATGCCTCTATCTCCATACTAGGATTTGGGCTTATTTCACACATATACATGTTAGTATTTTTTATTTAGTATGTGATATATAAATAATGGAATTGATGTTATGTCAATCAGAGTTAATATGATTTTATTAAAAATGTGAGAAGTTTGGACTTTTTATATACGATTATTTACGAATTTCAACTCCTTATTTTTACAGTTTTTATTCTGATTTTTTATGGACTTATTGATAAGGTATTACATACTTTTAGTCCATTTTATTGCAAATTTATTTTACTAATTTGATGAATTTGAGGATATTGATTGGTTCTTTTGTTCAAGGATTAAAGCTAAAATTCATATATTAAGTTAATGAATCACATATTCATCAAGTATGCATTGAGTCTCTCTTTGGAGAACTCAAAGAAAATTGGATCTCTTAAACACATAGTGCCTTGAATAAGGGTAGATTCTTAATATATTAAAATAATCTAAACAAGATACACCCTTTCTCAAATACTTGTCAGGAAATAAGTATACCTAATAAGGTTAGGAGAAGAAATGAAGAGGGGAAAACGACAAATACAATCTCATATTCTTCCCCTCTTTTTTTCTATTATTCTCCTCTCTTTTTTAAAACCGTCTCACTTTTTTTGATTTTTTTCAAATCATTTTTTCTGCCTTCTCTTATCTTTTTCTATCTTCCAATATTTTTTGAGGGTCTTTCTTTTCATAAATAGCCTAAGTATGCACAACCCCCTTTTGTCTTTACTTATAGAACTAGGCCTCAGTTATGGAATGTACAAAATTTTAAGATAAAACAATATGTGTATGATTTAGGGTTTTTTGGAAAAACTAAGACCAACATGGCATGTTATTTAGGTTTCCCTATCGGGAACCCATGTTTTGAAGCATATGCCCCATGTACCTCCTCGCAAGATTGCCATTACATGAGATAAATCACATAGCGATCATCGAGACGGAGAGGTGGGGGCCAGATGGTAGTGTTATGGCCTATGTTTGGTGGGGGCTTGTGCTTGGAGGTTTTGAGGTGGTGTCATCTCTGCTGCTTTGCCTTGATGGTGCACTGAACATTTAGCATGTGTCCTGGAGTACCAAGAGGCGAGTAGTCAGAGGCTCTACTCGAGGAGATATTGGAGGATCGACAACAATAAGGAGATTGCAGCGATCGTGTTGATGCTACTAGAAGATTGAAATTGTTGTATGGATTATGAATCGATATAGGTGGAAGAGCTTCCTTGAGCAAGAAATCATGGTCTCTTGAGAGGAGATAATGTTCTCATGTCATTGCTATCATCATTGCTTCATGCACCTGCCTTTGACGATATGAAAAGATCGATGCTCGAAAGCAATCCAAAGGGATAACAGTTATATGTTGTGCGGATTCGAATGTATCATATGGCAAGTCCTTTTACATTCTCTTTTTCCTTCAAACATGAGAGCAGGGTTCATATTTGGAACCCTTCACTGCCAGATGATAAATCTCCATTTCATCACCTTTATTCTTTCATTTTGGCTTTTAAACACTAGCTAAATGCAAGTATATAGCATTACTTTGCATAAATTAACACTTATTATTTATTGTATAATATTGTATAAAATATTATGTTTAAATCCAAAATAAAAGAACAAAGAAAAGAAAAGAAAAATAAATAAAATGTCAAAGGTATTTTATGACCCTAAACCCCAAGACCTAGGCATCATGATGACTAGGTCGATAAGGAATGAAGTGGGGGAGAAAAGGATCAAAAACACAATCAAAACCCTAAGACATAAACACCCAATAATTAATTTTTGGGACCCATTTTATTCTTTACTAATTATACATCAAATAAAGAAATTTTATACATGAAATTGTAGATAAAACTAAATAGAAAAATACAAAATTCACTTTACACAAAAATAATACAAATTATACATTCTATAATCATAATCAAGATTAAAAAACCCAAATTTCCCAAACCCATATCTCTCTATATGAATTCAAAATGTATTAAAATCATTTTTAATGTTCATAACTTTTTATTAGATATTTAATGAAGATGGTTTCACTTAATTTGGATTTAAGATGCAAAAGTTAGATTTTGGACCCTATTGTACTATATACCTAAATAAAATATTCATTTGATGTATTCTTTATATTTTTCCTAACTTTATATTTTTATAATTTTAAAAATATTATTTATAGTATGTGTAGGACATTTAGAATAAAATAAATCCATTAAAATTAAACTAAAATAAATAAGTCCACAAAATATATTGATGAATCACCTATACTTATCTATTTAATTAAGTATACAAATGAAATAAAAAATACAATAAAAATATATTTGAGTGTATTGAAATTTTTTTTTAATTTTATTAAATATGTATATAAAATAATAAAATGTAAAATAAAAAATAGAATTTTCAAAAATAGGTCAATATACCTATATTCATACTAGTAAAAAGTAACATGTAATAATTTAACCCATAATAATAAATAAAAATCAGATTAAAATACCATATAAAATAATAAAATTCTTTATTTTATAACTTTTATATAATTAATTCATTATTATTTCATTTTTATTTGTATTTTTCAGTTAGTTTTATCTTCTAGTGGTCCAGTTGGACTAATAGGAGGCCCCCGATTGTTGACCATGGGTCAACTCCTCTGATCGAGCCTAGACCTGTCAGATGTAGATGACCTCCCTTCTTCTCAAAATTTTCCCCCATGATAAAATGCTCGAGGCATTGTACATCCTTTGCGATATTTGACCACTATTCATATATAATTCATGCAGAATCAAATTCACCTCCCATCTCTACCCGTTGCACTCGTAATCTTTCCTCGAACTCTTCCCTTCCTCGCCTGTACATAACCATGTCCTCCACCCTCCTTTATTTTTTGGGTTCCCTTTTTCACCATTTTCATCCCATCATTTTGCGCCTAGTGGCTTGAGTGATTGACAGCTCGCTCGACAAGCATCTTGCAGCAAGAAGGAGTGACTTAGGAGTGGTTCCCACCTGTCTCCAGCGGTCCATCATCATCGAGGTTCATCTCAAGGCCTATGGTCGTTCGAGGTTAGTTCTTTCATTTCTTAGGTATATTTAGTTAGTAGAGTTCGATTCCGCACCTTAGTTTAGGTTTTGATTAATGTTTTAGCTTTGATTTTAGAACTTTAGCTTCGCCGGAGCTCAAGAGCTTCGACCACCTCTATCTCGCTGTCACACTTTGTTTCGACCACTACAACCATCCCACTACCTAGCCCATTTACTTCTCCATCTATCCCCACTCGCTAGACACCGGATCACCCCTCGATCTGGAGATCGCGGTCCATCCACCACCCCTTGCCAAACCTCTCCACTCACATCCATCCTTCATCCATTCCACACCTAATCAGGTCGAAGCTATTTACCCTCGACCCGTGGTTTTCTCTGTGCAAGACCCTTTGCTCAAAGGAGCCTCCTCTAGAAGTTGATTAAAGGAGGAGGAGGAGGAGATTCCCCAGCCGCCCCATTCTTCACGCCTTCGCTAGGGTCCTATCAGTGGGCTCTAAATCACCTTGGACCACCTGGAGATGTTGGTTTCCCAGGGACCTGTAGGACTCTTTTGCAAGTCAAAATGACAACGAAGGAAGGAGATAGCACCGATTGAAACTCGTCGCAGTTGATTTCTTTGCCAGTTCTTGCATACCACCTCCATGTCGTTGGATCAAGAACGGATCGCCTAGGCTAGCAACTACCGTCCGATCGATCTTCTCTAAAACTGTTAAATCATCCCTCAGATCTAATCTCAGTTGTTGGATGACGAAAGGTATCGTGCGCTGAGAGGCTGACGCGTGTTAAGTGGAGAATCCTACACCGCACGATCCAGAGCCTTTAAGGGGTAATTCGAATTTCCTACCTGCATTTTGTTGCATTTTATTTTAGTCCCATAAGTAATTTAAAACATTTTATATTTTGTAAACATTTCGCAAGTTGAGCCTAAGCTTATTGCATTTGTTTTGCAAGTTGTCCAATCCCTTGTAGGTTTTTGTATTATAGTTTAGTCTGTAAAGTTTAAATATTAGTTAAAAACTTTTGGGTAATTTGTGTTGTATCCCATGACTTTTATTTTAATTGCAAATATACCCCTACATGTTCAAGTAATTTTTGTATTTGTTTCTTTTTTTCTAAAAATATCATCCATGCTTCAAAAATTATGAAAAAATAGATTTTGTGACTTTTTGCATATTCTTCCACTCTATAATTTTAGATTCTACATTTTAGGCATTTTCCTATTTATTAAAAATCAATAGAGCACGTTTAATAGTCTGTATACATTAAAAAATATAAAAAATATAAAACAATATTAAAAATTCCAAAAAATAGTATTTATTTAGTATTGTATTTTATATCTCTAGACTAAAAATCCTTAAATATAAAAAAAAGAAAATCACTTAAAATAAAAAAGCAACAAAATTGTTATAAAAATTATAAAAAAAACTTTTAAAAATCCAAAAATATTTATTTTTATCTATGAAATTTCTTTTTATTATATATTATTAATTAAAAATAGTTTTGAAAAATTTTCACTTTATTTAATATTTTTAAATTCCAAAACAATTTAGCATATTTATTTTATCCTTGTTTTGTGATATTTTAGACTTTAAAATTACTTAAAATTAACCCCCAAAATCACAAAAATAGTAGAAAATATATAAAACACAAAAACATTTTATTATGCAAATTTTATTCTTTTTATATGTATTTAAAATTATATTAATCTATATTTTATACATAGGTATATATAAAGCTTTATATATTATTAAAAATAAAAAAAATACATAACTCATAAAATTATAAATATATATGTATATGATTGAAAACAAATAAAAATTATAAAAAATAAAATCCATAAAAAACATAAATAAAAACCCATACAAAAATACAATAAAAGACAAGAGAAAGGACAAAATTTTGCATTCACTTGCATAGTCTATCACTTTTGCTCCCTGTGTTCGACACTCTACATACTTACACCTATAAACACATTTTGTATAGATAAAAAATTTTAATCCACATTTTATTTTTCATTGTTTGATCTATATTGTTGATTAATTGTTGAATTATTCTGGTTTTGTGAGTGGTCGCTTCGACGAGTGTTGATCCACCTAGTGGATTGTCAAGACCCTCGAAATCGAGTTTTTAAATGGCGATAATATTGGGGATCAACGTCCCATAGATTGTATTTATTTGTTTCTTCTCTCTTGTCTATTTATGTCTTTATGGCTTTATTTTTGTCAGTTTCTTTGATATTATTTGAGAACTGTCTCACCTTCTTCCTTGTTTGCATTTGGTGTGAGGGACCACATATCGAGGGATGCTCTCCTAGTTAACCTATACACCCACGTGAAGCGGATTCCGCTTTTCAGACAAGCCGACAGTACAGACCATCAAGTGAAGGCTTAGAGGATTTTCTGAAGATCGTGCTATTTTTTTGTTTCTTATTTTATCTTGTAATTCAAGTGAGAGAGACACACACACTTAATTATAATAATTTGGACTATCCGAACACTTCGACACTTCATGAGGTCCATTTCGTGAGTGATTGTTCACTTGGGGGGCCATGTATGCTCTTTTGCAGTTTTTCGCAATTATTTTTCTTTGTTTCACGATTTTTGAGTTTTTCGCCTTTCTTATATTTATTTTCTATGATTGAGCCTTAGAATAAATTTGCTTGATTAATAGAGTAGGTCCAAGTCCCTAAAAAATTTGCATGTACCTATAATTGCCTTTTGGATCTAGCTAAATTAAATTGCTCCTCACTTAGATGTGGAATAGTGTACCACAAGAGGAATCCATACATTGCTTGAAGGAGCCACTGTGGTGGGCACCGAGGAGCTACCAAGATCGGACAACTTGGTCCCTGTCTAGGAGTTGAGAATATGGTTCTTCACGCTAATAGCATATTCTGTTATAGGGCGATTTCATCGGCTTGCATTAAGTATAAGATAGGTTTCAATTATGCCTAGCATCCTGCATGAAGAGAGCTGGAGGCAAGGTGAGCATCTCTATTTTAGCATACATCATTGATTTTAGGCATTGCTTTTCTGACTCTCTCCCTCTAGTTTTGACCACCTAGGATACTAAAGGAATTGATCCCTCGTTAGGACCCATGCATTTTTATTAACAATCCAAAAAAAGCAATAATCAATAAAATTGGAGCCACCAACTCTACTCGACCCTAAAAGCAAAAAGAAAAATACTTGTCTTGGGGAGAGTAACCCCTCATTGTATTCACATTTTATACATGATACGTACACACTAAGTATTAGTGACCCTATCCCATGCCTACGTATGTCTTTGTACAACTTTTTAAAATTCACCTAAATCTAAAATTTGAAAAGATAAAAAGATCGAACTCTCATAGTCATCATTGAGTTGAGTTGGTGAATTGAGGGTTTTTGTTTGTGATTGTTTATGTGTATACCCGATCTTCTCTCCCATTTGCGCCTTTTTCTTGGATATTTTGACTTGAATATCGTGCTCTTCCAATCCCCATCTTTTGTTTCAGATATGGCCAACCGGAGTGATTTTTATCCGAACTTCGCAGATCCTTCTTCCACTCTAGCCCGTTGATGAATCCATGATTCATTAACATTCATTCTGCATTTTGTCCTAAAAACCTTAAAAAATACATGTAAATATTCATTAACTTACATTTCTTAACAAAATGCCATTCATGAATAAAACTGCATCTTTATGCACTAAAATCATGTAAATAAATAAAGAATAAAAATAAAGAAAATAAAAGAGGCAGATTGTAAATATGCATATATGTACAATATGACTGATAAAATATAAATATAGCTAAAAGATATATTTATATAACCTAACCCCAGAGACCAAGTTAGCATGGATTGATTGTCAAAAAATAAGTAGGGGGGATAAGGAAGAAACCACGAAAAGAATTATTTATACATTCTACACAATATTCATTAATTATCAAATAAATACCAGAATTCAAAGATTTTTAGTTAAATCAGTTGTATATATTTTTCACCAACTCTTTTTCATGTTTATTTCTAAAAATGTATAGAAAAAATATGTTAAAAATATTATCTTATATATGCCAAGAAACCAACTTTCAAATTGTCATGTTCTCAACTTCTGAACATCATTACTCTCTCATATGAACTCCAATTTTACTCTACTCACCTTTAAAGTTCATCAAAATAATATATGTAACTAATGAAGGAGATTTCACTAAAATCGTAGTTCGTTGAAAAAAGTCAGTTTTGAGACCTAATTACAGTTGCGTTTCCTGGGTTATTTATTTTATTTAGAACACATTATTTATAATTTTACTAATTTTATAATTTTTAATTTTTTGATATTTTTTATCCATGAGTTATTTCTGTTTTTTTGACACTATATAATATTTTATATAATTTAGATACCCTTATTTATAGATGAAATTGAACTGCAGACTAGATACTTATTTTTTTAATATATCCAAATTAAAATTTTAAAATTCAAAAAAATTCACATACATCATACTTATTAATCTAATATTTAATAAAATATAAAATGAGTGTTATTTATTAATTTAAAATAAAATCGAAATAATCTTATTAGGTATTCTCTATACCTTTTTATTAATATAATATTTATATTTCGTTAAATATTTATTATTTATTAAAATAATTACTCTATAATTTACGTAATTTAAATATCTAAAATTTTCCTTGTTATATCTATTTAAAAAAATGTCATTTATTATTTATTAGCTATTATTAACCTATTTTATTATTTGGCCTACCAGGTGCTGACATGTGTCAGCACTTCGTTCATCTTCTTCAAGAATGTTGTTAGAAGTTGGTTCTGACGGCCATGTTCATATATTTATTCCTGCCATACCGTTCATCCATTACAAAATCCTAACCCTTGATCCTAATCATCTAACAACCCTAGCACACCCATGCCCTTTGATTTATACAAAACCATCTCCGATCGACCTATAAATGAATCAACTTGGCCGACACCGAACTCTCTCCACCTCGCTCCGCCTCGCTCCACTGTGATAGGGCTTGCGGAAAGCTCAGTCTGGAAGAGGCTAGTCGGAGGAAGTTCCAAGATCATTGCTTTGTCTTGAATCGATGCCTGGAGCAGCATGAAGCTCCGACAAGGACCATCCATCGAGCAACAATCCTAGGTCATATATCTCAAATCCCAGGTCATCCTCCATTTCTTATCTGAATTTCTTCGTGTTTCGTGCTTGATTAGTGGTATTAATCATAATTATAGAACACCTTAATCACCTATCTTTATTTACATATCCAAATCCACATTCAAATCAACTCAAATTCCATCCAATTACTCTATGAATAGCATTTTCTGGAACATGTGCTTTGTCATGCATTTCCTTAAAAATTGGTTGACTCTTGTAGAATCAAGAAATATTAATCTTTATTGCTGGTTGTTATCTTCATCTGGAGCACAACCACATTATTCTATCACCTGGAGCATTGATGTCTTTGCCCAAATATCAAACGGGCATCTATCCTTGAACCATTACTAGGGTTTGAACCCTAGTTGGACGACGGAGCACCACCGCCGCCTTTTCTATTTCCTGCCCAGTTTAGGAGAGCTCAGAGGGGATAGGAGATCTCCACCAGGCCCTAAAGGAACTCAACCAGTCATTTCTCTAGCCATAGATAGTCGGAGATTGAAGATCCATCGTCGCTTGCATCTGGATTTGGGAAGAACAACCTGACGAACTCGACGCACAGATGGTTGGCATGTGGTGCACTTGGATGACCACGATCGCATGAGCCCATATAATCCTAGCCACCCAAATCTGAAATGGTGGAAAAGTTGTACATGAGCCCCTGCCAACTTCCAAAATTTAAAAGCGCCTCCATAAAGAAAATTATTTGCATTTTGGTCCATGATAAGGAACCTAAATGTGAAGATTTCCAGAATTGCTTGCAATTATGTCCTTGACCAGGGACCTAATTGAAAGAAGCCCTTATATTGTTGGACTATTGTTGGACATTGTGTACCCTAGACCATATCATTTCATCATAGTATTTTTTGACACCTTATTTTTATATCGAATTTAGACAAATTTCATCGAGTTTTATTTTAGATTTCTTTATCGATCTTCAATCAGTTTTGAATTGTTTTGGTGTCTTCTTTCGAGCCCGATGCTCGAGGACTTTTATCCACCATATATTATAATTTCTATACTCTATTTTTCACATACTATATTGTAGATAAAGTTGTTTGAAAATATCCCTTTGAAAAACAAATAAAAATGAGGAAATTAGAATAAAATAAAAAATTTTAAAAATTAAAATACTAAAAAAGAGATTTCTCACAAATAAAAAATAAAATAAAAATACCAAAAAATATAAAAAATTCTCTCTCGAAAATCCCGAGCATGATTTTCTTCCCCATTGTGTTCCACCCAAGCACATTTACCTAGATAAATAAGTAGTGAAACAACAATATTTTTATTGGTGTTAATTTTTATTTGACTAACTTACTCTTTCTTCAGCGGTTTCTACTTTGACATTTATTTACCGCTTGGTCGAAGACTATTATCAAAATGGTTTCATTTCCAGGGAGGTCTAGATGAGCTTGAGATTTTTCGAGTTAATTTTTGTGATATTTTTCTTTTTTTCTCTATTTTCTTCTCTTCATTTTTTTTATTTTCATGGTTTTCGTATTCCTTTTTTTCCTCTGATTTTTTTCATCTATCTTTTATTTTCTTTGAGAGTTTTGTGTAACTTTTTCTTTCTTTGATTTTTTAATTTTTTCGACTTCATTTTCTCGATTTTTATCAGTTTTTTTCTTATGTCCTTTGCTCGATTTTGAGTCAGTTTTTTTATTCTATTTGAGTTTTTGTTTGATTTTTTCTTTTATCTATTTAGCTAACCCATTTTACATGGCCTATAGTAGCTGACTTCTTCGAAAGTTCTCTTCCGATATGGTTGCACAGGGCAGGGCATGTTATCTACATGGACATTTTTTTTCGAATAATATTTTCTATTTTCTTCTAAGAGAGGGCACTTTCCCATTTTTCTATTTTTGTGAGTGACGAAGGGGCACTTGCCCGTGTTTCTTTTTGTAGCAAGGGGTCCACTGAGGATATCCCAACTGTACACGAACTTTAGATAATTTTCGAGGTCTGTTTCGCCAGGTTTCGGTGCACTTGGGGAACCTTAGTGCAGTTTTCGATTTTCTCAATTTTTTCTTTATTTCACACGTTTTTGTGAAGCCTAGGGGTGCATGTTTGTATGACGAGATGACTAAAAGTAAAACTCAGATCTCTAATCCACATTAGACATAATTCAAAGATTTTTGAAAAATAAAATGTTGTTACACTAGAATTGTTGTTTAGGAATAACCTTTTATCGCTTTTGCATGCATTATTCTAGGTTTTACATTTATGCACCCATCACTTGCATGTAGACTGTTTATGCAAGGTATGATTTCTATTTCTGCACGCATCATCTTTTCCCCTACATTCCATGATTCCTCCATGAGATATATATATTTGAAAATTAAAAGGAACCGGTATCTTGCTAGATATTTATGAAAGTATCCAAAAAAAGCGGAAATCCTCAAAAATAAAAATAAAAATCCCTTTTAAAAAATTTGACAAAATAAAAAATACATGGAATCAAATTGTATTGGGAGAGGAAAACCCTCATTTTATTCAGGTACACTCCAGATAGAGTGGGTGAAGATGTAGCCTTAAGGATTAGAGCCAAAAATCCTTGGACTTGTGCCTTAAGTACCACTGCATCACTTTTCGGTGCATAGTTGCAACTGTAAGCACTTGCCTCTGACCATAGAGAGTCGTTTTGGTGTACTCATATTCCTTTGGGCCTGATATAACTCGGTAGCCCATGAAGATGGTCCACCGTTTGGGGGACTATGAGTGTGCGCGTTGGGCGACAGGTTGACACCCTTTGTGAGTTTACTAAATACAACTAATTGATCACTAAAAAATAAAATTGAAAAGATAAAAGACCAAACTCTTACGTTCTACACCGTATGAAGTTGGTGAATCTAGGGTTTGCATTGTGTTTGTATGCGAGATGTGCATTATTTCACATCTCATACGCCTTCACACTCGTGTTCTTTACTTGACATCATATTCTCTCCTGTACTTCTTTTTAACATCGAAGATGATGATTAGATAGATTTTGCACTCAGACTCCATGAGATTTCAACCTTCTACCATCTACCGTATGTCTTCACAGACTTGGGATGACATTCTTCCTGAGTTGGTCCCACCTACTCACGAAGTGAGTCAGACCAGATCCCTCACCTCCCAACCCTTTAGTTGAGGTAGACCCACACCTTAATTTTTTTTTATCTATTTCTCCTGCATGTTTTCATAGAGTTCTTATGAGACATTTTCCTTTCTAGATGATTTGACGATCTTGGCTAGAGGGAAGGGACAAGTTTAGGACAGAGCGGTTGAGGAGAGACTAACTAATGAGAGCCGTATAGGCGGGAGACATGATCCAGCTTTAGATATTACTGATGGGATTCTAGACACACTTCGGCATATGAGTATACAAATCGGAGATCGGTGTATAGTCGAGGAAGATCTTAGAGGTGAGATCACTAGAGCAGTAGCCGGGATCCCACTACCACCTGTCGTGGTTCATGTGACTTTATGAGATGAGTATGATCCACGAGCGAGAATGCTACACCATTGGATTCGGTTTATCACCAAATCAAGGGTCATAAGAGCTGAGACCATCCTTTATTTCACTGCTTCCCAAGTTCTATGGAAATACTTATTTGGAGCCATCTACCTTTCTCCAATAGTTCGAGATGATATGTGGTACGACTAGTTATCAAAGAGTTACACATGAGGTTGTACGCCTCAAGGTCTTCCCCTTCACCTTAGCAGATAAGGCCCTTTATGGTTGAGTCACTTGGGGAGGGAGATTTCTACATGGGATGATCTAAATCCACATTCCTACGTAAATAACTTCCCATGTGATGGACGGTTATTATGAGGAGTCAGATCTCCAATTTCACACAGTTACCACATGAGTCGTTCCATGAGGCATGGGATCGATTCAAGGATTTGACAAAGAGATGCCCTCATCGTGAGATACCTTTGAAGGTGCCTATACTGAACTATTTTTAGGACTCCAACCAGATGTACAGCACCTAGTGAGCACTACATGTAGCACCGTTAATTGAATAGAGATGTTGAGTCAGTTCCGTCCATCTTTCAGGGGATGGCAGAGAATTCACCCAAAGACAACTACTCGAGCATTCCAGAGGGGCCTACAACCACCACACCATCGAGAGCATCAGAAGTTGGTGCATGTTTCTGATTTTGATTCATGATCTGACATGGGATTCATTAGTGAGAAGCTGACATTAGTCGACTGCAAGAGTTGGAGAAACTCTCATCACTTCCTCAATAGATGAGTGATTTGACGAATAAGGTGACTGAGCAGCAGCTTCAGTACCAACAATCTCATCCTTGTTCCACTTCTTAGCATGTATGGAGATCTTTACTCGCTCCTCCCTCCCATTGGATTCAATACATTCAGAGTGAGCCGGTATAGCCTACTGAGCCTCCAAATGGGATTGGCACGAGGATCCATCCAATGACACCTCGAGTCAGATCACTAGGCATAGAGATGATTATGTTGATTCTCATGATACTATTGAGATCAATGGGATATGGTACGCTCTTGTTAAACCACCGCCACACTTTACTCCTCAGAGCGTACACCATCAACAACATAGTCATCCACAGCATGGACACCGACATTTTCAACATCGTTAAGACTTCATGCGGTAGTAGTGTCACCAGCAAGCCTATAAAAGACCATATTCACATGAGTATCCTACTACATATTCACAGATATATCAGCACTAGTAGCAACAGTCTTCATTTACAGCAAACAGTATCCTTAGTCTTTTACACCACAATAGCACACTCCTAGGCTAGAGAGAGTAGATAGCCAAGGACATCACACTGAGTCTGAGATATCTTCACAAGCCCTAGCATTGAATCAGATCGTGGATATGATTGGCACACTCCAGAGCACACATAGGACAGAGATGGAGCAGGTTAACCATCGCCTGGATGAGTTAACTGCGCCATAGACAACTATCCCAACACATACTCAGATGAATCCGAACAACAAGAGGATGTTGGACATGTGAGCCCACGACGAGCCACTATGCAATAATTGTTATTGCAAATATTATTCACTGATCTGAAATGAAGAATAACAAATTTGCAAAAAAGGTCTCTTAGTACAATTAGGGTTATCTACCAAGGCCATCTTAATGATCATATAGCTGTTGATTCAATTATTGAATCATAGAGGCTGGTGCTTGGATGAATATCTAATGAGTTAGATTGAGGACTCATCTAGTACCATCAAATGATTATTAAGAGAGGATCTCCAGCCTGAGGAGATGGCAATCCTTTCTCTAAAGGCTGATATCTAACCGACCACTTGATGTAGGTCCTCTGCATAGGAATAGACATTCGGAGGAGTCAGATTAGTTAGGACAAAGAGTTGACTTAATGAGATCGATATAACCAAAGTCCTATGACATATGCTGTCACGATAGAGGCACAAATCCTTCGACCAGAGATAGATGTGTTACTATATGTCTGAGTATGTATATTTGGTAGACCAATAGGTTGATGACCTAACCAAGGTCTATACACCGGTGAGTTGATGTGCATGTAAGGGCATATGAGTAATACGGTCTCTCAAAGGGATCCTATACGTTGTGTTACTGAACCGGAAGACATGAGCTCACTCATGAGATATTGGGAAAAATCAAATTCCGTGCACGATCATCTCGCACTGGAAGCTTGACTGATTTTGCAGGTTTGATATATGCTTTAGGAAAGTATATGATCAATACCTGAATATGATATATGCTTTTGGAAAGTATACGATTGATACCAACACCAAATAGTAGAATGAGAAACTTAATGATAAAACTCTTAAGTAGATAGTGTAAAAATGATCTAATACTTTGGGTTTAATCTGGGTATTCTAGTATGCATGATGTACATGTATTAGGAACACATGAGGATGATGTGATCATAAATGATTGTATAACCATGATGCTTCCATTCCTAGGGAGTGATGGAACGGGTCTGAATTTTAGTGACTCCTGTTAGTAGAGAAGTAATCTAATCTTGTTCCAAATGTTGGACATTAATCTGAATGTGATTCAGATGCAATGAGAAGATTAGATTTGTCGTCTTGATTTAATCAAGCGTCTATGAGATGTGTGGGAGATTTGGATTTGAGATGTGATCTCAATATCCATGTCACTATACGTAGAACAATACTATCGCCTTGTCTTTATTTCCAAGTATTCGCGGAGAAAGCACATTATCCTTGAAAGAGTTCATGGATAATGGATAATTTTATTGTTGATATATTTATCTGAGCATTAAGAAAATGGATGATTAAGTGATTTGCGGGCTTACACTGGAGTTGCAGGGGCTAGTGAATGCATCATGTGGGGGATCATACTTCGCCAAGGATGAGCATCAGGTCGGCCATCTACGATGAGATGGCGGAGAACTGCACAGTTATGTCTTAGACCCAACTATATGCACAGGGGAAGCCCACACCTCAGGTCGTGTCCTATCATAGGATAGCACAGGTCGATGCCGGTCCCTCTACATCATCAGCAGTCACAACACAGGCAGAGTCGACGATCACTGATATAAGGATCATCAGCAAGAAGTTGGACTGCATCGAGCTTATCACGAAGAAGCAGTGCTAGGGCATTTCTCAGATAGATCAAATGGTGCAGACATTGAGTGAGCTGAAGACTCAGATCTTGTGTCTCCAGGAGGCACAAACGGCTTCTCAACCCCGTCTCAGGTCACGAGCAGATTCCAGTAGCAGCAACTCGACCCAACCCACTGCCCACTACCGATAGGTGCATCACATACAGGCGGAGCTGTTTCAGCAACAGCAACAGTATGTCCAGCTACCACCGTCTCCAGACAGTCAGATGCTGGTCTACCAGCCGGATCAGCCCTTGGCAGTTCTCCCCCCACCCACTTACGAGCAAGAGCCGTTGATGGAAGTCAACAGGATTTTGTATGACCGACCTCATCCTGGGATCTGACGAGACCATCCCGGATTCTGTTTGTCGACCGGAGGTGCCTCTTCCCAACATCAGCCTCTAGTTCAGGGTGGCCAGTTCAGCCAGCAGCAGCAACAGCCCCAGTTCCCACAGCCACAGCTACATCCACCTTACCAGTCACAGGGTCCTCGTCCCTATCTGCAGGGACAATCATGGAGACAGCAGCATCAACCTCAGCAGTTTCATCCCCAGTATCCCTCTCATCTATCACAGCAGCAACCTCACTTTCAGAGAGGCCACCCGTCTGGTTCTCATGGGCCCGCCTATGAGAACCACAGCTTTAGTTGATCTAGCCTGCCTTATCTCCGAGCAACAAGCTACATTCAGTCGGAGATGGACGAGTTCCGTTAGGGGATGAAGGAGATAGTGAAGGGCAAGGCCGCCATACCCGCTCAGATCGAGCCGAATCCGAACAACCTGAAGATGAAATCTGAGCAGGTAGAGTTTACTGAGGTTACCACTCCTAGTGATTCACTTGGTGATATTTCCGCATACACTTTTGATGCTGACTTTGTTACACTTAGGAGTGGTAGGATGCCAGCCGGCGGTGCCTCATCTGAGAGACGACCACATGAGGACACGGGAGCGCCAGATGAGGAGGAGAGCGATACTGATGCCGCTCATGATGATGTTGATTACGGTGGTGCTGACAACACCAAGGATGTAGATCCAGCTGACGGTACTGAGGCCGTCACTTCACCAGATGTAGGAGATGGTGTTGATACCACCAGAGATATTGCTGAGCCAGAGTGTGGTGGTGATACTGCGAATCCAGATGCCACAGGTGGTACTGAGGCCAACCATTCTATTCCTATTGCATTTGCTTCTATTACTGTATCTCATGACTATTTTAGAAAGATGAATAAAGGAAAGGGTTCTTTATTTGTGAGTCCATCTGCGATGCATGGAGATATGTGTATGGATTTTGTGTCACCACAGTAGGGACCCGATCCTAACCCTTCATCTGGGGAGGGCCCAGCCATCCGCTTCCCTCAAGCACACTGCTTGGCTGAGGACTAAGAAAGAAAATCCCAAAAAATCTCAACAACTAGAGTTCAGCCAACAGATGATCGACATATTCTAGATTCAATTGACTCTACAGGAGGCCTTGGAGCACATCCCTCTCTTCCAGAGAAACCTTAGAGAGAAGAAAACTATTCGCAAGAAGAGGAGGAACCACCATTCAGAGATCCATGTGCTCACTCATGCCACCTCCTTCGCCATCCAGAACCGTCTGCCAGCCAAGAGGCCATATGCAGGAGCTCCCTATGTCAGACGTCAAATACATGAGCAGAGGTTCGATCGGACTCTATTAAACAGCGGCTCTTCGATCAACATACTTCTGGCAGCCTTACTCGACCGATTCGAGTTTGGCCTTCTTTGACAGAGTAGGATGGTCCTTCAGTTTGTTGATCGATCTGTCAAGAGGATGAAGGGGTCGTTGAAGGACGTGGTCATCACAATTCAGGACCTGAAATTCCCTGAGGACTTCGTTGTGTTGGACATGGAAATCCCTGAGTCTGTGACCGATACCCCCATCATTGTAGGACACCTATTCTTGGCACAGCCAAGGCAGTGTCCGATCATGATAGCGGGAAGGTATACTTTCATGTTGAGGGTGAGAGTATACAAATAGAGACTATCAATGAGACTAGAGCACGAGATTCAGCTTCCTCAGAGCCGCTTAGTGATTTAGAGCAGATGATAGAGGCAGAGCGGGACGTCCACTAGGAGTTCAATTTTGTGATCACAAACAATGAAGAAGCTTGGTCAGACCCCGTTTCACGAGACATCCTCTCACCTTCAAATCCCATTGATGCACGGATTCCAGTAGACGAGAGCTTGGATAGCACATTCTTGGTAGAGGACACATTTCAGGAAGCAGATCACGTTCGAGTGAGGCAGTAGATATTTCTTTTGATTTAGATTCAGATCCCTTGGAGTCAGATATTAGTTGGGCAGAGTTTTATGAGTTGATTCCATGTATGATTCCTACAGAGCCAGCAACTAGGGTGGAGATTGATCCTATTCAGAGCACAAACACACCAGCAGAGCAGTCTTCACCAGTTTGTCATGATCAGCGAGAGTTCTCCCATACATATTTGGTTGTTTTCAATCTGACCTTTCAGAGACCAGATCCACCAGCTCCCAGTTGTCCAGAGCTGAAGCCATTGTCGCAGTTGCTGAAGTATAGGTTCCTTGCGGGCAAGCAGGAGATGCACCCAGTCATTATCTCAATGGATCTGATTGGAGATCAAGAATCTCGTTTGATGGAGGTTCTTGAAAAGAACTGCAAGGCAATAGGATGGAGTGTAGCTGATCTCAAGGGGATAAGTCCGGCCCTGTGCTCCCACCATATGTATCTCGAAGAGGATGCCAAGACGTCGCGTGAGTTCCAGCGGCAGCTGAACCCGAACCTTCGAGAGGATGTCATGAAGGAAATCTCAAAATAATGGAGCGTTGATTTTATCTACCCCATCTCCGACTCCAATTGGGATTGTCTATTACATATGGTGCCTAAGAAGATGGGCATCACTACAATTGTAAGTGAGTCTGGAGAGGAGATAGCTACACGGGTACCCACTTCTTGGAGGGTCTGTGTGGATTACAGACAATTGAATCAGGCTACCAAGAAGGATCATTTCACATTGCCTTTTATTGATCAGATTATAGAGAGGCTAGCTGGGAAGAGTTACTACTGCTTTCTTGACGGGTACTCTGGTTACAACCAGGTGGTCATTGCGCCCGAAGACCAGGACAAGACCATATTTACCTATCCCTTTGGGACATATGCTTTCAGACGGATGCCCTTTGGTCTATGTAATGCCCCGGCATCATTCCAAAGGTTCATGTTGACCATCTTTTCGGACATGGTGGGTTAGTGCTTGGAGGTCTTCATGGATGACTTCTCGGTCTATGGCGATGGGTTTGATGCTTCTCTTGACTACCTAGACCATGCCCTTCAGTGATGCATCGAGGTCCATCTTGTTTTATCTTGGGAGAAGAGTCACTTCATGGTGACTCAAGGGACGGTGCTTGGTCATATCATCTCCAACAGGGGCATGGAGGTTGATACAACAAAGATGGATATCATTAGGAAACTCAGTCCACCGTCCAACTTGCGACAGCTACGGTCTTTTCAGGGGCACGTCGGCTTCTACCGATGCTTCATTCATGATTTCAACAGGATTTCCCGACCGTTGACTGATTTGCTGACCAAAGACACCGAGTTCATTGTCGATGATAAGTATCTTGCATCATTTGAGACTCTCAAGAGTCTAGTTGTTGAGGCTCCTATCCTTCAGCCACCTGATTGATCTCTCCCATTCGAGATCATGACAGATTCCTCTGATTTTGCCGTAGGGGATGTGCTGGGACAGAGGAGGGATGGAGTACCATTCGCCATTCACTACGCTAGCCGTACATTGGATGCTACATAGCGGAACTATACTATCACTGAGAAAGAGATGCTAGCTGTAGTCTTTACCCTAGATAAGTTCAGATGTTACATCATTGGATCAAAGGTGACTATTTTCATAGACCACACCACCATCAGGTACCTCATGGAAAAGAAGGATGCCAAAGAGAGATGACTAGATAGATCCTTCTGCTCCATGAGTTTGATATTGAGATTAAGGATAAGCCTGAAGTCAAGAATGTGGTGGCGGATCATGCTCCCAATTAGAGCATCTTGAGGAATCTGAGAAGACTGATGCCATATCTAAGACCTTCCCAGATGAGGCGATCCTTGCTATCGCCTCACTCCCGTGGTACGCTGACATTGTGAACTATCTTGTTGCCAAGAAAGTTCCACAAGGTTGGCCCAGGAAACGACTTGAGACCTTCCTCGCGAAGGCCGAGTTCTACCATTGGGAGGATCTCGTCCTTTATCATGAAGGAGGGGATAGCATCTAATATCGGTGCATTCATCAAGAGGAGCACCACAGCGTCCTCACTTACTGCAACAAGCTTGAGGCAGGAGGACATCACTGTAGGAGGAGAACGGCACAGAAAGTGCTCCAATCCGGCCTATGGTGGCCTACCCTCTTCAAGGATTCTGATGAATTCGTGAAGAGGTGTACTGGCTGTCAGAGGATGGGCACTTGTGGACAGCGTGATATGTTGCCAATGCAACCCATTCACTTATGTGAGGTTTTTGACGCATGGGGCACTATTTCATGGGTCCATTCCCTAAGAGTCAGGGATTTGAGTACATTCTGTTGGCTGTTGATTATGTTAGTCGTTGGGTTGAGGCCATCCCCACCCGAAATGCATATGCTAGGACTGTATGCAGATTTTTGAGGAAGAATATCATTTCACGGTTCGGGGTGCCTAGAGTGTTTATATCTGACGGGGGATCTCATTTCGTCAACGATAAGGTACAGGCCCTTGCTAGCGAGTTCAGCATTGACCATCGAGTAGCCACTCCATATCATCCTTAGACTAATGGTCTTGCTGAAGTGTTGAACATGGAGATCAAGACTATATTGCAGAAGGTAGTCCGCCCTGACAGAAAGGATTGGCCACAATTTTTGGACTCGGTCTTGTGGGCATATCGGACTTCCTTCAAATCTCTTTTGGGTACATCTCCCTTTCACCTTGTTTATTGCAAGCCCTACCATTTACCTGTTGAGATTAGGCATAAGTCACTTTGGGCTGTCATAGACATACTCTTGGATCCAGTGAGTGTAGGAGATCAGAGGAAGGCAGAATTGGCAACCCTGGAGGAGCTTAGAGATGCAACCTTTTCGAGCAGCCTAGAATACAAGGAGAGAGTGAAGGAGTGGCATGATTCTCATATCAGCCACAAACAGTTTGAGCTAGATCAGAGAGTATGGTTGTTCGATGCTAGTCTTAGATTATTTCCAGGGAAGTTGTAGAGCAAATGGAAGGGACCATACCTGGTCCGAAAGGTACATGACAATGGAAGTATTGACATATCTGAAATGTCATCTGATTCTACCTTTCGTGTTAACGGGCAGCGACTCAAACCATATCTAGATTATGAGCCACTGGTCGTTGACGCCGCCCCTATTCATTTTGAGTGAGATGTGGTCTTTGACTCATATCTATTGCATCTCATGCCTGATTATCACTGTATTCCTCCTTGTATAGATCTATATATCCATATCATACCATTCTTCAGTCTAAAACCCCATTTGCATCTTTTATTATGCTATACTTTGGGTGTACTTTAGCCTAAGTATAGGGGGTTGTCAGACTTTTGATTTTCTTTTGATTCTTTTTACCTCTGTTTTGCTGCCTATACTTAGGGATATTTTACCCTAAGTACAGGGGAGGTAGACCCTGTACATTCTTCCACTCGGATTTCCCTTTGTATACAGTCTGCTATACTTAGGATTACTTGATCCTAAGTATAGGGGGAAACACCGAGATCGTTTTTCATTATACTCTTTGATTCGCTGTTGTAGTGTACCATTCCTTTTCACTTCCCTATACTAAGCATGAGTTATGTCTTCTTCATCTCTCTTGATTCACTCTGAGGACATCGTTCGAGCTAAGTATAGGGGGTGTCGTATATATTTCATATATACTTTAGCCAAAACTCGTACTTTATGTGAGTGTGTTAAAAAATAAAATGGATAAAATCCTTTTATCTAAAAACTATAAAAAATTGAAAAATATCCTGTACATAAAATTCTTTATTGCACATACATAGCTATTTGTAAAATTATTTTTGTACAAATGTTTGTAAAAATGTTTTGTATGTAAAGAGTTTGTAAATATTTTGAAATAAAAATTATGTATATAGTACAAATTTTTTGTAAAATGTTTGAAAAGCAAAAAGTTTGCAAAAAACATTGTGTAAATGTGTGTAAATATTTTGCAAAACTTCTGCAATCATGCATGCATTCATTCATTCAAATATTTTTCAAAAATTTTGCACATTTTCAAAACTTGCATAAAAGTATTTTTGTATATATTTGTATAGTTTTTCTAAATCATAGCTGACATTTAAACTAGCCTGAAATTAAATTGAAAAATGGAGCTTGGTTAAGACCTTAATCCACATAATTCTAAGAGGAACCTTATAAGGCTTAGGGTTAAGACTTTTCAGGTCCATTTGGGATTTAATTCTTTGAGTCCACTAGGCTATGATCATATGTCATCTTGAATAGCATAAGTAGAACACTTAACAACGCACACATGACTCTCATAGACAATGGCTTTACTTGCACCAGCACCTTATACATAGCTCTCTACGGATGAGGTGGTGAGGAGGCAGTCTTCTTTGGCTTGGGGTAGCATACAAGGGTAGTACTTCTAGGCAGAACCTCTCGTCTTCTTTTAGTGAAGGAAGTGTGTCTCAACTTGGTCTGGTGGCATTGAGGTCTAAAAACAATAGTTGTAGGTTGCAATAAGGCATCAAAAGAGGGATAGTCTACTTGCTCAAGAGGAAAAACTCCTTAATGAAATATGCTGCACCATGTAGATATGTTGTACATATGCACATCGAAAAAGAAATGTGCAAAAGAAAGAAAAACTCCAAAAAAGTGGTGGGTCTGATAGAAAATCAAATACCCACCGGAGTGTATATAGCCAAATAAAGCAAACTTATGTTACCCATTCCCATCTCATGAAGCTTGCAGTAGGGAGACTTTAATTCACTGGTTGGGCTCCCTAGGATACATGGCTACACTGGTCATGGTTCATTCTCTTCTTCCTCCTCTTCTTGAGCCGGTTGCACTTGAACTTAGAAGGGAATACCCCGCTCCTCGAGGAAAGAGTTGCCAAAATAGGGCATTAGAGTTACATTGTTGAGGAGGTTGTTACTTTGCCATTTCTGAGGTGGGGAGCTACATATCAATTACATTGTACAAGGAAAGATTCATGGTCATTAGAGTTTGTGTATGTAGACTTGTGCTGATATGGATTATTGAGGAGTCTTGACCATAGATTGGTGGAACTTAGAGGCTGTTAAGTTTTAAGCCTAAGTCCAAATAAGGTTCTGACAAACTAATAATCCAAAGGTCTGACTGAGCTCCATACTTCAATTTAATGAAGACAAATTTAATAATCAACCTTGATTCCCCTTCTTTTCCTTTCTCTTTTCACTTCTTTTTCAAATAAGTGTTTGCTAAGGGACTAGCAAAAGTAAAGTATAGGGGGGTGATGAATTCTCATTCATCACTCTTTACTCTTTTATTTTAGTTAAATATCTTGGCAACGCATCATGTAAATAGCTGTAAATACAATAAATTAGCAATAAGCATGCATTTGTTAATATTTCATAATTAGCATGTTTTTGTGCAAAATTAAAAGAATAAATAATAAGAGAAAAGAAGGAAATATTTATAATAAATTTTGAGTGACCTAAACCCAAGAGAGCGTCCAGTATGGGCTTGATCGCCAAATAAAATCAGTAGAGAGAGATAGGGCCACTCTAACCTTGTACATATACACCCATTATGTATATAATTTATTTCTACAAATATAAAAAAGGTGTTTTTATTTCCTTGTATATACTTGTAAAAATAAAAAAATAAAAAAAATAAAATTTAAAATAAAATGAAAATCTCTCTCACCTTGTATTTAATACATGTAAATATATATCTTTCCTTATTTATTTTATAATTGTAAATAAATAATAAAAAAACAAAAATAATTTTATACTCCAAAAATTATGTTGTAAATAAATAAAATACAAAATTGAAGTATTTTTGTCAAAATAAGAAATTAAAAATAAATGTACAAAATACATAGGTATTTTATACATGTATATAATACACTATATTATATATACCATAATTTATTTTTCATAAAAATAAACAAAAATCACACAAAAATAATTTGGAAAATAACATATATTTTTTATGTTGTACACTTTTTGATTTAAAATAATTTGCTATTTTTAATAAATTTTACAAATATTTTGGGATATTTATTTTCTGATTGGTCCAGGAGGAATGATAACCCCGGTCAACTACCCCTCCCGGACTCCCCCTCGCACGGATCCGATTTTTGCGCACATTTCTCCAAATTATCCAGACCCGATCCGGCCACCTTCTACTCCATTTCAAGGATCCTATTATCGGGGGGGATCTATGACCTTCGCCCATTGATTTCTTTAGGGATCCACCCCTTGATTCGCGCACCTCGACTTGTTTCCTCCGACTACCTCGGACTTGCTATAAATTCTTCACTCACCTCCCCAGCTCAGTAGCTCGTGCCGCACCCTTCTTTGATACCCTAGACACCTCCGCCTTGGTGACAGCAACCGGAGGCCCCTCTTGGCACTCAAAGAGGAGCTGTGTTGTCGACGCTCAACTATCATGGCCGGAGCACCGCCGCGAAGAGTCTCCTCCGCCAGCCGCAGCGAAGTTGAGGCAAAGATCCCGCCGTTCCACCTCCCCTGGAGCTTAGGATCACACTAGGTCCTTCAGGTAACCCTTCCATAGTTCCTAGCTCCTTTAACTGTCCAATCTTGCATTTGCGCTCTACCATCGCTCCGCCAGCTCCGACCAGCCGGTCGGAGCCTTGCCCCCTTTATCCACCCATTTAGATCAACGCTCCCGCTCACCCTTCATCTTCCCACGCATCCTGATCACCCTGACCTTGGCTCAGATCGCCAAGATTAGGTAATCAGTCTCATCTATCAC
Organism: Ottelia alismoides; assembly: GCA_037367405.1. Lineage (NCBI taxonomy): Eukaryota > Viridiplantae > Streptophyta > Magnoliopsida > Alismatales > Hydrocharitaceae > Ottelia > Ottelia alismoides. Next base: position 190,497 of record JAZKJV010007899.1, on the reverse strand, counting down.
CTTCGTCGGAGACCAACCCCCCATTCAATGTCGCTTCTCTCTATTTCATACCCAATAACCCCGACCGGAGCCTTGCTCCAAATCCGATCTATCTTGTGCAGGCCTTGACATGCACGAAGACCATACAGAATGCCTTCGTCCACCTTCCTCAGAGTGCTTCCAGGTTCCATCCATCACCACGTCGATCCGACCGACAACCACTCCATCAGTGCGGACCACCCTACACAGAAGGGCCCTCTAATCCTTTTGGTACATCCAGATCCTTCATCAGAGCCACCGATAACCCTCGGTGCTCTGACGAAGTTCGCCCCTGCACAGTTCCTCTAGAGGATCTCTCCGCCATTGGATCGCCCGCACCTTCCAGAGGCCATCCTATCTGTCCATTCACCTGGAGGGGTCAGGCCGTTAGATGTCAGATCTAACGGCCCCGTACCAACCACGTAGCCGACATCTGACAGCCGTCAGATCTGACATATGATGCGCCAGAGCCGCAGGGTTGTGTCTCATCAGCGGCTGCCACGCGTCCCGTCACCCGTCGCTTACATGCCTTCATGGGTATATTGCTCATTCTACCCTGCATTTATTTTCATTTTTATTTTAGTCTGTAAAATAAAGTACACAGTTAGACCATTTTGCACTTTAGTACCTGTAGTTTTCCCTATTTATATTTTAGTCCTATTTGTGTGGACCCACGTGCTTCGTCACATGTTTTCCTGGGATATTTGCACGTTGTACCCTGAACTTCTTTATTGTTACTGATTGCATACTTAGTTTCCAAATTTGCAAATATGTACCTATGAATGCGGATTTGTGACATGCACAGATATTAGGGAAAATTTGCAAAGACGACCCTAGGTTTTTCTCGCGTGTTATCATTGGGTCCCAGGACTTATTTTCTTTGCATTTTGGTCCATGTGTGTTGTGTGTTTTATCTTTGATTAAATAAATGGCATTTTAGCTCCCAAAATCACAAAATTTTGATAAGTTGCTCTTACCACTATGTAGGAATTTTGATGAATTTTTGGTCTTGTTTTGATTTCATTTTTTATTTTTAAAAATTCAAAAACCTTAAAAAGTACCACTATCTGTTTTTAAAAATCAATTAAAAATATTAGAACCCTTGAAAAATTATAAAAAAATTCCTAATTGTGTGTTTTGTGTTGTTTGAATTTCTATGCAATTTTCATTTTATTCTCATTTATAAAACTCTTAAATATTAAAAAAGAGTAAAAAAACTAGAAAAATCTTTAAAAATTCCTAAAAATTCAAAAAAATGTGTTTTCTTCTTATGTAGGTAGATTTTATTTTCTAGTTTTATATAAAATTTCTTCTCAAATTTTTTAGGCATTGTTATTAATTTTAATGTGCCTTTAGATTCTAGCTGTACATTGTTTCTTGTTTTTGTCTTTATTTGATTTTTAGAAAATTAATTAAAAATCAGAAAAACCCCATATAATCCACAAAAACATTTGAATATTTTAAAAACACAAAAATATTTTTGTTGGGAACTTTTGAGTATTTTTGGATCTTTAAATAATTGTTTGATTGTTGCTTTTTTATTTGCTTATATTCTTTTCTCATTTTTAAAAATCATAAAAAATTTCGAAAAATTAAAAACCATCATTTTCTTTATTTTTCTTGGTTTCCCGACTACTTCGTAGGTTTTCCATCCCGTGCTCCTTGTGATCGACCCTGGTAGCTATACCAGGTAAAATAAATTAATGAGACCACTTGTTCTGTTTGATTACTTGATTTTTTATTGGTGGTCTGATTTTCTTGTTGAGTTCGGTCCGAGTGGTTGAGGTCGCAACGACCTTTGATATCACTTAACCTTAGTCGCTTGTCTCGCTCATCGATTACAAATCATATTTGTAATATATATGATTAATATGGATAGTGCTATCCACATTATTCAATATCCACGATAATTAAATCTCATTTAACCATCTTGGATATCTATTCTCATGTGCCCAAATAATATGAATCGCATTGAGATTATTTACTTCTTTGATAATCAAATCACATTTAATTATCTTAGATATCTCCGCATATAATATGAATCAAATTCATATTATTCGTGATGAGAAGACTAAACCAATCCCCTAAAATAAGGGGATGTCTACCATCATCTCATGAGATCTTAATATCTCATGAGATCTCATTATCTCATGAGATCTCATTAGCTCATGATTATATCATGATCTCTTGTCGATAATATTTTCACAAAAAATATTTCCAAATTATCTTATGGAAAATATCAACCATGCCATTGAAATTATGTGAATCTCATTCACAACCCAAAACTAAATGTAATTATATTTTCAATTAATTGTTCAATGTAAATCCAATTTACATTAACAATTAATCAACAAATATAAATCACAATATGCTCTCTCTAATATATTACAAATCATATTTATAATATATATGATTAATATGGATAGTGCTATCCACATTATTCATATCCATGATAATTAAATCACATTTAATCATCTTGGATCTCCATATCTCATGTGCCCAAATAACATGAATCACATTCACATTATTCATATCTTTGATTATTAAATCACATTTAATTATCTCAGATGACTCTCCTTATAATATGAATTAAATTCATATTATCCATGATAATTAAATCACATTTAATTATCAATTTTCTCGATGCTTGGATACATGTATAACAATGAAATTATCCATGAACTCTTTCAAGGATAATATGCTTTTTTCGCGGATACTTGGAGATAAGGACTGGGCGATTGTATTGTTCCACGTATAGTGACTTGGATATTAAGATCACATCTCAAATCCAGATCTCGGGCCTCCCATAGATGCTTGATTAAATCAAGACCGCAAATCTATTCTTCTCATTGCATCTGAATCACATTAAGATCAATGTCCAACGTTTGGACCAAGATCAGATTACTTCTCTACTGAGAAGAGTCACTAAAATCCAGACCCGTTTCATTACTCCCTAGGAATGGAAGTGTCATGGTTATACAATCGTTTATGATCACATCACCATCAGGTATTCTCAACACATGTACATCCTGCATAATGGAAGACTCAGAATAAAACCGAAGTATTAGATCAACTTTATACGGTCTACTTCAGAGTTTTATCAATAAGTTTCTCATTTGATCATTGGGAGTTGGTATCAATCATACACTTTCAAAAAGCATATATCATACCTAGGTCTTGTTCCTATACTTTCCAAAAGTACATTTATCAAACCTACAAATTCAGTCAAACTTCCAAAGCGAGACGACCGTGCACACAGAATTTGATTCTTCCCAATATCTCATGAGTAAGCTCCTGTCTTCCGGTAAGTAATGAACCTGTATGATCCCTTTGACAGATCGTATTACTCATATGCCCTTATATGCACACCAGTGCGTCGGTATATAAACCTTGGTTAGGTCCTCAACCTATTGGTCTGCCAAATGTTCACACTTAGACATATTGTAACACGTCTGTCTCTGGTCAGAGGATAAGTTCCTGTATCGTGACAGCATACGATATAGGACTTTGGTTATCTCGATCTCATTATGTCAACTCTTTGACTTAGCTAATCTGACACCTCTGAATCTCTATTCCTATGCAGAGGACCTGCATCAAGAGGTCGGTCAGATATCATCCTATGTGATCTAGACAAGGCTGGGCTTGGATATGTCATGATGAGGGCACTGATCAGTGAGCTCCCTGAATCTGTCTCATGCCTTGTTGGAACTGCTCGTTAGAAAGCATGGTAAAGTTGTTGATCAGGGCTCTGGCTGCATTCATCCAACCGAGTGGATAGTACTTATTCAAGTACTCGTTTCGGAGTTGTTCCCATGATGTGACGTATCTCCCTAGGTGCTTCATCCAGTTGGCTACTTTGTCTACAAGGGAGAATGGAAAAGCCATCATACTGATGGTATCCTCGTCCATGAGTTGATCGTGGACCGTGCTGCAGATCATCTCGAATTCTTGGAGATGGGGGTGTGGCTCCTCGGTGGCAAGTCCGTGGAATCGGGATAGAAGCTGGATGGCCTGAGGCGGGAGCTTGAAATCTCCCATAATAGTTGGTAGTTGAATCTATCTCTGGGTTAGAGTTGCACCAGGGTTGTGCAACTCTCTCATTGGTCGTGCAGGTGTTGCTGGCTGTGCTGGCTCCTCAGGCTCTCCCTCAAGGTTGTTTCCTCCTCCACCTGCTCTACGCTGCTCTCTATCTGCTCGTACCTGCTCCATCTCTCGATGCATGTCCACCATGAAAGCCCCCTGATCTCTGATCTGACGCTTCATGGTCTCCAGGGAGGCTAACAAGGTGTTGTTGATGGCACCCTGATCTAATACGTAGGTCTGGTTCCCACTGGGTCCATCGGTGCACTCCTCACTGCTGGCCATGGTCTCTACAAAGGCAAAAGACCCAAACCCAGGTGCCGTCAAATCATCAAATGTTTTTGCTGTCTCTGCTCGGGCACCTCAGGACTGGTAGAAGGGCGGTCGAGGAGGAACAGGGTGGCGTCAAACTCAGGTTCGGAGAGCGGGTCTCGGCTCTCGCGAACCAACCTAGATGAGCAGAACGAAGTGCTCGAAAGAGGTGCAACCAAAGGCTGCCTAAGGGACCTCCGGCCCATCATCTTGATGTAGTGAGTAAAGATGGATGAGATCTAGAAACACACAAGATCGGGCAAGCAAACCCCCAATTTCACCAACTCACGCAGAGTTGACTACCGTAAAGGTTCAGTCTTTTATCTCGTCGCTTTTATTTAAGTGATCAAGCAGTCTTTCGAAGCGATTAAGGATATCACTGACCATTTACCGGAGACTGTCCCAACAATCCCAGGAGACTATCCCAATCCCACAGATTATTTACTGGCTACCCGATCGACTCGCTTTGTTAAGAATATCGCGGCCCGCTTTACCAAAAACCAGAGCGATCCTCAATGGAGAATGACTAACTCGAAATTAGTAGTCTGAGGAGAGGTTGGATATGGCTCTAGCCTAGTGTGCATGTCACTCTCTCGCTCATCCAAACCAAACAATGAGGGGGATTTCTCTCCTAAGACAAGTCTTTAAGTGAGTTGTCTTTTAGGGTCGAGTGTGTCTTAACAATCCCAATTTTATAGTTTTTCTTTTTTTTTTCAGATATTTTTCAAAGCAAATAACACCTAACGAATTTTTCGATTCTCCTGGTTATTTTAAAGTTCAAAAATAGGTGGAGAAGTCGGAAAAGCCGATGCACGATCAAACATTATGATGCATGCAGAGTAAGAAATGTGTACCTGACTCCAGTTCTCTACATGTGAGTGATCCGCACATAAAATAATAGACTGAAATAAAACTATCTATATGATGAAAGAAGAAATCGACCTTAGACAAATAATTTCTTCTCGAGAAGAACGATAGCTAATGGGTCAACAAGAGGGGTCGGGTCCGATCTCTGATGTCGATCGGTGTCCACCACAACGGATCCTGCCAGCACTGTATACGACCTCTAGCGACATGTGTCCTCTCAGGTGACTGAGTTAACTTTTTCTTTTGTAATTTAATTAATAAGGTCCAGTTATCGTTCTATAGGAACAAGCAATCAATTAGGGCTGGAGCCTTAAGTAATTCTATCACATTTAAGCCAGAAATCTTAAGTCTAAGGGCAAAAAACTTCGAGTATCAAAAATAAAAGAAAAATGCGATAAACACAAAACTGGCGAAAAATCTGCGGTGAGGTCCCCTAAGCACACCAGTGCTCGGCGAAACAGACCCCAAGATCAAGCCAAGTCTTAGTATTGAGTCATGTCCTGTATTATTACAACAATAATAACAGAAATAAACTAAGGCTAAACTACGCTCCTAGAGTTCTTCTCCTCCTCTCCTATGCTCTCATGCAGCTCAATGCAGAAACGAGCCATCTCCAAGTCACTCTGGGTGCCTCGATGCTCTGAAGATAACCGCCCTCGCCCGTCGGGCCCTTGTAAGAAAGGGAAACAGAAAATATGTCAGATCACAGTTATTAAAAATAAAATTTAAATAAAATAAAATGAAATGAAATAAATAGAACAAAATAAAATAAAATAAATGAAAACAAAAATAAAGAAGGAGAAATAAAAAAACAGAAAATAAATAAAATAAAAATAAAGAAAAACGAAATCAAATCAAAAATCGCAAACGGAAAACCGACTACCAAGTCGTGCGCCCCGGCAACGGTGCCATTCTGATGAGCGAGCCGAGCGACTAAGGTTAAGTTATATCAAAGGTCATTGCAACCTCAACCATTCGGACTGAACTCAACAGGAAAATCAGACCACCAATAAAGAATTCAATCAATAAAACTGAGCAAGCGGTCTCGCTAATTTATTTTACCTGGTATAGAATATAGGGTTGATCACAAGGAGCACAGGATGGAAAACCTACGAAGTAGGGAAACCAAGAAAAAATAAAGAAAATTGTGGTTTCTAATTTTTCAAATTTTTTTTATGATTTTTAAAAATGAAAAAGAATAAAAGCAAATCAAAAAGCAACAATCAAACAATTATTTAAAGATCCAAAATTACTCAAAAGTTCCCAACAAAAATATTTTTATGTTTTTAAAATATTCAAATGTTTTTTTGGATTTTATGGGGTTTTTTTATTTTTAATTAATTTTCTAAAAATCAAATAAAGTAAAAAACAAGAAACAATGCACAGTTGGAATCTAAAGGCACATTAAAATTTATTAACATGCCTATAAAATTTGAGCAGCAATTTTATATAAAACTAGAAAATAAAATCTACCTACAGAAGAAGAAAACACATTTTTTTTAAATTTTTAGGAATTTCTAATGATTTTCTTAAGGTTTTTTCTCTTTTTAAATTTTTATGAGCTTTATAAATGAGAATAAAATGAAAATTGCACAGAAATTCAAACAACATAAAACACATAATCATGAATTTTTTTTATAATTTTTCAAGGGTTTTTATATTTTTTGTTGATTTTTAAAAACAGACATTGACACTTTTTAAGGTTTTTGAATTTTTAAAAATATCAAATGAAATCAAAACATAACAAAAAAATCACCAAACTTCATGCACAGTGGCAGGAGCCACGTGTCAAAATAATGTGATTTTTGGATCTAAAAACTATTTATTTAATCAAAGATAAAACACACAGCACATAGGGACCAAAATGCAAAGAAAATAAGTCCTAGGACCCAATGATAACACGCAAGAAAAACCTAGGGTCGTCTCTGCAAATTTTCCACTAATATCCGCACATGTCACAAACCCACACTCATAGGGGCATATTTATAAATATGGAAACTAAATATGCAATCAGTAACAATAAAGAAGTTCAGGGTACAACGTGCAAATATCCCAGAAAAACACGTGACGAAGAACGTGGGTCCACACAAAAAGGATTAAAATGCAAATAAGGAAAACTACAGGTACTAAAGTGCAAAATTGTCTAAATGTGTACTTTATTTTACAGACTAAAATAAAAACGAAAATAAATGCAGGGTAGAATGAGCAATATACCCATGAAGGCATGTGAGCGGCTGGTGACGGCACACGTGGTGGCCGCTAGTGAGACGCGGTCGTGCGGCTCTGGCGTGTCAGGTGTCAGATCTGACAGCTGTCAGATGTCGGCTACGTGGCTAGTACGGGGTAGTTAGATCTGACATCTAACGGCCTGACCCCTCCATGTGAATGGACGGCTAGGATGGTGTCTGGAAGGTGCGGGCGATCCAACGGTGGAGAGATCCTCTAGACGAACTAAGCTGGGCGAACTTCGTCGGAGCACCGAGGATGATCGGTGGATCCGGTGAAGGATCTGGATGCGCCAAAAGGATCGGAGGGCCCTTCCGCGTCGGGTGGTCGGCTCTGATAGAGTGGCTATCGGTCGGATCGATGTGGCGACGGCTGGGACCTAGAAGCACTCCGATGAAGGTGGACGAAGTAATTCTGGATGGTCTTTGTGCGCATCAAGGCCTGCACAAGATAGCTCGGACTCGGAGCAAGGCTCCGATCGGGGTTATTGGGTATGAAATAGAGAGAAGCGATGGTGGATGGGGGATGGGTCTCCGATTAAGGTGATAGATGAGACCAATGACCAAATCTTGGCGATCTGAGCCAAGGTCAGGGTGATCAGGATGCGTGGGAAGATGAAGGGTGAGAGGGAGCGTCGATCTGAACGGGTGGATAAAGGGGGCGAGGCTCCGACCGGCTGGTCGGAGTTGGCGGAGCGACGACGGAGCGCAAATGCAATATTGGACAGATAAAGGAGCTTGGAACTATTGAATGGTTACCTAAAGGACCTAGTGTGATCTTGAGCTCCAAGGGAGGTGAACGGTTGGGTCTTTAACTCGACTTCGCTGCGGCTGGCAGAGGAGTCTCTTCGTGGCGGTGCTCCGGCCACGACTGTTGAGCGTCGGCTACACAACTCCTCTCCGAGCGCCAAGAGTGGCCTCCGGTTGCTATCACCAAGGCGGAGGTGTCTAGGGTATCAAAGAAGGGTGTGGTGCATGCTACTGAGCTGGGGAGGCGAGTGAAGAAATTATAGCATGTCCCAGATAGTCGGAGGAAATGGGTCAAGGCACGCGAACTAAGGGACAGATCCCTAAAGGAATCAATGGGCGAAGGTCTTGGACCCCCCCTCGATAATCAGGGCCTTAAATTGGAGTATAAGGCGGATAGGGTCTAGAGAATTTGGAGAAATGTGCGCAAAAATCGGATCCGCGCGAGGGGGAGTCCGGGAGGGGTAGTTGACCGGGGTCAACATTCCTCCTGGACCTATCAGAAAATAGATATCCAAAAATATTTGTAAAATCCATTAAAAATAGCAAATGATTTTAAATAAAAAAGTGTACTACATGAAAAATATTTGTTATTTTCCAAATTATTTTTCTTGATTTTTATTTATTTTTATGAAAAATAAATTATGGTATATACAATATAGTGTATTATATACAGGTATAAAATACCTATGTATTTTGTACATATATTTTTAATTTATTATTTTTAAAAAATACTCCAATTTTTAATTTATTTATTTACAACATAACTTTTGGAGTATAAATTTATTTTTGTTTTATTTTTATTATTTATTTATAAGTATAAAATAAATAAGGAAATATACATATTTACATGTATTATATACATGGTGAGAGAGTTTTTCATTTTATTTTTTTTTATTTTTTGTTTTTTAAGAAATATATACAAGGAAATAAAAACACCTTTTTATTTTTATTTTTGTAGAAATGAATTATATACATAAAGGGTGTATATGTACAAGGTTAGAGTGGCCCTATCTCTCTCTACTTCTTTTATTTCGCGATCAGGCCCATACTAGACCCTCTCTTGGGTTTAGGTCACTCAATATTTATTCTAAATATTTCCTTCTTTTTCTTTTATTAATTATTCTCTTATTGTTTCACAAAAACATGCTAATTTTGAAATATTAACAAATACATGCTTATTGCTAATTTATTGTATTTACAGCTATTTACATAATGCTTTGCCAAGATATTTAGCTAAAATAAAAGAATAAAGAGTGGTAAATGAGAATTCATCAATAATGTATAAGAGATAGCTATTTATAACCTACATTTGTTAGTTAAATGTTGATGTGAATTGGATTCACATTGGACAATTAATTGAAAATGTAATCTAACTTTTATTTTTGGGTTGTGAATGTGATTCACAATTGTCCAATGACAAGATTGAAATATTCATAAAATATTTATGAATTATTTTTGTAGAATAATTTACAACAAGTGTTGTTGTAAATCTTGGAGATTTCCATGGAAGAATGTAATCTCATGAGATTACATGAGATTGCCACCAACTCCCATTTTATGGAAGGAGGCAATCTTTATTCCATAATCTCCATGCTTGGTTGATTTAATTTGGGATTAATTTGTATTGATTTTTCAATATATATTTAATCTAAACTAAAATAATTGTCATTGTGTTTTTACAACAAAATCTTGACCATTGAAAGAAGCACAAATCAATCTCATCCATTGGATTTGTGTGCACATGTATTGGGATCCATGGACTCCCAAAATACTATATAAGAAGAGGCACCCCACGCTCTTCAAAGTTACACAATAACAACAACAACTTCTCTCTCTCTCATTCTCTGCATGTCCTCTCTCTCTCTCATTGTGGTCGTCCACCATGGAATCCCTAAAGAGAGTCGCAATCGTCGCAGTGTCGTCGTTATGTTGTCGGATTGTTTGCTCGTGGTTCTCCATCTCCTTTGGTGTTCCTAGATCGTGAAGAAGACGTCATTACTCGTGGACGAGAAATGGAGATTCATCGCTTGGCCCATCAACATGGATTGCTAGGAGCATGTGTTTCATCAACGTGCTCGTAAGCGTCTCCTCCGTCGGATCGGACTTGAGACTGGAGGTCTCTTCGTTTAGAGACTCGATCGTGAACATGCTTCAAGAGGTAACCATAATATTTGTTTGTGGTTTAGATGAACTGATCTGAGAAGTGTTATTGGATCATGTGGTTATATCGCATGATTTTTTTTAAATTATGTTACCTCGAGCAACTAGTGAGACTAGTCGCTCTCGATCGCATATGATGCAATCCTCACGCTTACATGATATGCTTAAGGGTATTACCATATCCTTCAAGTGGTATCATAGCCATAGGTTGGATGTTTTGGATACGATCCGTAAACCTAGGACGACTTGGGCTCATTAGGGTTTGCAACATTCTTATCGCATTTCATTCATGCAGCCCTATTTTGTGAATATTTTCGGCTCTGTTTAAATTATTTAAACACGAAAATAATCACTCGTATTTCCTTCCCCATCAAATAGGCAAATCGTGGTATTTGAGTTTGCGTGATTTGGAATCCGTTTGCTCAAGTTATGATCATTTTAGTGAATATTTATCCACTGTTTCAAGGATTGCGAATTTTGACGTAATGAGTTAATTACTATTTTGTAAAATCTAGAAATGCATGTAAATCACTTAGATTCTATATTAAATCAAATTAGCAAACTATAGAAACTTATTTTGCTTTCTTTGGATTTAAATTGATCGAGATATGCTAATTTTAGTAAGTGGGGGTCATGTTGGAAATCACATTCCTAATCAAGAACCTTGTGATTGTCATTTAATCAATTAGTGAAATTAATGGTTAATTTTTGGAATAATTATGGATAAATATTTGAGAAATATTTGATTGATAATTATTTCCTTAAATGACATTACCTCAACAAATAGTTGATTAGATATGATCTAGATTACAATTGGTTACATGATCTTCTTCAAACAAACAAAATTGCTTGAATAGGATTGGGGATATGTTTAGCAAACCTCCTTATAATGTTAATCCAAAATGTTTTGATTATTATTATATAGTATAACTTCAATTGAAAGACCGATTATCATATCAAGCACAAAGTGATCAATTGGCACTATCCTAACCTGAGGTCGATATGGTGTCTAGTCGGGGAGCGTTGGGATAGCAGGTTGCACCGTGTGCGGTCTGTCTCACTCCCGTAGGTACTGGCCATGACAGCGGGTAGGGAAGAGATAATTCTTGAGCGATTATGATGTATTTTTCTAATTATAAAATTCGAAATAATATGTATTTTGATATTATACCATCCCTCGAGTAATAATTAAAAATTATTTGTTGGGAACTAATTGGATCATTTATTTAATGTGATTAGATTAATTGGAATTGAACATGATATGGAAGATTACATAAGTGACATCCATGGTCTCCCGTCAAGGCAAAGGGTTTCGTCACAAGAGATTGTATGTCGGAGATGGCTGTCCGAAGTGACAGCTCCTGCATACAATCCATTTGGATCGGGATCTTTGATTCTCGAAAAAGTAAAGACGTATGCATAGTCATCCCAATATCGGATCCTCATATTATTGGGGTGACATTGGATTGTGCATAGCGAGTTGTATTCCTGTTGATGGTTGGTTAAATAAATGATCGATCATCATCACCTTAGGGGTGGTGGGCCCGGGTGTTAAAGACTGAATAGGGAAATGCAAGTTGGACTTGTAAGGCAGAATGTGTTCCTGCTTCTTTATTCGAGTTACAGTTTCTAATATTATTGTGATGTGACAAAGATAAAAAAGGAGATCCTAGATCTTACTTGAGATATAATAGTAAGTATATCTCTTATATTGAAAGTGATTAAGGGAATGAACTTTCAGTGTTGACAAGGCAAGATAACATTGATATAAAAACTCCTAAATTAAAGTAATATATATGTATATTTATATGTATATTGATTTATACAAATTTCTTATTTCAGATAATCGTTCATTAAACCCACTCAATGTTATACTCAATAATAACAAGTAAAATATCATGGATGGGATCCATGATCGAGATATTGTACTTGATGTTTGATGCATAATGTATGTGGTTGAAATGTGCAAGTTTCCTCATAATAATGAGGAGTGACAATTAAATAGGCAATAGGACTAAAACCCTAGGGTTTGTATGTCTCTATAGTCTTGATCTCTCATCAACTGTACTTTGGAAGTGACATGTCTATGATGATCGTAATTGTCAAACAATCCTTATGAAATCTATGAAGATGTTCTGGCATATATATGTGTGTGTGTGTGTGTGTGTGTGTGTGTGTGTGTGTGCTCTTGACATTTAATCATGAATGACATGGTTCAATGCATTATACAGAATGATGGTTCTACGAGAGATGATGTATTCAAAATGTTTGAATACCTACCTGAACCAAAGTATTTAAAAGTTAAGATGTATATAGATATAATGAATGTCATCATTCTACTATCTAAACTCTAGTCATTCATGAAGCTTCAGAATATTCATATTGTATGAATTAAATAAAACATGTATAAATGTTGAAATGCTCTTATATTGAAATCTTCTGAATTAAACATAAGAGATCCTTTGTCTTAAGCAATGGTTGTTTATATATGAAAGTAGTGCAATGGAAGCATGGACAGACCCAAGTAAGAAGGAAAGTCAAAGAGTTGATTCTACTTATGTGACTTCCATATGACATACAAAGTGTTGGATGAATGCCAATACTGCAACAAGCTGATGTATTGATAGTATAACTATCAAGTCTATCTAGGATCCTTATAGAAGGACCCAGATAGTAAATCGAGGTAATCTATGTCTACATTTAATCATTGAAATTGACTTCCTTATTTGATAAGATCAAAATCTAATAATTGTATCTCATTCTTCTAATAACACTTTCAATTGGTTGCATATGTATTAGAAGATTAGTAAATTTGATCTTAAGATTTAATAATCATATACATGGGAATTGATGCAATTGTGGCAATAATCTCCATTAGATAGATGAACTTCATGTTTTCAGTAGGAGAGCCCTTAGTCTTAGAGAATGTCTCTATGATGTAGATATTAGAATACACTCATTGTATATTTCTAAATGTTTGGAATAAACATGAATTATGGAATAGACCTATCATAAAGTGTTATGATGGATACATTTCAGATAATACTCTGATATCTGGAGGACTCTACAAAAGTACGAGATTAATGAATGGTTCATTAACATTTCTAATAATGAAAATTAAACCTTAACATGATCAATAGGAGTATGAAGATCATTTGTCAAATGATCTAGCATCAAGCCTTGGATATATATCTGTTGATGTGATCAATAAACTAATAAGAGATGAAACTTTAGAATGTCTAAAATTTCAAATCTTGCATTATTATGATTATTTTATTCAAAGTAGAAAATGTCCAAAGCACTCTTCTCTAAGAGTGGTGTAAGATGTCAAGGCATTGAAGATCTCATACATATTGATGTATGTGGATCATCTATCATAATAAACATTAATGATATGTGATATCTATTGATGATTAATTCTGATGTGAGATGTCTTCCCTTCACCCTAGAAACCTTTGAAATGTTCAAAGATTTCACTATTTTGGTTTAGAACCAATTTTTGAAAGAAGATGAAAATGGATTTGATCGAATCTAGGTAGTTAGTACCTATTAGATGAATTCATGGAATGCCTTATGGAGAAAGGAATGTCATTCCTATCTCAATCCTCCTAATGTACCTTAACTCAATAGAGTTGTAGGGAGATACAATTGATCATGTGAGACATGATTTGGCCAATGATGAATCTTAGCATAATTACTTCTTAGTTTATAGGTATAAATGTAGTAGATACTACAATATATATCCTTAATAATGTTCCATGTAAGTAAGCTGGGGTTTAGCACCACGAGAGTGCTACTTCATTAGGAAAATAAAGGATGGTATTGGATACCTACTTTATGACCTTGAGATTTTTAAAAGATTTCATCTCTAAGGATATGATTCTAAGAGGATGACTCTCTTGAGAATCAAGATGGAAATGAAGTGAACGAACTCATTTAATCTTGAGAAGATAATGAGGCTCCTGAAATCAAAAACTAAAAAGACAATTAAAGATGAAACACTAATACCTCTTCAAATGAGTTTGAGGATGGATTACATGTGTTAGCTAAGATAGACAATGATATTACTTCATGTGATGAAGCTTCTAAAGATCATGATATGGAATGATGAATGTTAGCAATATAGTCTAAAGTAGACTTCATATACAAGTCTTGTATATGAACCCTTCAAGGATCCACCCATAAGTGTAAAACCTATTAGGTGTAAATGGATCTTCAAGAGAAAGAGGGAACCTGATGAGACGGTAGAGACCTTTAAAGCATGCCTCATAGCCATGAGCTAGACATCCAAGAGAAGACATCGCTTGCGATGAGAATTGCTCTTCAGTGACCATGCTTAAAAACATCACGATATTGCTAACTATAGCTACACAACCTGACTTTTGTCATCTTCAAGATAAAAGTAAATATTGCTTTCCACTATGAATACCTCTCTGAGGATATTCACATGAAGTAGACCCAGGGCTTCATGGTTGAGGAAAGCAAGGTGCGCAAGCTTAAGAACTCCATCTATGGATTCAAATAAGCTTCTTGTAGTTGGAACATAAGATTTGATGAAACTACAAACGTTATGATTTCAGATAGAATGTTGATGAACCATGTGAAGCTTAGTAGGAGTGCCATGGTGTTCATCATGCTAAATGTAGATGATATCCTAATTATATGTAATGATATAAGGATAATAATAAGTGTTTTAAAGACTGGCTATTCCATACCTTGAGATATGATCTCAAAGATACTTCTTAGATCTTAGTTTTGATGTTCAGAAGCAAAGAAAAGAGGGTATTGGGACTGTCACACTTGTAGAACACCTTGGACATGTTTTGTTTTCTAGAACATTCCAAGAAAGGCTTCTTTCCCTCAAGATATTGTACTAACCTTTCTAAAGGGATATCACCTCAAGGAGGTGAGGAGATGAATTCTAAAACAGCTTGCCCTTGTGCATCAGTTACGAGAAGCTGAATGTATGCTATATTTATGTACAAAAGCCAGATGTCTGCCATGTAGTGGCAGTATTAAAATGATATTAATCCTAGTATGGAAATAAAATACTTTATTGCAATAATTACTATATCATCAAAGATGATAAGATTTTTGAGATAGTGATCTCAAAGTTTTATATTCAAAAACATAAGACTTTATAGATGGTGATCTAAAAGGCTCTTAACTGTGGATACCTTAGGAGGTAGAGATCTCTGGGAATAAGGGTATTCTGGTAAGGATAATAGAAATTACATACTGGTTATAATAATTATTAGGCTATAGTGTCAAGGAAACTATGACTGACATGATTGAGTATTGGTTGCATAAGATGCAACATTGGCATTGGATGCGAACACTGTTACTAGGAGATATGCAAGTGTTGTAAAAGGACTTGGCATAGTCTCTCGGGAACGGAGTGACAGATCGACTTACCTTGCTATTTTCCTAAATAGCCTATGATTATCACATGAGTGTGGGTATAATGATTAACCCCATAAATGGATCTTTAGGATAGTGGGAGATTGTTGGACATGCGAGCCCACAATGATCTCTTATGCAATAATTGTTATTGCAAATATCATTCCTTGATCTGAAATGAAGAGTAACTAATTTGCATAATAGGTCCTTAGTACAATTAAGGTTATGTACCATGGCCATCTTGATGATCATACATCTGTTGATTTAATTATTGAATTATAGAGGTTGGTGCTTCTATGAATATCTAAAGATTTAGATTGAGGAATCATCAAGCACCATCAAATGATTATTAAGAGAGCATCTCTAGCCATAGAAGGAGTTTGCAATCGTTTCTCTAAAGGCTGAAATCTGACCGACCTCTTGATGTAGGTCCTCTACAAAGGAATAAAGATTCAGAGGTGTTAGATTAGTTAGGTCAAAGAGTTGACTTAATGAGATTGAGATAACCAAAGTCCTATGACGTATGCTGTCATGATATAGGCGAACATCCTCTGACTAGAGACAGATTTGTTACTATATGTCTGAGTATGTACATTTGATAGACCAATAGATTGAGGACCTAACCAAGGTCTACACACCGGCGTGCTCATGTGCATGTAAGGGCATAGAGTAATACGATCTCTCAAAGGGATCATACAGGTTCAGTTACTGAACCGGAAGACATGAGCTCACTCTTGAGATATTGGGAAGAATCAAATTTCGTGCATGGTCGTCTCGCTTTAAAAGCTTAACTGAATTTGTAGGTTTGATATATACTTTTGGAAAGTATATGAGCAACACCTGGGTATGATATATGCTTTTGGAAAGTATATGATCGAAACCAACTCCCAATAGTCTAACGAGAAAGTTAATGATAAAACCCTGAAGTAGACAATGTAAAATTGATCTAATACTTCGGGTTTAATCTGGGTCTTCCAATATGCAAGATGTATAGGTATTAGGAATACCTAAGGGTAATGTGATAATAAAAGATTGTATAACCATGACGCTTCCATTCCTAGGGAGTGATGAAATGGGTATGGATTTTAATGACTTCTCTCAGTAGAGAAGTAATCTGATCTTCGTCCAAATTTTGGACATTGATCTGAATGTGAGTCAAATGAAATGAGAAGATTCGATTTGCATTCTTGATTTAATCAAGTATCTATGAGATGTTTGCAAGATCTGGATTTGAGATGTGATCTCAATATATAAGTCACTATACGTGGAACATTACAATCGCCTAGTCCTTATATCCAAGTATTCATGGAGAAAGAGCATTATCCTTGAAAGATATGTATCTGAACATTAAGAAAATGGATAACTAAATGTGATTTAATTATCATGAAGAATATGAATTTGATTCATATTATATGGAGAGTTATCAAAGATAATTAAATGTGATTTGATTATCAAAGATGTAAATAATGTGATTGTGATTCATATTATTTGGACACATGAGAATAGAGATTCGAGATGATTAAATGTGATTTAATTATCATGGATATTGAATAATGTGGATAGCACTATCCATATTAATCAAATATATTATAAATGTGATTTATAATATATAAGAGAGAGAGTTATTTGTAACTTACATTTGTTAGTTAAACGTTGATGTGAATTGGATTCACATTGGACAATTAATTAAAAATGTAATTTACATTTTATTTTGGGTTGTGAATGTGATTCAAAATTTTCCAGTGGCAAGATTGCGATATTCACAAAATAATTATGAAATATTTTTGTATAATAATTTACAACAAGAGTTGTTGTAAGTCATGGAGATTTCCATGGAAAAATGTAATCTCATTAGATTACATGAGATTTCCACCAACTCCCATATTATGGAAGGAGGCAATCTTCATTACCTAATCTCCATGCATGATTGATTTAATTTAGGATTAATTTGTATTGATTTTTCAATATATATTAAATCTAAATTAAATTAATTGTTGTTGTGTTTTTATAACAAAATCTTAGCCATTGAATGAAACACAAAACAATCTGCTCCGTTGGATTTGTGTGCACAAGGATTGGGATCCATGGACTCCCAAAATACTATATAAGAAGTAGCACCCCTTGCTCTCAAAGTTACAAAATAACAACAACAACAACTTCTCTCTCTCTCATTCTCTATACGTCCTCTCTCTCTCATTTTTGTCATCCACCATAGAAGCCCTATAGAGAGTTGCCATCGCTGCAGCGTCGTCGTTATGATACCGTATTGTTTGCTCGTGGATCTCCATCTCGTTTGGTGTGCCCCGCTTGTGAAGAAGATATCGTATCTCGTGTGATGAGATATGGAGATTCACTGCTTGGATCATCAACATGGATTGCGAGGAGAACATGTTTCATCAACGCGCTCGCAAGCATCTCCTCCGTCGGATCGGACTTGAGATAGGAGGTATCTTCTATTAAAGACTCAATCGCAACCATTCAAGAGGTAACCCTAATACTTATTTGTGTTGTAGATGAAATGATCCGACAAGTGATTTTGGATCATGTGGTTTCATTCCATGAATTTTTTTTTAATTCTGCTGCCTCGAGCGACTAGTGCAACTAGTCGCTCCCAATCACATACAATGCGATCCTCACGCTTTTGTGATGCGCTTAAGGATCTTACCATATCCTACAGAGGAGGCACACAGATCATGTAGACAACATTATAGGTACGATCTAATTTCCTAAAATTTTTTATAACTTCATTCATTTCAGGAGTGGTAGATCACCACGAGCACCTGATCGAGAGGAGGAGATGGCACATGATGAGCAGTGAGAGTCGATTCATGATTATACACATTTTGTTGTTGAGGAGGAGGCCCACCACGATGCGGACCAACATGATGTCCATGCTGATGATCAGAGTGATGGGAACGATGCAGACACAATTGACAAGGACACATGCGAGTCAGATGATGATACCAATCCAAACCATGCAGACACTCCCGATGGAGATTTTTCTTCTCCCATTTTAGAGAGTTTTGTACATGCTTTTGAGACTCTCGATGTACTTGTTGATTCCACTTTTGATATGAAGAAAAAGAAAAAATTTGTCATTCCTAAGAATGGTCCTTTTCATGATGCTTTGTATGGAAAATGAAAGAAAAATTCTAAAAATATTATTTTCACTCCTGAAATAGAAAGGTTATTGAAAGATCATATTTTTTGAAGATTCCTCTTCATGATGCCTTGGATCTCTTTCCTACGCTCAAGAATAAGTTGAGGAACAAATGCACAACACGTAGGAAAATGAATTCATGAGTTAAGAAGCATGTAATGAACATGGTGACTTCATGTGCTATTCAGAATAAGGTACCCAAGAAGAAGAGAGATTCAGGAGCTCACTGTGTCACATGCCAGATTGCATATGCCACATTCCATCACACTCTATTAGATAATGGTTCCTTGATTAGTTTAATTCCATCTTCTTTACTTGATAAGCTCAAGCTAGATGCTCTTAATAAATTAGAAGCAATACTTCAGTTTGCAGATCTATCTGTGAATAGACCAAGAGGAGTGTTGAGGAATATTATAGTGATCATTCAGGGCTTGCAGTTTCCAGTGGACTTTACTATCCTAGATATGGTGTGCCCTACACAGTTACACATTGCTCCAATCATTCTTGGGAGGCCCTTCTTGCAGACAGTGAGAGCACTCTTTGATTTTGATGCTGGGAGAGTATCATTCCACACAAATAGTGGAGAGGAACACATTGAGATGGAAAGAGGATGTAGTAGTCCCAGATCAGTATTGTCATTATTTTAGAGGACACCAATCTTGTAGAGGATTGGTAGCACATAGATGAGACACAATCACTTGATCTTGAGATATTTATTTTGATACCCACGATATCCTACATGAGGTTTGGGTAGATCACATGTTACCTAGTTCTTTATATGACTATTCACATATAGATACAAAGTTCACATCAGATATAGTTGAGTAGTTAGTTGCAGTAGACATCTTAGTGTTGCATATTGAGAGTACACATATTCCAACATGAGAGGCAGCTGATTACATTTCAGAGATTATTCGATCTATTCAGTGTAGAGAGTCAGATGGTGTGCTGGATACAGATATAGACAACTTCTGTAGTCCGACTCTAGTGACGTATATTACAGTAGAGAGACCTATGACACACACATTGTTCATTCACACATGCAACTCTACTTTCTCAGCAATGGATCAATACACACTTATAGAGAAGATGATTTCGTATGACCCAGGTTGAGGTGATCTATTTTGTACAGGATGCATGACTACTCTTCCACTTCATTTCATCTTGTAGAGAGACCTGTGAGCCTTTCATTTTTTGGAGTACACCACCGCTTGTATATTCTTCTAGTCCCCAATCGTCCCCATTTTTTGCTCGTCTTAAATTCCTAGGATACCAGTTCCTAAGTATAGGGGGACCGATTGGCAGTTGATTTGTGTTTTCGATTTTTTTCTTTTTATTTTCCTTTCTTTTACGCTAATCACTTGTCCCTAATTTTTAGCCACATTCTTTTCCATACATACGATGTTGTATCCTAAGTAAGGGGGAACGAGTGATTTTGTTGATTTTGTTTCTCTTTCATTCTTCTTTTCCTTCGTTTGTATATTCATAACCCTCAGTTACCTCATTATTTGTCTTCCACTATACCTACAAGGACCATATCGTAAGTATAGGAGGGTCGACTGACTTCTATTCTTTTCCCCCTTTTCCATCCACTTTTACTTAGTGTGAGTTATGTCCTCCTTTTTCTCTTTTGACTCTATGAGTACATAGCACAAGCTAAGTACAAGGGGTACATATATATTGTATGAATACTTTTATCCATAATTCATACTTTTATGTATTTTATATATCTATAAAATCCATAAGAAGTGGGTAACAGTTAATTTAAAATCTATTTATTTATTTATTATGTATATAATCCTTAAAAGTAAAATATTTGTAAAATCCTTATTTAAAATCGTTAATTTAAAATATGTATGCAACATGTATACGATTTATTTGAAATCCTATCTATTAAAGTGTGTGTAAAAATCATTTAATCTTTGTACATTTTTTTATGTACAAAATTTATAAATATCATTAGTTATTCAATTCAAATAAAATATTGGTAATTTATCTTGTAAAATTCTTGTACATATACTTGTTTATAAAAATTTAAAATATCCATAAAATATATAAAGTCCTAAACTTCATAAAAAAACAAAATAAAAATGAGTAAAATTTAGAAAAAATGTACTTCACAAAAACATGGTTGCATTTGTATTAGCATTTACAGAATAAATTTTGATTTCTCGAAATAAAGATTAGGAATAGTTTAAAGGATGGAGCTTGATTATGGGCTTTTACTTTCATTGTAAGGAGCCTGGTTAGGAACTGGAATTTAGACTCTTCAGGTCTTTGACTTAAATCTTCGAGTTCCATTAGACAATGTTTGGGAAGTTAACTTAAACTTGCCTAAATAGAACACTTGGTGTCAACCGTTTAACTCTTCGTAGGTAAACCATTTTTTGACAAATGCACTTAGCTCGACTTGCATGGGGTTGCGAAGGCCAATCGATTTTAGTGGTTCATTCTTATCATTGTCTAGTGGCGCGGATGTCTGAAGATGGGAGTTGTGGGGTTGAAATAAAGCTTCGAATGAGGGAATGATCTACTGGCACAATTTTTTCCAAGACCTCAAAACACGGACGGAAATAAAAGACTCTATAACCGTCGAGGCACAAAAGATTGATGCAGTGCAAGAAACATTACAAAGCCAATAAAAAATAAGCCACCAAATACCAGATATGACCACAATGGTCTAAGCTTCTAAAAAGCCTTCACATCTTAATGGATACTTAGCTACACTAGCTAGGCTTCACAAAGAGATGCGACTATACTGGTCACGCTCCATTTCTCTTCTCATTCACATTCTCTCTCTACTCGATTGTGGACACAATACAACCTGACCTTAGAAGGAAATACCCCCTTCTCGACGAAAGAGTAGATGGATGAGGAACTAATGGGAGTGTATTATTGGGATGGGATGTTTCTTCACTTCATTAAGCAGGAAGAACTAATGCAACTCACACATAGTACAAATTGAATTCAAGGTTGATAGAGTTAGCGATATGGATAAGTGGATCTGAGGTGGCTATTGAGGTGAGCGTAAATAAGGATTTGTGGAACTTGAGCACTGCTGAGATTAAATTCCTAATTCTAGTTAAGGTTCCGAAAAAAATGCTTGTTATAGGCCCGACCAAGCTTTGTCCTCTATTTGTTCTCATTAATTGGTTTAGGAAAAAATTCATTCCAAGTTTCTTTCTTTTTTCCTTAATTTTCAAATAAGTATATGTTAAGGGACTAACAATGTTTAAGTAAAGGGGGTAGATGAATCCATGATTCACTAACATTATTTATGTATTTTGTCTTAAAACTCTTAACAAATATATGTAATTATTCATTAAATTCCATTTCTTAATAAAATGCCACTCATGAATAAAAATGCATATTTATGCACTAAAAACATTTAAATAAATAAAATAATAAAAAGAAAGAAAATAACAAAAAGGCAGATTGTAAATATTTATATATGTACAATATGCCTTATAAAATACAAATATAGATAAAACATATATTTACATAACCTAACCCCTGAAACAAAGTCGGCCTGGATTGGTCTACAAACAAATAAGTAGGGGGAGATAATGAAGAAAACCACAAAAAGAATTATTTATACATTCTACATAGTATTCATTAGTTATAAAATAAATACCAAAACTTCAAAGATTTTTAATTAGTTCATTTGTATATTATTTTCACCAACCTCTTTTCCTATTATTTCTAAAATGTATAGAAAAATATAAAAATAAGACAAAAATACAATCTTATATATATGCCAAGAAATCTAACTTTTAAATTGTGAAATTCTCAACTTTCGAACACCTTTATGTTCTCATATAAACTCCAATTTCACTCTGGTTACCTTTAAATTCATAAAAAATAATATTCTCTAATTAATAAAGGTCATTTGGCTAAAATCGGAGTATGTTTGCAAAAAGTCAGTTTTGGGACCAAATGACAATTTGGTTTCTAGGCTATTTATTTTATTTAAAACACATAATTTATAGTTTTATTAATTATATAATTTTAATTATTTTTTTGTTCTTGTATTTTATCCATGAATCATTTCAGATTTTTTTGACACTATTTAATATTTTAAATAAATCATATACACTTATTTATAGATGAAATTGAATTGTAGACTTGATACCTGTATTTATTAATATATCAAAATTAAATTATTAAAATTCATAAAAATACTCATACATTATATTTATTATTCTATTCATTAATAAAATATAAATATGACATGTTATTTATTAATTTATTCAATTAAAAATCAAAAGCCTGCTTATTAAGTGTTCTGCATACCTATTTACTAATATAATAATTATATTTCGTTAAAATTTTTAAAATTTATCAAAATAAATTATCCTATAATTTATGTAATTTAATTATCTATATTTTTCCTTTTTATACCTGTTTAAAATAAAGCATTATTATTTACTAGATAATTATTAACCTATTTTATTATCTAGCCTACCAGGTGCTGACACATGTTAGAACCCGGTTCATCTTCAAGAGTCGTAGTAAGAAGTTGTTCTGACCAATCATCTTCATGGATTTATTCATGCCATACCATTCATCCATTACCCAATCTCAACCCTTGATCCTAATCACCTAACAATCATAACACACGCCTACCCTTTTATTTATCCAAAGCCACCTCCGATCGACCTATAAATGAATCCAAACTTCATCCTTCACAATTAATTCTCCTTTAACTAGAATCAACTTGGCCGACACCCAACTCTCTCCACCTCACTCCGCCTCACTTCGGGCATGACTGGGCTTGAGGAAAGCTCTGCATGAAAGAGGGCTAGTCGGAGGAAGTTCCAAGATCATTGCTTGGTCTTGAATCGATACATCGAGCGTCATGCAACTCCTACATGGACCATCCGTCGAGCAACCATTCAAGATCATATACCTCAGTTAACATGTCATCCTCCATTTCTTCTCTAAATTTCATCTTGTTTTATGATTGATTAGTGGTATTAATCACACCTTTAGAACACTTTAATCCCCAATCTTGATTTACATATCCAAATCCACATTCAATTCAACTCAAATTCCACTTAATTTCTCTCTGAATATCATTTCCTTGAACGCTTAACATGCATTTCCTTTATCAAATTGGTCGATTCTTGCAGAATCGAGCAAGATAAATCTTCATTGCAGGTCATTATCTTCATATTGAGCACAACCACATCACTCTATCACCTAGAGCATTGCCATCTTCGCCCAAATATCAAAAAAGCATCCATCCTTGAACTACTTCTAGAATTTGAACCCTAGCTGGACGATGGGCTGTCACTACCGCCTTCTTCGATACCTTCATGCCGTAGGAGAGCTTGGAGGGGATAGGCAATCCCCTCAAGTCCTTGTAGGAGCTCAGCTAGTCCTTTCTCTAGATGGAGATAGATGGAGATTGAAGATCTACCATCACGTGTACTTGGATTGGGGAAGAACAACCCGACGAACTCTACGTGTAGGTGTCTAATACGTGGCGCGACATCCACGATCGCACAAGCACATCTAATCCCAGCCGCCCAAATATGAAGCGGTGGAAAACTTGTACATGAGACCATACCAACTTCCAGAATTTAAATGACCTCTAGAAAGAAAATTATTTAAATTTAGTTTCCTGAACTGGACCTAAATGTGAATATTTTTAGAATTACTTGCAATTAGGTGTGTGACTAGGGACCTGATTGAAAGAAGTCTTTTTTTTTACTTGTATTTTTCATATACACTATTTCTTGGACTATTGTTGGATATTGTGGACCATAGACCATATCCTTTATCGTAGTATTTTTTTACACTTTATTTTCTTGAATTTCGATGAATTTCATCGAGTTTCATTTTGGATTTCTTTCTTGATCTTCGATCCATTTTGAGTTTTTTTCATGTCTTCTTTCAAGTACACTGCTCAAGGACTTTTATCTACCACATAGTATATTTATCACCTATATACTCTATTTTTCACATAATTTATTGTAGATAATATTTTGTGAAAAATATCACTTTAAAAAATTAATAAAAATTGTAAAATTAAGATAAAATAAAAAAATAAAATTAAAATAAGAAAAAAAATTCTCACAAAAGAAGAAAAAAAGAACGACTAAAAAAATCACAATTTCTTCTTTCTCCTAAAAAATCCTGAGCTTGATTTTTTGCCTCATGTTTTACCCATACACACTTACCTGGATAAATAAGTAGTGAAACACCAATAATTTCATTGGTGTTAAATTTTATTTGGTTAACTGTCTCTTTCTTTAGCGATTTCTTTGCAAAATGATTTTCAACTTTTGTAATTTTTTGTAAAAATTAATTGTCAAGTTAGTTTGCAAAATAAAGTTTCAAAATGTTTGTAAAAATCTTTTCAAAATATTTTGAGAACTATGTACGTAATTCAAGCAAATAATGACCCTTTACAAACTTGTAAATTCCTAAATCCAAATTCTTATAAATATAAGATGCACTCCCATATAAATAGATGCACACATTTCTTTGCCAAAACCATTTATAATTGAAAAAGCCCAAAAATTTTGTAAAATTAAAAATTCCAAAAAAATTTGCACAAAAAATCTTTTCAAAAATTGCATAAAATTTGCAAAACTTTTTCTAAAATCCATAGAAAGTTTAAAATTAGAAATTTGCATCACAAAAATATTTTCCTTGCATTGTACATAGATTTTGCATTTTTAAGATTGAGTTTGGTAATTGAACGAATCAAAATAAAATACAAAGATTGGAGCTTAATGGATCTTAAATCTACTTAATCGTAGGAACCATATAGGAACTGGAATTGTGGCACTTCAAGTCTGCTAGACTTGATTATTTGAGACCACGAGGCTTGGTTCAGTGACGCATTGACCTCCTAAGTAGAATATTTCAGAACACATGCATGACTCTTATTGATAATGACCTAGCTTGCACACCTGCACCTTACACTTTGCTCACGTTAGTTGAAGTGGTAGAGGGCTTGATTTGATGACATGAGACACAAGCCAATAGAAACATCGAAGTTCATACATTTTTTTGCCATTGCATCCCACCCCGATCCAGTAGTGAAGAGGTCTAAAGACTGATGTTGTCGGTTGCAATAATGCTACAAAAGAAGGACAGTCTACTGGCTCAAGAGGAAAAAGTTCTTATTTAAATGATGTTGTATATAATGTTAAAAAAATTGGAAAAACAAAAAAATCTAAAAATAAAAGATGGGAAAAATTCTAAGAAAAATCAATTCCCATTGGAGTATGTATATATTTGTATAGTCAATAAGAAAGTTTGAGCTTCAAAGTCAGATATTTGTGATCTTGCAATCGGGTGACATGGCTACACTGGTCAAGCATCCTATGATAGGTCTACATTGGCTACCATCCATTCTTTTTTCTAGCTCCCCTTCTTGAGACGGTAGTACTTTGACTCAGAAGGAAATACCCTGCTTCATGAAGAAAGACTTGTTGGACTGGGGAATTAGGGTCATGATGTTGGAGAAGACTGATTTTTATCGCTTCAACCGAGGAGATCTACTTATTACACACACTGTCCAATATAGATTCATAGTCTTAAGGGTTTGCTTATGAGTTGACTTATTCTGACCTGGCTATTGAGGATACTTGAGCAAAGTTTTGCGATTTTTAGAGATTGTTGTGTTTTAAATCCATTTCCAGCAAGGTTCCGACCAAACCTAAATGTCCAAAGGTTCGACTGAGCTCCAAACTTTGATTTTATAAAGATAAGTTTGAAAGTTAACATAAATCCAAGTTCTTTCTTTTTCTTTTCTTTATTTTCTTTTTTGCACATATAGGCATAAATGTTTTCTAGGGATTAGCAAAGGAAAGTATAGAGATGATGAATCTCCATTTCATCACCTTTATTCTTTCAGTTTGGCCTTTAAACCCTATCTAAATGCATATATATGGCATTATTTTTCATAATTAACATTCATTATTTATTGTATAAATATTGTATCAAATATTGTGTTTAAAGCCAAATAAAAGAATAAAGAAAAGAAAAGAAATAAAATCCAAAGGTATTTTATGACCCTAAACCCCAAGACCTAGGCATCATGATGACTAGGTCGATAAGGAATAAAGTAGGGGGAGATAAGGGTCAAAAACACAATAAAAATCCTAATTCATAAATGCTCAATAATTCATTTTTGGGACCCATTTTATTCTTTATTATTCATAAGTTAAATAAAGAAACTTTGTACATGAAAGTTGTAGATAAAAATACATAGAAAATACAAAATTTATTTTACACAAAAATAATACAATTGTACATTCTATACTTTGAATAAAATTCCAAAACCGAATCTTCCTAGAACTATATGTTCTCCTTATGAATCAAAATGTACCGAAATCACCTTTAATTATCTATAACTTTTTATTAGCTATTTAATGAAGTTGGTTTCACTTAATTTGGAGTTAAGATGCAAAACTTAGGTTTTAAACCCCTATTGTCTTGTATACCTGAATAAATGTATTCTTTATATTTTTCATAATTTTATATTTTTATAATTCTATAAATATTATTTATAGTATATGTACTTATTTAGAATAAAAGAGAACAATTCAAAATAAACAAAAATAAATAAGTGTATAAAATATATAGATGAATTGCCTATACTTATACCTATATAATAAATATATCTTTTTATTTACTTATATAAAAGAACTTTGAAAAATACAACAAAAATATTTTTAAGCATATTTAATCAATTTTATTTTTAAAAAAAATTGTATATAAAATAATAAAAAATAAAATACAAAATAAAAATAAAATATTCAAAACGTAGTTCAATATACTTATGGTTATACTTGCAAAAAGTAACATGTAATAAATTAACCCATAAAAATAAATAAAAATCACATTAAAATACTACATAAAATAATAAACAATTTCTATTTTATAACTTTTATTTAGAAATTATTTTTTTATTATATTACTTTTATTTATTTATCTTGTTTTCAGTTGATTTTGTCTTCTAGTCGTCTAGTTGGACCAATAGGAAGCCCACGACTGTTGACTGCGGCTAAACTCTTTTGACTCAAGCCTAGACCTCTCGGATGTAGCTGACCTCCCTTCTTCTCGAAATTTTCCAGCATGATACAAGGCTCAAGGCCTTGTACATCCTTCTTGATATTTGACTACTATTCATCCAAGGTTCAAACCGAATCAAATCCACCTCCCATCTCTTCATCCTGCACTCGCAATCTTTTGTCGAACTCTTTCCATCCTCTTTTGTACATAACCATGTCCTCCGCCCTCAATTTTTTGGGTTCCATTTTTCACCATTTTCTTCCCCTCATTTTGCGCTCAGTGGCTTGATCAAGTTGACATCCCACTCGCCAAGAATCTTGCAGCAAGGAGGAGTGGCTTTGGAGTGTTTCCCACCCATCTCCGGCGGTCCACCATCATTGAGATTCATCTCATGGCCTCTGACAATTCGAGGTTAGTTCATTCATTTCTTAGGTTTATTTAGTTAGTAGCTTACATTTATACACCTTAGTTTAAGTTTCGATTAATGTTTTAGCTTCAATTTTAGAACTTTGGCTTCGTCGGAGCTCTAGAGCTCCAGCGACCTCTGTCTCGCCGTCACACTCTATTTCCAACAACCACAACCATCCCACTACCTAGCCCCTTCAATTCTCCATATATCCCAAATCGCCATCCACCCATATCGCCCCTCGATCTGGAGATAGAGGTCCATCCATCCACAACCTCGCTGGACCTCTCCTCCCAGATCCATCACACGTCCATTCCACACCTAATTGGGTCGAGACAATTTTCCTTTGACCCGTGGTTTTCTCTGTGCAAGTCATATGCTTAAAGGAGCGTCCTTTAGAGGATGATTCAAGAAAGAGGAGCTTCCCTAGGTGCCCCATTCTTCACGCCTTGGGTAAGGCTCTAATAGTGGGCTCTGGACTACCTTGGACCACCAAGAGATGTTGGTTCCTCCCATGGACCTATAGGACCCTTCTACGGGTCGAAAGGATGATGGAGGATGGAGATATTACCAATCGAAACTCGTCGCAGCAGTGTTCTTCTCAAGTTCTTGCAAACCAACTCCACGTCATTGGATCAAGAGCGGATCGCCCAGGCTAGTAGCTACCATCTGACCGGGCATTGCCGGAACCGTTAGATTCACCTTTAGATCTAATCTCAGCCTTTGGATGACGAAGGGGTATCATGCATTGAGAATCTAATGTGTGTCAAGTTGAGACTCCTACGCCACAAGATTAAGAGACTTTAAGGGATAATTTGCATTTCCTACACCCATTTTGTCATATTTTCTTTTAGTTATGTAAATAATTTAAAATACTTTATATTTTGTGGACATTTTGCAAATTGGGCCCTGAGCTAATTGCATATTACCTTTTAGTCCAGTACAACTCACCTCACGTGTGGTCCCACGTGATGTGGGCATTCTGCCCGTAATTGATGAATCTCCATTTCATCACCCTTATTCTATCATTTTGGCCTTAAAAACCCTAGCTAATGCTTGTAAATATCTTTATTTTGGACAAATTAACATTCATTCTTTGTTGTATACGTATGGTATAAATCAATTTTTTAATGCCAAAATTATAGAATAAAGAAAAGAAAAGAAAAAGAATAAAACGCCAAAGGTATTTTTATGACCCTAAATCTTGGGATCTAGGCTTCTTGATAACTTGGTCCATAAGGAATAAAGAGGGGGAGATACGGGCCAATAATACAATAAAAATCCCATTTATCTTTTCATCATTATTGCATTTTGGGACCTATTTTATTTTCTACTTTTTATAACTCAAATAAAAAAACTTTGTTCATGAAAGTAGTAGATAGTAATATATAGAAAAATAAAAAATTGAGTTATATAAAAATAATACACAGTGTACAAGTTATACTCTAAAAAGATTCCAAAATCCTAACTTCCCAGACCAATATCTCCTAAATAAAAACTCAAAATGTATAAAAGTCACCTTTAATTATATATGATTTTTAATAAGCTATTTAATGTAGGTGGTTTCTTATATTTTGGAGTTAGTATGTGGAAGTAAGGTTTTGGACCCCTATCATATAATATACCCGAATAAAATATTCATTTTATTTATTCTTTATCTTTTTTATAATTTCATATTCCTATTATTTTGTAAATAATAATTATAACATATGTGCATATTAAACTAAAATAAAACAATAAATAAAACATTATAATAAGTTAATGTATAAACATACATACATGAAATACCTACACTTATACCTATAAAATAAGTATAACTATTTATTTCAGTGTAAATATTATATAAGTAAAATAAAAAAATATATATTTAAGTATATAAAAATAAATTGTAAATATATAAAATAAGAAAATAAACATTTAAAATAAAAAATACAAAATAAAAGGCATAATATATAGATAAATATATCTATAAAGGAAACCCTAAAAATTAACTCATAAATAATAATCTCTAAAAAATAAATGAAAATCATATTAAAATACTTTAGAAAATAAGGAAAAATTTTTATTCTATAAACTTTATTTTAATAAAATCATTTACTATTTATTACATATTTTACAAATACTTTTTATGTTGGATTTTTCTGGTTGGTCCACATGGATCAACTAGATCACCCCGTGAGTTGACTAAGGTCAACTCCTCTGACCTGCACATGCGCCTGTCAGAACCAACGTTTTGACCCATTTTCATCTTTTTCCTCAGATCGATACAAGCATCGAAATGAGATGATTTCTTCGTGACTTTTCTACCACGATTCTTGATTATTCATGCCAGGATGATTCCTTGGTCTTCACATCATTGAATTACTCCAGCCAAATCGATCTTTGGAGTAGTTCCACCCCTTGTATATAATATCGCCTCCGTCCAATTTGTAAATTTGATCCTTCTTCCACTCCTTGAACCCTAACTCTAAGTGTTGGACCTTTCTCCTTGTGATAGCACGGACGAGATCCACTCGTCGGGGGTGATCGGGGGGGTCGAATCAAAGGGATCTGGGTCTACCGACAGCTTTAGTAGAGCACCAGCTCTAGGTTGTTTCTCGCCGTTAAACTCGATTTCCTTCCATTATTTTAATTCTCTAGGATAGCAGTAGCTTAGTATAGGTTGTTATTTCATTATTAGTCTAGTAGATTTCCAGTTTTCCCAGTTTCTTTGATTGGAAGAGCTCCAGCTCAGCCGCTCATTTCCGTCCGACTTTGAAACTCGCCACCCCACACAACACTTCCATCACGTTCCTCATCATTGTCCGACCATCCTAGGCACCTTCTCTCATCTTGTTCTTGCATAGAACGAGCTACCTACTCTCCCTTCTCCACCATTCGCTAGAGAGTGCCATATCCTCCACCTGCGCTCCCTATGACCATCTGGAGCTAGACTTAGTTCTGTGTTTTTGTTGCGAATCATCTCCTGCAGGTAAAGACAAAGAAGGGGGCTTTTTCGAGGCTCATCGAACCAAGAAGAAGACTCAAGTTCATGCCACTTTGTTGGAAGACATTGAACCCTTTCGTGCCACTTTGGAGTCCCCCCACTAGGCGGAAGGACCCCAGGAGGCTTGCAGTAATATTTATATTTACAAGTCATATTGTACATATATACATATCTCCAATCTGCCTTATTTTCTTTTCTTTGTTCGTTATTTATTTACACAATTTTTAAGCTTAAAAGTGAATATTTATTCATGAATGAAGTTTTTTAATAAAAGATGGGAATTAATGTATATTTACATGTATTTGTTAAAGGTTTTAAGACAAATTGTGACAGAAAAGTTAATGAATCATGGATTCATCAGTACCATCAGTGGCAGGAGAGGGGCCAGCCATCTTGAGTTCTGGTCGATCGAAGCTCATCCAGGGCTAGTTCATCGCGTGTTCTTCCTTCAAGCCTCGGAGCCATTCGATCGGGCCACATTATTCGAGGCGAGCAGTAACCATCAGATCACTCTAGTCCATCATCGTTGGATTCCCTCTAGGGGTCTAATCTGGGATGCTCATCCTCGTATCAACATTGGCAGCTGAGGGCAAGCCATGTGGATAAGTGGGGGGATCTCTGCCATCTTCTCCCACGTGATGAAGGGTAAACTTCACATTTCACCCCGCACCATTTGTTTTAATTCCAATACATGAACTTGTGTCAATAGTTTAAAAACTTTTGTAATATTTTCAAGTAGGGTCTTAAGTTTTCTGGTATTTGTATTTTCATCCTCCTCCAGCTCAGGTGACAAAATCTAGAATATTTGCAAGCAAACCCTCACAGGTTTAGTCAGAAATTTCAAATATTCAGTGGTAACTTCTTAGACAAATAACATGTTGCCCCCTTGATTTTATTTTAATTACATATATATACCCTTTCCAGGTTGTAGTTTCTTTTTGTAGTCTCTTATTTATTAAAATTATCAATTTTTCTCTAAAAATTCCTTAGAAATAGGATTAGGTGTCTGCTATGTCATAGGTTCACGACACATTTTTGTATTTTAATTTTCGATATTTTTAATATTTTATAAAAATAAAAAATAGCCCAAATATTCAATATTGAAGTATAAAATACTAAAAATATACAAAATATTTTTGAAAAATTCCCAAAAATATGTATTTTTCTTATTTAAGTATTTAGAGTTCAAACCAAAAATTATTAAAAATAGATAAAGAAAATTCTTAAAAATGGAAACCCCCAAAAATACTTATAAAAATCTAAAAAACCTTCAAAATTTCTAAAAATATTGTTTTCTATTTTATAATTTTATTTTATTATTATCCACCTACTAAAATAGATTTGAGTAATTTTGGATCTATTTTTATATTTTTAATCTGTATTAAAATTTTGGGTATTTATTAAATCCCTGTTTTTGGGTTTTTTACTAAAAAAATTATTAGAATTAGAAAAGTTCACTAAAAAATCAAAAAATTATAGAAAAATATTTAAAACCCAAAAAGATTTTTTCCTACATTTTAAATATTTTTATTATTTTTTAATTCATTATCTATTATTTTATATGTAGTCTTATATATTTTATTTCTATATGAAGGAAAAAATCTAAAAATATAAAAAATATAAAAATATAAAAAAATAAAAATATAAACAAAAAACATAAATTAAGAAAAAATTTAAATCCACAAAAACAAAATCATACTTCGGCTGAGCGATTAAAAAGACAAATTTTTGAGATTGATTGTCTTATCTTGCTCTACACCTTTATTTCCTTTATTCAACCCCTACTTGCTTGTCACTATACATTTTCAGTAGGGTATAATAAATTTTGATTCACACTATTTTGCTTGATTTATTCATTGTGTGGGTTGATTGTTGATTGGACAAAATTTTTGAGGAGTCGTCACAACGATTGAGTCCTCTCCTTCTGAGGCTCATTTTAGACATCTCGATTTTTGCATTCATTAAGAGGTGATGTTGCCAAGGAGCATCAGCTTGTAGAGTATTTTGTGCTTTTACTTGCTTAACCATTTTTGAGATTATTTCCTTTCATTTGATTAATAATTTTTGAATTGTCTGACATCTTCTCTTTTTCTCTTCTTCGATGGACCACAAACTGCAAAGGATAGCCTAGGCGATCCTATGCAGCCATGGGACAAGGAGCCTGCTATTCTGACCTAGCCGACAGGAGAGAGCAGAAGGCTCTTGAGAGAGCGAGACAGGATAATAGTTTAGGCATCTTATTTTTTTCTGTGAGAAAGACATTTATTAGAATTGTTAATTAGTAATAATACATGTACATTGGACTTGGACACTCGGGCCCAATTTCCAAGTATTTTGTTCACTTGGGGGCTCACCGCATTTTTCGTGTTTTCTATCACCTTGTTTTATTTGTTTCTTGCGATTTGTTCTTTTTACCTTATTTTTATTTGTTTTGTGGAATGAGCCCGTAGCTTTTAGTCTTGCTTGATCGTGTAACATAAGGCCAATCACGTAACTATTTTGCATGCACCTACAGTCTTCGCATTTGAACTTAGTATAATTAGTTATTGAATACTCAATTTTGAAACTACGAGCCGAGAGAGGTCGTATACAGCACTTGCAGTAACCGTTGTGGTGGGCATCGATCGACATCGAAGACCAGACTTAGGTTTCATTCTCAGTATTTAGCATTTGGTTCTTCACCTGTAGCAATTTCATGCATAGGATGATTTTCGTGTGCATATCGTCATATAGTATAGGTTTAGAATTCCTATTTTGTATCCCGCATGGAGAGAGCTGGAAAGCACTGTACTCTTCTAACAGAGCATTCATCATTTAGGCACTAAGGTGAGATTTCCATCTTAGTGTTGCCTTGAATTGCTTTGCCGCTATCTCCCTCTCTTTTTAGATCACATTGGAATAAAAGAAAATACGAAAAACATTATGTGTTTGTATTGAATCTACTCAAAGCAAGTGGTAATACAAAAAAAATTAAAAAGGGACCGATAAAAATACTTGACCTAAATAAAATTGATTAATTTACTCATTGACTTGGGTGAGCAAAGCCCTCATTTGTTTTCATGTAGCATTGGATGGTCTCCTTACTAGTGAGATAGCGTTATCTTAAGGAATAGAGCCCACAACCCAATCCGTGGTTGCCTTGTATATCACTTGGATTTCTGAAGTATTGGTGCTTCTATCGTACATAGATGAGTAGAGCTTGGTAAACGATGATGTTCTCTATTGTGTAGAGCATTGTCTTTGTCTGAAGTATTGAGCTTAGGCCACACCTTCACGGGGGTGCCTGTCTCATCATCTTGCATACGAGTAAGTCCTTGCATGCTCACGGGTGATTCCATTGCGAGCGAGGTCCGAAGTAGGGGTTTCATCTATCGGCTTCCTCCCTTTATTTCTTTGGCTGAGTTAGGATACATGAAGGGTTACAAGGACCTTAAAAGTGTACAGACTATAGGTTACAAAGGAGGAGGACACGTACGGGAAACTTTTCTGGTGGTACTCTCGCTCTTATAGGCGTAGTGCTCCAAGGACTTGTTCAAAGATAAATTGCCTGAAAATCAAATATAAAATCTACAAATATAATTGCTGAACCATCACAGCTTCACAGATCGAGCTGGTGAATACATTGCTTTTGTGTTTGATAGATTAGCTCTATTATGGGCAAGTTCATAAATATTGTGCATTTGCACCATTTTGCTCTCTTCCTCTTTGAAACTTGCTTGCCTTGAGCCATTCTACTGTTTTACACTCCTTTTATTTCTCGTTGACCTCCGTATCCATCATCCATATCGATCTTCCTCTTGATCTTCAAGATGGTGACGCATGGGGGTCTTACTCGAGACTCCGTTGACACCAACATCGACTCCATACGTTCGTCTTTTTCAATAATTCGGGGCGATTCCTAAGAAGCTGGTTCGAACTATGTGAACCGATGTCCAGACTCCCCATCTTCTCCAATAATTCGCCATCACTTTGGCCATCAGTTTCACTCCTTATACATCGACATCCTTAACAAAGTTCTGTGTTGACCTGAACACAAAACACTTCTTTACATCTTGTGTTGCAATTAAGACCGATCGTGGTATTCTTCCATGTGCAGACCAAGAACTTGATCTTGAGCAAGAAATATTAAAAAAAATCTGAAATGGTCGGAGGAAGAGGAAAGGGACAATAATCCCAGCCAGACGAAGAAGCAAATCAAGGGGAGGGGCATTACGCCATGCAAAATGAAGTCTATAGTCAAGTGCTCGCTTTGATACAGGCTGTCCAACACCAACCAACCAATTAGGCCCTAGCCCAAACCGCCTTCCATGATATGTTGAACGACTTGAGGAGCAGGGCCGATGGGAGAGATGACAGGATCGATAACGAACCAAAAACAGAGAATGAGTTTAACCATGGAGGTGCAAGAGATGACTTTTCAGTAGGTGGACCATGCTTTGAGAGATGGGAGAAAGGACCACCGCCGTCGAAGCCAACTTTGAAAGAAACTTACAACCCTAGGGCAGGTCGCGTCACCAAGTGCATCCAGATTCCACAAATACATGCCCATTTCAAGATGAAGCCGCAATTAGTATCTCTGCTTCCCACCTTCCATGAGATTACAATAGAGGAACCATACATCCACTTGCAAAAATTTGGCTGCATCTACACCACCGTACAATACCCCAATATCCCTATGGAGGTGATAAAGATGATTGCTTTTCTTTTTTTCCCTAAGGCAAGGCCTTGTATTGGGTCAAACATTTAGGAAAGGTAGTAACAAACTGAGAGGAGTTGAAATCAGCATTTCTTCACAATGTTTACCCTCTCGGTCCCCTGAACAAGATCCGTGCCCACATCTCTAGCTTCATGCAGCAACCCCACGAGACGATACATGGACCATGGGAAAGATTTAAGGATCTACAAGAGAAGTCTCCACACCATGATCTATCGAAGACTAGTCTTGTTTAATACTTCTTTGATTGGTTGACACTAGAAAGCTAGAGGCCCATCGATGCCACTTTTGGAGTCCCCCCACTGGGCGGAAGGACCCCAGGAGGCTTTGGATACCATTAGTGGCAGGAGAGGGGCCATCCATCTTGAGTTCTGGTCGATCGAAGCTCATACAGGGCTAGTTCATCGTGTGTTCTTCCTTCAAGCCCCCGAGCCATTCGATTCGGCCACATTATTCCAGGCGAGCAGTAACCATCAGATCATTCTAGGCCATCATCGTTGGATTCCCTCTAGGGGTCTAATCTGGGAAACTCATCATCGAATCAACATTGGCAGCTGAGGGCATGCCATGTGGATAAGTGGGTGGCTCTTTGCCATCCGCCCCCACATGATGAAGGGTAAACTTTACATTTCACCCCGCACCATTTGTTTTAAATCTAATACATGAACTTGTGTCAATAGTTTAAAAACTTTTGTAATATTTTCAAGTAGGGTCTTAAGTTTTTTGGCATTTGTATTTTCATCCTCCGCCATCTCAGGTGACAAAATCTGGAATATTTGCAAGCAAACCCTAACAGGTTTAGTTTATTGTTATTTAGTCAGAAATTTCGAATATTCAGTGGTAACTTCTTGGACAAATAACATGTTGGCCCCTGGATTTTATTTTAATTATATATATACTCTTTCTAGGTTGTAGTTTCTTTTTGTAGTCTCTCATTTATTAAAATTATCATTTTTTCTTAAAAAATTCCTTAAAAATAAGATTAGGTGCATTTTATGTCATAGGTTCATGACACATTTTTGTATTTTAATTTTCAGCAATTTTAATATTTTATAAATATAAAAAATAGACCAAATCTTTTGTGTTGAAGTATAAAATACCAAAAAAATACATTTTTTTTAAAAATCCCAAAAATAGGTATTTTACTTATTTATGTATTTAGAGCTTCAAACCAAAAATCATTAAAAATAGATAAAGAAAACTCTTAAAAATGAAAAACCCTAAAAACCTTATAAAAATCTAAAAAACCTACAATATTCTAAAAATATTGTTTTCTATTTTATAATTTTATTTTATTATTATCCACCTACTAAAATTTATTTGTATAATTTTGGATCTATTTTGATATTTTTGATCTTTATTACAATTTCGGGTATTTATTAAATCCCTGTTTTTGGGTTTTTTACTTAAAAATTTATTAGAATTAGCAAAATTCACTAGAAATCAATAAAATAATAGAAAAATATTTAAAACTCAAAAAGATTTTATTTCCTATATTTAAATATTTTTATTATTTTTTAATGCATTATCTATTATTTTATATGTAATCTTATATATTCTATATTCTATACGATTAAAAGGAAAAAAATCTAAAAATATAAAAAGAAAATAAAAAATATAAAAAAATAAAAATATAAAGCAAAAAAGTAAATTAAGAACAACATTAACCCCACAAAAACAAAATCATACTTTGTCTCAGCGATTAAAAAGACAAATTTTTGAGATTGATTGTCTTATCTTTCTCTACACCTTTATTTCCTTTATTCGACTCCTACTTGCTTGTCACTATACTTATTCAGTATGGTATAATAAATTTTGATTCACACTATTTTGTTTTATTTATTCATTGTGTGGGTTGATTATTGATTGGACACAAATGTTGAGGAGTCGTCACAATGATTGAGTCCTTTCCTTCTGAGGCTCATTTAGACATCTCGATTTTTGCATTTATCAAGTGGTGGTGTTTCCAGGGAGCATCAGCTTGTAGAGTATTTTGTCTTTTTACTAGCTTAAAAATTTTTTAGATTATTTCCTTTCATTTAATTATAAATTTTTGAATTGTATGACATCTTCTCTTTTTGTCTTCTTGCGATGGACCACGGACCGCGAAGGATACCCTAGACGATCCTTCGCAGCCTTGGGAAGAGGAGCCTGCTATTTTGACCAAGCCGGCTGGAGAGAGCAGAAGGCTCTAGAGAGAGCGAGAGTGGACAATAGCTTAGTCATCTTATTTTTTTTGTGAGAGAGAGACATTTATTTGAATTGTTAATTTGTAATAATACTTGTACATTGGACTTGGACACTCGGGCCCAATTTCCAAGTGTTTTGTTCACTTGGGGGCTCACCACATTTTCCGTATTTTCTATAACCATGTTTTATTTGTTTCTTGCGATTTGTGCTTTTTGCCTTATTTTTATTTGTTTTGTGGAATGACCCCTTAGCTTTTAGGTTTGCTTGATCGTGTAACGTAAGGCCAAACACGTAACTATTTTGCATGCACCTATAGTCTTCGCATTTGATCTTAGTATAATTAAATGTTGAATACTCAGTTTTGAAACCACGTGCCGAGAGAGGTCGTATACAGCACTTGCAGGACCTGTTGTGGCGGGCATTGTTCGGCATCAAATACCAGACTTAGGTTTCATTCTTAGTATTTAGCATTTGATTCTTCACCTGAAGCAATTTCATGCTTAGGACGATTTCCGTGTGCATATCGGCATATATTATAGGTTTAAAAACTCCTATTTTGCATCCTGCATGGAGAGAGCTGGAAAGCACTATATGTCTTCTAACAGAGCATTCATCATTTAGGCACTAAGGTGAGATTTCCATTATAGTGTTCCCTTGAATTGCTTTGCCGCTATCTCCCTCTATTTTTAGATCACCTAGGAATAAAAGAAAATACGAAAAACATTATGTGTTTCTATTGAATCTACTCAATGCAAGTGGTAACACAAAAATTTAAAAAGGGACTCATAAAAATACTTGACCTAAATAAAATTGATAAATTAGACTCATTGACTTGGGTGAGCAAAGCCCTCATTTGTTTTCAAGTAGCATTGGAAGGTCTCCTTACCAGTGTGAGAGATTTATCGTATGGATTAGAGCCCAAAACCCAGTCCGTGGCTGCCTTGTATATCGCCTGGATTTCTGAAGTATTGGTGCTTCTATCATGCGTAGACGAGTAGAGCCTGGTCAACGATGATGTTCTCTATTGTGTAGAGCATTGTATTTGTCCGAAGTATTGTGCTTAGGTCACACCTTCACGGGGGTGTCTGTGTCATCATCTTGCATACGAGGAAGTCCTTGCATGCTTACAGGTGATTCCATTGTGAGCGAGTCCGAAGTAGTAGTTTCATCTATTGGCTTCCTTCCTCTATTTCTTTGGCTGTGTTAGGATACATGAAGGGTTACAACGACCTTAAGAGGCTACAGACTATAGGTTACAAAGGAGGAGGACAAGTACGAGAAACTTTTTTGGTGGTACTCTCTCTCTTATAGGCGTAGTGCTCTAAGGACTTGTTCAAAGATAAATTGTCTGAAAATCAAATATAAAATCAACAAAGATAATTGCCAAACCTTCACAACTTCACAGGTCAAGCTGGTGAATCCATTTCTTTTGTGTTTGATTGATTAGCTCTATTATGGGAAAGATAAAAAATTTTGCGCATTTGCACCATTTTCCTCTCTTCCTCTTTGACCCTTGCTTGCCTTGAGCCATTCTACTGTTTTACACTCCTTTTATTTCTCGTCGACCTCCGTATCCATTATCCATATCGATCTTCCTCTTGATCTTCGAGATGGTGACACATGGGAGGCTTACTCGAGACTCCGTTGACACCAACATTAACTCCATACATTCGTCTTTTCCAATAATTTGGGTCGATTCCCAAGTAGATGGTTCGAACTCTGTGAACCGATATCTAGACTCCCCATATTCTCTAATAATTCGGCATCACTATGGCCATCAATTTAATTCCTTATACATCATCATCCTTAACAAAGTCATGTATTGATCTGAACACAAAACACTTCTCTACATCTTATGCTGCAATTTAGACTGATCGATGTATTCTTCCATGTGCAGACCAAGAATCTGATATCAGTCTAGAAATATTAAACAAAATCGGAAATGACCGGAGGAAGAGGAAAGGGACAACAATCCCAGCCAGACGAAGAAGCAAATCAAGGGGAGGGGCATTACACTATGCAAAATGAAGTCTATAGTCAACTGCTCACTTTGATACAGGATGTCCAAAACCAACTAACCAATTAGGAGCTAGCCCAAACCGCCTTCCAAGATATGTTGAACGACTTGAGGAGGAGGGCCGATGCAAGAGATGCCAGGATCGATAACGAACCAAAAACAGAGAATGAGTTTAACCATGGCGGTGAAAGAGATGACTTTTCAGTAGGTAGACCTCGCTTTGAGAGATGGGAGACAGGACCACCGCCGTCGAAGCCAACTCTAAAGGAAATTTACAACCCTAGGGCAGATAGCGTCACCGAGTGGATCCAGATTCCACAAATACATGCCCATTTCAAGATGAAGCCGCAATTACTTTCTCTGCTTCCCACCTTCCATGAGAATACAATAGCGGAACCATACATCGACATGCAAAAATTTGGTCGCATCTACGCCACCGTACATTACCCCAATATCCCTATGGGGGTGATGAAGATGACTGCTTTTCCTTTCAGTCCCCAAGACAAGGCCTTGTATTGGGTCGAACATTTAGGAAAGGTAGTAACAAACTGGGAGGAGTTGAAAT
This sequence comes from Ottelia alismoides, assembly GCA_037367405.1. NCBI lineage: Eukaryota > Viridiplantae > Streptophyta > Magnoliopsida > Alismatales > Hydrocharitaceae > Ottelia > Ottelia alismoides. Next base: position 149,614 of record JAZKJV010007899.1, on the reverse strand, counting down.
CGGCATTTCTTCACAAAGTTTACCCTCTCGGTCACCTAAACAAGATGCGCGCCCACATCTCTAGTTTCATGCAGCAACCCCACGAGACGATACATGAGCCATAGGAAAGATTTAAGGATCTACAAGAGAAGTCTCCCCACCATGATCTCCGTAAGACTAGTCTTGTTCAATACTTCTTTGGTGGGTTGACACGAGAAAGCTAGAGGCCCATCAATCCGCTTGTGGTGGCTCGCATTTTATCAAGTATGAGAATGTCATCTGGGAGATTTTTGTGGAAGTGGCTGAAGGATAGGCTGCTCAATCCTCATCACATGCATATATGAAGATGCCCGCCACAAATCACAAGCCCGTGAATATGGATACTCATGCCGAAGACAAGGATGAGAGCTCCAACCTTAGCATCATTGGTAGCCACTGGTCTAAGGTAGACATCATAGAGAAAAGGTTGCAGGACCTTGAGAAGCTTTCAAAAATTGAGAAGAGGAACAAGAGCTCGGAAAACTTGAATTGATTTTCCAGTAGCTGGAGCGGCTTATTCGAGCCGTGAATGCTATTGTTTGCAACTTTGTATCTGCTACTACCGAGACATCTGCTGAGACGAAGGAGCCAACAACAATACAACTGCCTCGGCCAAGTCCACCGCAGCCGCAACCTGTCTAGCATGTTGATAAATCCCAGATTTATCAGCTTAATTGATCATATTTATCTCCTTAACTTAAGTTAATCACATGATTCACTGACTAATTAACACTAATTGCTAACTACTGTGTTGTAAATAATTAACACTAATTTCTATATATTAATATAATCCTATTATGGTGTAATATTTTATGTATTTATTCCTTATTAGAAATCAAAAAAAATTAGAATAAAATTAAATATAAATAAATTAAAATGAAATAAAATAAAATTACAAAAAAGTAAAAGAAAAAGTTAAGAAAATTGTTTTATATACTTTTTAATAGTATTTAGATTTTAACTATGTATAGATGACCTTTAATCTATTTGACTTTTGCATAAAAGTGGTTGATCTCATTGAGATCTACAACATTCATGTTTACCATTTTTCTAGTTCACTGCCTAACTAATTCTTCTAGAATTTTCTTTAATTATCAGAATTTACTTAATTCCTATTGGGCCACATGGCGCCCTCTGCTTTGTCCACGTGGCCGCCACTGTTCTACCTCCTACCTTGATTTAAACCACAAGATCGATTTTCATCATGCGAATCTAGTCGTTCTTAGGCCCTCAAATTAGAACCGTCTGATCTTGTTGATCAGAGTGAATCCATGCCTTTAACCGTTGTTCAAATCCTAGCCGTCTAATCTGATGATCGGATGGTGGTGGTCTATCCTTAACCTCCAACAATCGCATTCCCTGTTCAAATCGCCCTTCTTCTCCCCTTTATCTTGCAGAAACTAAATACCCTCAAATCCAACAACCATTGACCTCGCACCCTCCTATCAACCACCTCCTACACTGACACCCTAACTTCCTCTTAACCTATAACATTCTTTTTTAAGAACAACGGTTGAAACGTCCGCCATAACCGCCAGGAGGTTGCACACCTCCATCTTCAAATACCCCACCGCTGCTTCCTGCAGCGGTGGTCCACCCCTGGTATGAGCATACTCCTAGCCCCATCTTCACTTCGTGATAGGAAGCTTGAAGATTCGAGTTGCAACAATGGAGTTCTTGCTCTAGTTGACCCATGGCCGTCCAGCCATGTTAGAGCACCAACTTGGTGGATGTTCGAGCTTCTTGGCATGGTTGTCCAGGTTAAGTGATGACCATGAAGATGAATGAGCTTCAAGCCCAAACCTTTCACTCCATTAATCATGTAATTTCTTCATGTACAGGTTAGCAAATTTGGTTTTCTCTTCACTTCTTCAATTTATCCATCCGTATAGGAAGATCAGCATTCTCTTCAGAGATGATTTTGATCTTCATCATGGATCCTTGAATCAAGATGGAGAATTTGTCCTCTGTGATCTTTATCCTATCGCAATCTTCCCCTCGATTCACCTTCTTCCTTCAGACAAGAAAGGAAGAAACCCAACAGGACTCCATCTTCTCCATCATCAAAGCCCTTTATACCATTCACATTCAGATGCATCTTCAAATGGGCTTCGGCTATGTTTGTACTAACATATACAGGTAAAGCAGACTATCAATGGTCGGAATTTGTGAAGGTACTCCGATCTGAATCTCTATCTCCGAAAACAAGACCTTGCAAAGATCATCCAGAATAGTCGATGTCTTCCCGACCTCATTCCACCTTCGTAAGCATCCTTGAATAATCGTCGACCTCCAAAGAATCTTCAAGAGCAAGGCATAGGAAGGATGGGCTCACCCGAGCCCAATCAAGCAGCCACAACACACGGGGCGTTCCTATGGAATGAATGTACAGATGTTGTCAGATAAGCCTGAATTAGGCGTGATCTGGCGGTCCAATTTGAGCCACGACTACTCCACTGAACCTGTAGCCTTTAATGACCCAGGCCGCCTACCGAAGCACTGCACCAAGACACGTGGCCCAAGCCGCGCATCTCCATCCGAACATAGACCGCACGTGCCCATTGCGTACGGGCCTGGGGAAATTGCAAAACTATCTTGTCAGTTATTCATATTTGCAATTACACCCCTGCTAGGGGGTATTTCATAATATCTTTATCCAGTTTTTACTTATTACATTTCAGTCCCTACAGGGACCGGTTTGTTATTTTTGAATTCATGTTTTATTACAATTATGCACTTCAATTTAATGATGAATAACTTGAGCATTGTTTATCCGATTGAGATGATTTCAATGGAATTTTGATCTGATATAGTTTTTTTTTCGATTAAATAATAAATGAAGAATTAATTTAAGAGAGTCTATATTTTGCATCCATGCCTATTAGGTGAAATATGACTCTATATTGCATTGATCAATTGGACTTATAATTAATTTATATAATTTCTTAAGTTTGATGAATCATTTTAGGGCATTTTCGTGAGTATAATTGCATTTTTCATACTATTCATTTTGTTCATTATGTCATGATTTCTAGCATGCATGGATTGTTTAAAAATCACACTTCATTTCATATATGCATGCATTTGTGATGTGCATTAATCTAGCATTGCTTTCTTGGTCAATCGCTTAACCAAAATATATAATGACCTGAATAATGGTATTATGGCATGTGTTCGGTCATGGACTTCCCAGGTTATAAATATAAAGCCGAGAACCTCATCATTGAGATTTCTCTCCGTTTTGTATGAGATGCTAAATCCTCGTGCTACAACGAATCGAAATTAATACACATATTTAGTGCTTCGTCAGATGGCACCATTGTCGAGGACACGGTTTCATTAATATAATTATTTAGGTTTTATATTTTGATTGAGTTGATTTTTATTTTATCTAGGTCAATACTGTATTTGAGATATATATGCACTATTATTTATGTTTAAATAATCTTTGATATATTATAAACTTTTCTCGTCTATGTCAAGGAAGCCCGTTCAGCGAGGACGCTAGTGGATAACGGAGGCATGAAGCTCGGAGTGGAGTTCTCGCTGAGAAGAACCACAGAAGATGACATCATGTTTTTCGAGGATTATTATGTCTTATATATTTGATGTATAATTTGGACTAGACTTTATTATGCTTGTGGGTGTTGAGTCTGTTTCAACCATGCAGGGCGGGTACACAACTTGAGTGCCCGATTTAGGATACAGGCACACAGCTCATAAGCTTGCTTTCGATATATTACCTTAATTGCTTGTATCATAAGGTAGGGCACACTAACTCATCTTATGAGATTCACTCATCTCTAAGATTCACGAGACACACATAATCTTCGTCCAGTCTATCCCAAATTAATTGACTATATGCACGCTAATAGTCGCATAGTTAGGTGCGGATTTCCATAGACTTGCATGCATCTAGTTAAAATCTACATTCATTCTAGTATATGCAAGAAGAGAAGTTGGAGCCACTGTAAGTATTTCTCTTGAGCATGACATCATGATTTTACGTCTGCATGATTTTCCCCTTTCATGATTGGTTACTTAGGATAATATGGATAAGGGATTAGACGGTATACGATGACTTATGTGTTTAGAGATTTAATTCAAGTGGTAATCTAATCTCTAAAATTTGAACTGTTAATGCAAGTTGATGCAAATAAAATGGAGCTAAAATTCACATTGTTTTTGGGAGAGAAAACCTCGCTATACTTGCAGAGATTTGCATTCGTTGATAGGTGAGGACGAATCCTTAAGGATAGAGCCCAAACCCTACTTCAGCCTGCTCGTAATGAACGCAAATTTTGTATTATCACCAATAAATGAGACAAGACAATTGGACCATATTTATGATGATCATTGTGTGTTGGTGAAATAGTCAGGTTTTGATTGTTCTTGTTTGAATCTTCAACCTCCTGAAACCCTAGGCTCCATTATCATCTCCTGAGATTTATCATCTCAAGATTCAACTAACACTGATCCCTTTATCACTGATCTTCTATTCTTTATACTTAAGGGGGGATCCTTCTGTCATTCTGATTGTTCCCCTCGGGTCACCTGTTTTTCATATCTTTATACTTAAGCTATTTCTTAGCATAAGTATAGGGGGACCCAAGTCCATATTTTCATATGACTAATTCTTTTATTCATGATGCATCTGTGATTCTGGATTCAATTCGTGTATATTCTTTTATATTTTAGCATAGGCTATGGCTTCCTATCCATTTGTGCTATGAGGACATAGCAAAAGCAAAGTATAGGGGGGTCTACCGTACATATTTCATATATACTTTAGCTATATCTTATATTTTAAATTTTTTCAAACTCTTGGGTTATGGGTATCGCATTACATTTTTTGAAATTGATTGTGTAAAAGAATATATTTTTTTATAATAATATTTTGAAAATTATATACATAATTGACATGGTTTTCAAGTGTTTTACATGGTTTATGAAAACACAGTGTGACATGTTTGAAAAATCCTTTGTAAAACATTTTGAAAGCCTACATATTTATGTAACATTTTGAAAAAAATGTCTTACTAAGATTTGAAAAATGGGATTTTACTTATTTGAAAAATCTTTCTAAAATGTTTGGAAATTTTTATAGACATATGACAATGTTTGCAAAACGTTTTCAAAAATATTTTTCAAAGTGAAGGCTGTAAAAGAGTCTAATCAATTAACTCTCTAACTTAAAATAAAAAATCACAAAAGGATTAACCTTATAAATTGGTGTAATTCTCTGACACTTTCACTATGAACTCAAGGCTTGAGATGTTTCTTTAACACTTGGTTTAAGGGGTCCCTAGACTAGAGTGATCATGTATTAATCATTAAGGTCTTAGAATAAAAACTTCGTACTCTCCTAGTTCAAAGATATGCATGCTATATTTCATGCTTAATCTCCCTTAAAAGAATTTGACTATCACTCACATGCACGACTGCATTCATGAATGAGATGAGTCAAGGTTTCACTAAAGAAACTGGGATTGTAAGTTTGAGCTTGGACTTTATTTCTATGATGCTCGAGGATGGGATAAGATTAATGACGGCTTCAAGAGACCTGAGTGTCAGCTTCATAGCCAGTATGGGACATGTTCTCATGCTATCTCTTGATATTTATCTAAAGTGTTGGGATGTGATGACATTAATTAATCAGTTGATAAGTGTGCACCAATATTTTGGTAAAAGCAGTGGAGCTAGCAAAAAATAAAGAAAAGAAAGAAATGATGAAGAAAAGCTCTCACCGTACAAAATCAAATCTCAAAAGAGCTTCCACCAAAGGCAAACGCCCCCAACAATTCCAAAGTGTCCATTTGGACCACTGCTATTAGGACCAGGAGTTGGGCTAGCACCCAAAAAGGGCTCTGCATCGTAAATGCTACAAGTCTGGGTGTAGAAGGTATAATAGATACTCAAAAAAGGTAACACCCTAGTGTATTCCCAGAAAAACAAGTGCAGACGACTCCAACTTCTTTAGACAGACACACTTATTGGCTAAATCAAAATGTTGCATTTTGGCACTTGAGAGAACCCTGTTCCAAAGAGAGGAAAGAATATAAGTACACAATCCTACAACCTCCATTATCTGGCCTTCCATCTATCTTTTTAAACTCTGACAAACTAAAAAGAAGGTGGAATTGAAGCAAGACAAGATTTATTCTCTAGGGTTGAGGGTTGGGTCCTTAGGAGAGCTTCCATGATTGGAATTGTTGGTGATGGTTTTGATTCTACTCTCTTGTTGCAGTCAACACCTAAGTCATATTCCTTATATCTATATGTATAATTTAGAGTCTGGAAATCAGAGGAGTTGAATTCCTTTGAATAATTCCTGGATCAACTCGGAGTTTTAGGATTCCCAAAGAAAATAGTGTTTTAGGTCAAATCAAGCCTTGTAATCTCACAAGCACAAGTCAGGGAATTCACTAATTAATCTAACCAATCCTTGATTAGCTCGAGAACGAGCTTAGCTTAAGTATAGAGGGGTGATAAATCCCAGATTTATTAACTTAATTGATCATATTTATCTCCTTAACTTAAGTTAATCACATGATTCATTGACTAATAACACTAATTACTAACTAATGTATTGTAAGTATTTAACACTAATTCCTATATATATCGTATTATTGATGTAATATTTCATGTATTTATTCCTTATTAACAAATCAAATAAAAATAGAATAAAATTCTATATAATAAATTAACATGAAAAAAATAAAAATACAAAAAAACAAAAGAAAAAATTAAAGACAAGTGTTTTATATATGTTTTTACACAGTTTTAAATTTTTAAATATGTATAGATGACCTCTGATCTCTTTTGACTTCTACATTAAAGTTGTAGATGTTATCGAGAGCTACAACTTTCATGTTTATCAATTTTTTTAATTCACAGTCTAATTAATTCTTCTATAACTTTCTTTAATTTTCTGAATTTACTTAATTCCTATTGGGCCACGTGGCGCCCTCTGCCTTGGCCACGTGGCCCGCCCATGTTTAATCAGGTGAATCTGATCGTTCTTAGGTGCTCAAATCTGAAACGTCTGATCTTGTTGATCAAGGTGAATCCAGGCCTTTGACCGTCTGATCTAATGATCGGATGGCGGTGGTCTGTCTTCAACCTCCAGCAGTCGCCATCCCTATTTAAAACCACCCTTCTTCTGCCCTTTATCTTGCAGACACTAGCTATCCTCTAATCCAACCACCATTGCCCTCACATCCTCCAATCAACCACATCCCACGCCGACACCCTAACCTCCTCTTAACCTAACTTCCTTCTTAGAACAACAAGTTGAAACATCTGCCATAACCACCTGGAGGTTGCCCACCTCCGTCTTCAAAACCCCACCACTGCTTCCAGTGGCAGTGGTCCACCCCTGGTACGAGTAATACTCCTAGCCTCATCTTCACTTCGTAATAGGAAGCTCGAAGATTTCGAGTTGCAACAATTGGAGTTCTTGCTCTGTTGATCCAAGGCCATCCAGCCATGTTACAACACCAACTTGGTGGTTGTTTCAAGATTCCGGGCATGGTTGTCCAGTTTAAGCGATGACCATGAAGACGAATGAGCTTCAAGCCCAAGCCTTTCACTTCATTAATAGTGTAATTTCTTCATTTACAGATTAGCTAATTATGTTTTCTATTCACTTTGTCAATTTATCCAGCCATGTAGGAAGATCAAGATCCTCTTCAGAGATGGTTTCGATCTTCACGTGGATCCTTGAATCACGCTGGAGACTTTGTCCTCCTGACCTTTGTCCTATCACAACCTTCCCCTTGATTCACATTATTCCTTCAGACATGAAAAGAAGAAAACCCAAAATGGCTCCATCTTCTCCATCATCAGAGCTCTTCATCCCATTCGCATTCACATGCATCTTATTCAAATGGGCTTCAGCTATGTTTGTACTAACATCTATAGGTGAAGTGGCCGTCAATGGTCGGAATTTGTGAAGATGCTCCGATCTGGAGCTCTATCTCCGAGAACCGGGAAATTGCAGACATCATCCAAATCGTTGGCCGTCTTCCCCAACTTCATTCCATTTCGTGAGCACCTCTGAGTGATCGCCGACCTACGAAGAATCTTCAAGAGAAAGGCAGAGGAAGGATGGGCTCACTGGAGTCCAATCTTGCTGCCACCATACACAGCGGTGTTCCCTTTGGAGAGAATGTACAGATGCCATCGGATTAGCCTGAATTAGGCACGATCTGTCGGTCCCATTTGAGCCACGAATACTCCACCGAACATGTAGGCTTGGATGGCATGGGCTGCCTGCCAAAGCACCGCACCAAAACACGTGGCCCGAGCCACACAACTCCGTCTGAGCCTAGACTGCACGTGCCAAGCATGTGCAGGCCTAGGCAAATTACAAAACTATCCTGCCGGCTATTCGTATTTGCAATTACATGCCTGCTCGGGGTATTTCATAATATCTTCACCTGGTTTTTATTAATTATATTTCAGTCCCTCCAGGGACCTATTTGTTATGTTTGAATTCATGTTTTATTACAATTATGCCGCTGTATTTAATGATGAATAAACTTGAGCATTATTTAACTGATTGAGATGATTTCAGTGGCATTTTGATCCTTGTTTAATTGTCTTTAGTTTAATATAAATTATTTTACGATTAGATAAATAAATGAAGGATTAATTTGTGAGAGTATATTGTGCATCCATGGCCTATTAAGTGAAATATGACTCTTATATTGCACTTAACAATTAGACTTATAATTATTTTATATAATTGCTAAGTTTGATGAATCATTTTAGGGAATTTTGTGAGTATAATTGCATTTGTCATTCTATTCATTTTGTTCACTATGTCATGATTTCTAACAAGCATTGATTGTTTAAAAATAACAATTCATTCCTATATATGCATGCATTTGTGATGTGCATTTACCTTGCATTGCTTGCCTGCATTTCTTGTTAGTTTCAACCTAGATGAATTATTAATCGCTTAACCAAAATATTTAATGACTTGAATAATTGGTATTATGGCTCGTGTCCTTGTGTTCGACCTTGGAATTCCCATGTTATAAATTTTAAGCTGAGAACCTCATCATTGAGATTTCTCTCAATTCTGTATGAGATGCTAATGCCCAAATGCTACAACGGATCGAAATTAATAAATGCATTTAGCACTTCATCACACATATACTACATACATGTTCCGGAGCAGCCTACAATCCTAGACACAGATGGTTATGTATCAACAGAGTCCCGCCCTACGTATTCCTAGCAGTTCTTCCCACTACTACCATTGATTTAGGAAGTCAATGGTGTGTGGAATACTGAGGCGTAACTTATACGTTCTCAAGGTCATTCTCCAGGTCAGAACATGGGCATAATGCCCTTTAACTAATAGCATCAGCAGCAGGGTGGAAGACCCTACCAGCCCTCTCTTCAATAGCAACCTCATCATCACGGCAACACCTGGAGGTAGAATTATCAACAAGGTCCTCAATAGTCAAGATATCGCAGTTAGGGTTATCATTAGTAGCAAACGACTGCTCAATATCATCTCAATACCTCACAGTATTATTCCCTTCCTCCTCCTCATCAATCTTCTTAGGGATGCCAGAAGCAGTCTCACCAGCCTTACCAAAGTCAGAAACCCCAGCATGGGGAATCTTCTAAGATTGTGCCGGTAGACCCGACACTTACTTTCCTAGAATAATTAATGAAAAATATGGCTGAGACGAACCAGAAGATTGACGACCAGACAGTTGTGAAAACTGATATTCCATCTCAGGTCGTGGCAAACCCAAACAATTTCCAAACCAAGGAGCGTGTAGTCAATAGTGTCCAACCTGATTCAGATGAATTTAATTGCTTTTTATTTAATTCTTGTTACTCTCACTGAGTGGTAGGATACTCCATCCATCGGTGATGGTGAAGGGAAAGCATCTTGCATCCGACGGGGAATCGTCGGTCCAGTTAGCACATGGTTGAGCAAAATTTTTTGAGCAGCACCACCTGAAGAAAAATCACAAAAAATGAAGAAAATACAAAAAGACCACAAACATACCTGGTGGAGATCAACCATTCTTTGAAGACGCCTGCATGTGCCGCAGAACCAACACCAATCTTGATGAATCTTGCACATGCATGGATCCAAAGCCAGCACACGAAGTCGAGCATGCACTTTTTGGTCCACAACTTGTATATGATTTTACACAATTTTGCCATCTACCTATAAACAATGATATGGACAAAATTTTGAATGATATAGTTTCAGATTCTGTAAATATTCATTTCTCTGAACCAATAAAAAACATAAAAAATGGAAAATTGGAAAAATGCTTTGTCTGATCCTGCCATTGTAGAAATCATTCAAAATTTGGTCTTGAATATGCCTTTGATGAAAGCTCTTGAGTACATGCCTGGTGTTAAGAAGGGATTAAAAGATGCATGTACAACAAGGGCCAACCCTCATCCAAGTACGGATGGCAAGTCCGAAAAGCATATCCATATAATGGCCACAGTTAATGCCATAAGCAATCTCCCAGGTAAAAGGCCAGACAAGGGAGCACAACTCATTCGTTGTCAGATATTTAACCAAGAGTTTGAATGCACTTTGCTCGACAGTGGGTCTTAAGTCAATTTAATGTCAGCTTCACTACTCACTGAATTTAGGTTAGGACCACTCAAACCTACAAAAATGATTCTTCAATTCGCAAAAAATTCCGTCAAGCGGTCTAGGGGTATGTTGGAGGACGTGATCGTTACTGTTCAGGGGATGTAGTTCCATGTCGATTTTGTTGTTCTAGACATGGACGTCTCCACGCCTCTACTCCTTACTCCATCATCCTTGGACGTCTGTTCCTGCGAACATCAAATGCAGTAGTGAATTAAAACATTGAAGAGATCTATGTCCGATGCAAGGTCACAATAGAGACTATGTCCGATGCAAATCCTACAGAGTGAACATTTGCAATTGGTGTGTGGGTGATCAACCATTCCAAAGACTGTTACTTTTTGGCTGAAATTTAAGACACCAACCTCTTTATGGATGACAATGAGATCCATGAAGGAATGTAGAATGCAGTCGAATTTTCCTTTGTCGATCACGATGAGATTCTTGCTGAATCACTTAATGAGGTTTCTGTGGAGATAATGTGCCCTCAAGACGAAGAGCAGATCAGGGAGGATTTCTGTAATAAAGAGGATATTGTTGAAAACATCTATGAATTTTTGAAGGCAGAAGCTAAAACGCTAAGGGTGGACCTAGAACAGATGAAAGAACCATCACCTGTTATGATTGCTTAAGTCACCATCAAAGCAACTCCCACCCCACCTAAGCTAAAACCATTTCCCTCCAATATGAAGTACGCTTTCCTTGCAGGTGAACATAACATGTACCCGATCATCGTCAATGCCCATATGACCGAAGATCAGGAATATTGTCTGATGGATGTCCTTGAATGAAAATGTGAGTATATTGGTTGGAAAATTTCTGATCTCCATAGGATCAATCCTTCCCTTTGCTCGCATCGCATTTTTTTAGGGAAGACAACAAACCCTCCTGCAAATTTCAAAGAAGGTTGAACTCGAACCTTCGGGAGGTTGTCATGAAATGGATTCAGAAATGGTATGATGCCAGAATTCATATATCCCATCTCCGTAAACAAATGGGTGATCCCTCTACATGTAGTACCAAAGAAATAAGGGATCATCATCGTAAAGAATGACAAGGAGAGGAGTCGCGACAGGAGTACCCAATTCTTGACAAGTGTGCATAGAGTACAGAAGACTCAAATTCGCTACCAAGAAGGACCATTTTCCATTGCCTTTCATTGACTAGATTCTCGAGAAATTGACGGCGAAAGAATACTTTTACTTCTTGGATGGATACTCTGGATATAATCAAGTTGCTATATCTCCTGAAGATCAAGAGAAAACCACTTCACATGTCCATTTGGTACATATGCCTTCAGACGGATGTCGTTCAAGCTATATAATGCCCCATACACATTTCAAAAGTGTGTGCTTGTAGTTTTCACTGACATGGTGGGCAATTTTCTTGAGGTATTTATGGATGATTTTTCGATCTATGGGGACTCCTTTGATCACTTCCTTGATTACTTAGACCAAGTTCTTCAGAGGTGCTGCGATGTAAATATAATGATCTCGTGGGAGAAGAGCAATTTCATGGTGACTGAAGGAATTGTGTCGGGTCACGTTGTATCTAAACGTGGCATGGAAGTTGCCCCAGCCAAGGTTGTGGTGATTTCTAAAATAGAGCCACCTACAACTATCAAGCAAGTCAGGTCATTCGGTGGGCCATCTCGGTTTCTGCTGACGATTTACCAAAGACTTTAGTAAGTTGGCTAGACTGTTGAGGAGAATGATTACATTTTTTGATGACAGTGTGCTCCTTGCCTTTAATCATTTGAAAGAACTTATCACTCGGGCCCTTGTCTTGCAGCCACCAATTTGGATGCAACCATTCGAGATAATGACAGATGTATCGGATTATGCAATTGGTGATATACTTGGATAGAGGAAAGATAATATACCATTTGCTTTCACTGCGCTAGTCGAACACTCGATGAAGCTCAAAGGAATTACACATTCACTGAGAAGGAGATGCTAACGGTAGTTTTTGCATTGGAGAAGTTCATGTCCCATCTCCTTGGGTCCAAGGTCATCATATATACAGATCACTCGACCATCTGGTATTTACAATGGAAGAAGGATGCCAAACCACATCTAAACCGGTAGATCCTTCTCCACCAAAATTTGACCTTGAAGTTCGAGATAAACCTGGGGTTAAGAATGTAATGGCTGGCCACTTGTCATGCCTTTGAAGTTCATTCATATATCAGATGTCTTCGATGCTTGGGGCATTGATTTTATGCGCCCATTTGTGAATAGTAAGGGCTATGAATAAATTCTACTTGAAGTCGACTATGTGAGTCCTTGGGTGGAGGCTATTCCCTCCCGAACCGCCGACAGTCGGATTGTCTGTCGATTCTTAAGGGATCGCATCATTGCATGGTTCGAGATTCCCAAATTTCTAATATCATACAGGGTTAGCCATTTTGTCAAGAAAGAGTTGAAGAAGTTAACTCAAGAATTCTACATAGAACATCGTGTCACTTCACCGTACCACCCACAGTCCAATGGCTTAGCTGAATGTTCAAATAGAGAGATAAAGACAATTTTGCAAAAGCTTGTGTGTCCGGATCAAAAGAGCTGGTCTTAGCTACTTGATTCAGTTCTCTGGGCATACAGACCACGAACAAGTCACCATTAGGAATGTCTCCCTACCACCTTGTCTATGGCAAGCCAAGTCATCTTCCCGTTGAGCATATACATGAATCTTTATGGGCCATCAACATCTGTAACTTGGACTCTGAGAAAGTTGGGAAGAACCGAAAAGTGGATCTGAACAGATTGTTGGAATTCACAGATTATGCATATGACAATAGCCTGATGCACAAGGAGAAGGTCAAAAATTGACACGACAAGCATATCCGCCATAAGTCCTTCAAGTCGGGTCAGAAGGTGTGGTTGTTTGATGCAAAATAGAAGATCTTTCCAGGCAAGCTGAAGATCAAATGGACATGGCCGTTTATAGTGAGGCATGTGCGTGACAACAGAAGCGTAATGATATATGGTTTGTCAGCTGACATGCAACCATTTCTGTTCAATGGACAACTTCTGAAACCATATCTCGAACATGATACATTTACGCCTGTCATTGACTCGATCCAAGTAATTTATGATGATGAGCCGAATACTTCCATAGCTGCAAAAGAAGACCAAGCACATCAAAACATTTTTGAATGATTTTTTTCTTCTTTTCTTCTTTTCTTCTTTTCATTCTTTAGTTTCTTTTTCTTCCAAAAAGGTGTCATCCCCTTCATCATTGCTATACTTAGGACGTACTTTGTCCTAAGTATGGGGGATGTTCACCTCAAGTTGTTCAATTCTCTTATTCCCCCCATTGTCTCCTCTTCTTGTCTATACTTAGGGATATTTTTCCCTAAGTATAGAGGGAGACAGTCCGAGTCGTGATTTGTTCATCCCCACCTCGACCCTCCCTGCTTTATGTACAGTTTGCTATACTTAAGATTATTTGATCCTAAGTATAGGGGAGATAGTCGACTTCTCATTGGCTTATTTCTTAATTTGTTTATTCTATAGGCTTTTCTATACTCAGTACGAGTTATGTCTTCTCTTTTCTCTTTGATCTATGAGGACATAACTCAAGCTAAGTATGGGGGGTCGTATATATTACGTATATACTTTAAGCCATAACTCGTACTTTCGTATTTTTAATAAATATGGCTTAATTACTGTATAAATCCATTAAAATAACTAAATAAAAAGATGCATATTATTCCTCAAATTCTTTTTATATATACTGATTAATAAATCATGTGAAAATATTTTTTGTAAAATGTTTGGAAAATAGTTTGAAAAATCTTTTGAAAACATAAAATGCTTTAGAAATATGTTCAACCTTTGAAAAATGTTTCATTTGTAAAAAATTCTTTTCTTTGTGTGAAATAAAGATCTTTTGAAAATCAATTTGCAAATGGTTTGGAAAATGGTTGCAAAAATATTTTTAAAAATCAATACATATTGTTTGAAAAGCCTTTGCAAACTTATTTTCAAATGTTTGTAAATGTTTGTAAAATTTATTTGTAACATTTTTTTGGACTATAGTTTTCAAAATTGCTTGAAAATAATTTTCAAATAGGTTTGAGGAATATATACATCACACAAAAAATATAAATATAGAATAATAATAAATAAAAATTCTTTATTAATTATATATATAATCCCATATCCTTTGTAAATGATTAAAAACCCAACTCTTACAGATATAAAATGCATTCCCATGTAAATATTTACCTATTTTTATCCAAAATCTATTTTTTAAATGTCAAAAAAACCATTTGCAAAACCAAAAATCCAAAAGCACTTGCAAAATCTTTTTTAAAAATACCAAAAAGATTTGCAAAAACTTTTTCAAAAATCCACAAAAAGTTCAAAACTTTGAAAATTGCATTACAAAAATATTTTCCATTGCATTGTACATAGCATTTGCATAGAATTTGCATTTTTTTCGATTGAGTTTGATCATTTAACAAGTCTAAGTAAAATCCAAATATTGGAGCTTGGTTGGACCTTAAATCTATCTAATCACAGGAACCTTATAGGAACTGAATTGAGGTACTTCAGGTCTAATTGACTTAATTCTTTGAGAATTGCGAGACTTGGGTTCAATGTATTCTTGACTGCCTAAGTAGAGTATCTCAGGGCACACACACAGCTCTTGTCGATAGTGACTAACTTGGACACCTACACCTTTTACTTGGCCCATATCAGTTGGAATGCTGAGGGGATTGGATTTGCCAATATGAGACGTGCACAAGTGGAAATATTTGTCCTCGTCTAGGAACAGAAGTGCACCCCAACACATCCAGTAGCAAAGAAATATAAAGACATGAGAGTGTGGGTTGCAATAATGCTTCAAAAGAGGGATAGTCTACTAGCTCAAGAGGAAAATCTCCTTATGTAAATGTTGATGTATACAATATTTCAGAAAAAAAGAGAAAAAAAGTAAAAAGTAAAAACTCCAAAAAAGTGGATTGGACTGGTTGAAAATAAAATGCCTCCCGGAGTGTACATATCTGTATAGCCAAAAAGCAAGCTTGAGCTTCAAAATCATATCTTGTGAGCCTGAAGCTAGACAACTTGACTACACTTGTCATGCATCCTAGGATAGGTAGATACACTAGCTACCATCCACTCTTCTCTTCACCCCCTCCTCTTGAGCTGGTTGTCACTTGAACTTAGAAGGGAATACCACACTCCTCGAAGAAAGAGTTGCTAGATTAGGGAATCATTGACTTATTATGCTGGAGAAGTCAATCTCTTTATCATTTCAGTTGAGGGAGCCACTATCACATACATTATAAAAGTGAAATTCATAGTCATAAGGGTTGCGTATGAGTTGACATTTCCTGACCTGGCTATTGAGGTGACTTGAGATGGTTTCGGGATTCTCGAAGGCTATTGTATTTCAAATCCATTTCCCAATAATGTCCGATCGCACTAAAATTCCCAAGGTCCGACTTAAGCTCCAAGCCTTAATTTTGTGAAGACAAGTTTGAGAACTAAACTTAATCCACTTCCATTCTTTTTCTCTTCTTTATTTTATTTTTTTGCACTTACTGCATAATTGTTTGCTAAGGACTAGCAAAGGCAAGTATGGGGGAAGGGGGTGATGAGTCTCCATCTCATCAACTTTATTATATCATTTTGGCCTTAAAAACCCTAGCTAACGCATGTAAATAGCCTTATTTTGGACAAATTAACATTCATTCTTTGTTGTATAAATATTGTGTAAAATAATGTTTTTAATGCCAAAATTATAATATAAAGAAAAGAAAAGAAAAAAATAAAACACCAAAGGTATTTTACGACCCTAAACCCCGAGACCTATGAAACTTGATGACTAGGTCGACAAGGAATAAAGTAGGATGAAATAAGGACCAATAATACCATAAAAATCCCATTTATATATTCATCATTAATGCATTTTGAGACCAATTTTATTTTCTACTTGTTATACCTCAAATAAATAAACTTTGTACATAAAAGTTGAAGATAATAATATATAGAAAAATACAAAATTAAGTTTTTATAAAAATAATACATAGTGCACAAGTTATACTCTAGATAAGATTCCAAAATCCCCATTTCCCAAACCCAATATCTCCTAAATAGAAACTCAAAATGTATCAGAATCACCTTTAATTGTATATAGTTTTCAATAAGCTATTTAATGAAAATAGTTAAATATTTTTTGGAGTTAGTATGTGAAAGTTAGGTTTTGGAACCCTATTGTTTAATATACCCGAATGAAATATTCATTTTATTTATTCTTTATTATTTTTATAATTTCATATTTTTTATTATTTGTAAATAATATTTATAACAAATGTACATATTAAAACAAAAATAACAACAGAAATAAGACATTAAAATAAAATAATGTATAAACATACATAGATTGATACAAGTGTAAATATGACATCAGAAAAATAAAATAAAAAATTATTTAAGTATATAAAAATATGTTGTAAATATATAAAATAAGAAAAATAATATAATAAAATACGAAATAAAAGATAAAAGACATAATATATAGATAAACATACCTATAAAGGAAACCCTTAAAATTAATTTGTAAATAATAAGATCTAAAAAATAAAAATCATAATAAAATACTTTAGAAAATAAGAAAGATTTTTTTCTATAACTTTATTTTAATAAAATCATTTACAATTATTATGTATTTTATAAATAATTTTTAGGACAGATTTTTCTAGTTGGTCCACATGGACAAACCAGATCACCATGTGAGTTGACCAAGGTCAACTCCTCTGACCTGCACTTGCGCCTTTTAGAACCAACGTTTTGACCAATTTTTACCTTTTTCGCCATATTGATACAAGCATCGAAATGAGATGATTTCTTCGTAACTTTTCTACCTTGATAGTCTATGGTTACTCTAGAATGATTCCTTGGTCTTCGCATCATTGAATTACTCTAGCCACTTCAATCTTTAGAGGCACTCCACCACCTGTATATAATATCGTCTCCGTCCAACTTTCAATATTGATCCTTCTTCCACCCTTGAACCCTAACTCTAAGTGTTGAACCTTGCTCCTAGTGATAGAAGGGACGAGATCCACTCGTTTAGGGTGAGTGGGGGCATCGAATCGAAGCGATTCGGATCTGCCGACAATTTTACCGGAGCTCCAGGTAATTTCTTGCTCTAAACTCTATTTCCATCCATCATTTTTATTCTATAGGAAAGAAGTATCTTAGAATAGGCTTATTTCATAATTAGTCCAGTAGATTTCCAGTTTTCCTAGTTTCTTTGATTGGTGGAGCTCTAGCTCAGCTGCTCACTTCCGTCCGACTTCGTACCTCAGAACCTCGCACAACACTTCCATCATGTTCCTCATCTCCGTCTGACCATTCCAGGCACCTTCCCTTCTCTCATTCTTGCACAGAACGAGCTACCTATTCTCCCTTCTCCTCCATTCACTAGAGAGTGTCATATCCTCCACCCTGTGCTCCCTCTGACCAACTTGAGCTAATCCTAGTTCTGCCTTTTTGTTGTGACTCATCTCTTACAGGAAAGGACAAAGAAGGAGTCTTCTTCTAGGCTCATCAAACCAAGAATAAGCTTCTAGGTCAAGGAACTCCACTGGACGACATTGAACCCTTCCGTGCCATTTTGGAGCTACTCACTGGTGTGAAAGGACCCTCGTAGGCTTTGGGTATGATCAATGGCATGGGAGGGACCGACCATCTTGAGTTCTCGTCGATCAAATCTCATCTAAGGCTATTTCATCGCATGTTCTTCATTCAAGCCTCGAAGCCGTTCAATCGGGCCACATTCTTCAAGTCGAGCAACAAGCTTCAGATCACTCCAAGCCATCATTGTTGGATCCCCTCCTGGGTCTAATCTGGGATGCTCATTCTTACTCTGACATCGGCAGCTGAGGGCATGCCATGTGGATAAGTGGGGGGCTCTCTGTCGTCCGCCCACACGTGGTGAGGTGTAAACTTCACATTTCTCCCCGCACCGTTTTTTGTTTTATTTCCAGTACATGAAATTGTGTTAGTAGTTTAAATACTTTTGTAATATTTGAAAGTAGGGTCTTAAGTTTTCTGCTATTTATATTTTCATCCTCCGCTAGCTCAACCGACAAACTCTGCAATATTTGCTAGCAAACCCTTAGGGGTTTAGTTTGTTGCTATTTAATCAGAAATTTGGAATGTTCACTTGTAACTTTTCGGACAAAAAGCATGTTAGCCCTTGGATTTTATTTTAATTATATATATATATACCCTTGCCAGGTGGTAGTTTCTTTTTGTAGTCTCTCATTTATTAAAATTATCAATTTTGCTCTAAAATACTCAAAAATAGGATCAGGTGCCTTATATGTCATAGGTTCACGTCACAATTTTGTGTTTTAATTTTAGGAATTTTTAGTATTTTATAAAAATAAAAAATAGCTCAATCTTTCCTGTTTACAGTTTAAAATACCAACAAAATATAAAATATTTTTGAAAAATTCTCCAAAAAAAATATTTCACTTATTTAAGTATTTAGAGCCTTCAAACCAAAATCATTAAAAATAAATAGAATAAACTCTTAAAATTTGAAAAACCCCAAAAACACTTGTAAAAATTTAAAAAATTTGCAAAAATTTCAAAAAAATTATTTGGATCTATTTTGCTATTTTTAATCTTCATTTCAATTTCGGGTATTTATTAAATCCCTTTTTTGGGGGTATTTTTGTCATTAAAATATATTAAGATAAGAAAAATTCATAAAAAATCACAAAAATAGTTGACAAATATTTAAAACCCAAAAAGATTTTATTTCCTATATTTTAAGTATTTTATTAGTTTTTTAATTGTATTATCTATTATTGTATATATAGTCTTATATGTCATATACATTCTATATATTTAAAAGAAAAAGAAATTAAATATCTTAAAATAAAAAAAGAAAAATATAAAATAAAAAAAAGTAAAAACAAAAAAATATATATATAACCAAAAAAATATAAATTTTAAAAGTAAAAACCTACGAAAATAAAATCATACTTTGGCTTAGTGATTGAAAACACTAATTTTGTAGATTGATTGTCTTATCTTGCTCTACACCTTTGATTCATGTGTTCGACCTTTACTTGCTTGTCTCTACACATATTCAGTAGGGTATAACAAATTTTGATTCACACTATTTTGCTTGATTTATTCATTGTGTGGGTTGATTGTTGATTGGACACAATTGTTGAGGAGTCATCACAGCGACTTGGTCCTCACCTTTTGGGGTTCATTTTAGACACCTCGATTTTTGCATTCATCAGGTAATCCTCGTGGGTTTTTGTATTAAAGTTTAGTCTTTAAAATTTAAATATTAGTTGAAAACTTTTTGGTAGATTGCATTGTAGCCCTTTACATTTATTTTTTTAATTGCAAATATACGCCAACTAGTTCAAGTAATTTTTGTGTTTGTTTTCTATTTTTTAAAAATATCATTCGTGTTCCAAAATATGAAAAAAAACGATTTTGTGATTTTTTGCATATTTTTTATGTTATAATTTTATATTTCATTTTAGGAATTTTTCCGATTTATTAAAGATTTAATAAGCACATTTTATTTTCAGATTACTATAAAAAAAACAAGATTTAAAAATTCTGAAAAAATAACTATCTGTTTATTAATTTATTTTATATCTCCAGACAAAATTCCTAAAAATAGAAAAAGAAAATCTGTAAATATTTAAAAACTCTAAATTCCATTTATAAATTATAACAAATTTTTTAAAAATAAAAAAATGTTTATTTCTATCTCTGAAATTTTTTATTATATATTATTAATTAAAAAAGTTTTGGAAAATTTTGACTTTATTTAATATTTTTAAATTCCAAAATAATTCAGCCTATATTTGTTTAATCCTTGTTTTGGTTATTTTAGACTTTAAAGTTACATAAAAATTAATGAAAATTCTGAATAAAATCACAAAAAATGTAGAAAAATATATAAAACTAAAAACATTCTATAGTTTTTTGGTTAATTTTAGTTGTATTTATAATTATATTACTCTATATTGTATATATGGGTATATATAAACTTTTGTACATTATTAAACAAAAATAAAATATAAAAATCAAAAAACTATAAAAAGAAATAAAAAAATATATAATAGTAAAACATATAAAAAATACAAAAAATCCTTAAAAATACATAATTAAAAAACACATAAAAATACAATAAAAGATAAGAGAAAGGATAATTTTTTGCATTCACTTGCACAATCTATCACGTTTTCTCCCTGTGTTCGACACTCTGCATACTTACACTTATACACACATTTTGTAGAGTAATAATAAAATTTAACTCCACATTTTATTTTCCATTGTTTGATCTATATTGTGGCTTAATTATTCGGGTTTTGTGAGTGGTCGCTTCAATGACTGTTGATCTGCCATGTGGATTGACAAGACCCTCGCAAAATCTGAGTTTTCACCAGGTAATCAGCAAATCGGGAATATATTACTAGACCTGATTGCGTTGAAAGGGGTTGAAAGGGGCCTTGATCACCCAGCTTGTGGGGTCGGAGATTGCGTATACGAGATCTACTAAATGTCATGCTGGGATCACGTGCCTAAAATTTGTAGTAGTTACATTGCTGCTTTGTAGAACTAGGATTTCAGAAACCCTAGAACAAACTATATGGAAAGACTCCTTTCCTCTCAAAATTTACTTGAAGATCAATGAACATGAATGCAATATAAATTTCAAGAACAAACCCTAGGATCAATCCCACTTTGGTGGCATGTTAAAAATGTAATGCCGAAGCATATTCTTTCTCACATAGTATAGATGGTGTGGGGGTTCTTTTATTGATCAACCAATATGATGAAGACCCACTCCTACACGATGTGGGAGTAACAATGGGTGCTTGTGGTAATTTTATCATTGAGTGATCCAATTACACATACACACGAACTCTTTAACATATATTAGCTTAAACACACACATATAATAAAATAAATATATTTACTTCTTAATAATTATTAACATTTCTATGGATTAGATACATACCTCAAGAATGCCAAGAACATGCTTGATCGAGACGCCATAACTTTGCCAATCCAACCTATCGATAATCATGCCAACTTGCCTCCAGCTTTTCCCGATCAAAATTCAGTGCCAATAGAAGGGTTAGCGTTGCCGTAACACCAATAGAAGGGATATCGATGCCAGATCTCTCTCTCTCTCTCATGTATGGTAAGTTAGAGACGTTTTTGGTGATTCTGTATGGATTTTAAGGTATTCGATGAAGATCTTTCGAAACAAGAACTAGGACTTAGTAGGAACATTAGATGATAATGCAATAACTAATCTAGGATAATTACTGGATTTATTGGCTGAATTATTTTTTTTAAATAAAGGCATATTAACTATAGCCAATTCAATCATTTGGCATTGTGAAAATAATTCTTTTTTCTTTATTTTTTTCAATCCATTACAATCCACCCCCTTGAAGATATTTTGTCCATGAGTATTTTATTGAAAACGAGAATGCACCAAAGAGATGTAGATAATGTTGACACATTTTATCCTCCAACTCTAAAATCACCTCTTCCCTCTGATTGTGCTGCCAAAGAACTTTGACCATGGAAACTAGGTTGCATCTCAACCAATTCTCTTTATGATCTACAATACACACGGGTCTTTCTTCATACGTTAGGTATAGTTGAATATGCAAAAATTCATTCTTGATTACATGCGGTGGGTCTAGATTGTACTTCCTTAGCACTGATACATAAAAACATTATGTATCTTGTAATAATGAGATGGGATCCCATTATAATACATCATTTCTTTAACTTTCTTTATAATCTAAAAAATATCCCACATATCTAGGACTCAACTTTCCATTTTATACTGAATTACATAACTCCATTGGTTGGAGAAACGTTTTAAGAACACATGGTCACCCACTCAAAATCCAATGCTCATCCTTGATGATCAACATAGAAATTTTATCTGCTCTGCATGGCTAATAGTTTCTTTCAAATCACCTCCAAACCATTCGTGCAAGTTTGGATTAAATCTAGTACCAAGATGCATTTTTCACCTACATCACTCCAACACAATGACATATTAGCGTTTTCACCGTACATATTGTTATTTGCAAGTTCTATAAATGGTAAATGGTGATCCTAGTTCCCAATGAAGTTGACGACACACACTCTTAACATCTCTTCTAATTTATGGATTGTGCTTTCAGACTAATTGTTGATTTTAAGATGCCTATATATGACACATTTCATACTAGGACACCATGAAATTTTACTATCCCATTCACATATAATTCAACAAGGCTCTCGATAGACTGATCCAATCGAATGGGTAAGAAATGTGTTGATTTTGTCAGTTGATCAATGATTACAAAAGTATTATCAAAACAACCCTCTTTATCTTTGGCAAATCGGTAACAAAATCCATTGTAATATGCTCCCATTTTCATTCAAGGTTCATTAGCGATTGCAAGGGAACTTTAAGTTTCTGGTGCCCAGTCTTCACTTATTGACAAATAAGGCAAACATATTCAAAAATTGCAATGTTTTTCTTCATTTTTTTGCCACCACATTGTAAATCTTTGTAAATCTTTTTTCTACCGAGAAGAACTGTGTACATAGACTTGTGAGCCTCTTCAATAATCTCTTGCATTAATTCAATACTATCTGGATTCCATAATATATTACATAATCTTAATGCTCCATCCACTTCTATTGAGGAATCAAATCCTTCCATCTCAGAAGTGATTACCAATTTCTTAAGATCATTATCATCTTCTCTGTTAAGATAACCTTCTCTATCAATGTTGAGTGGATCATCTTTCTAGCCATAAAACTCCAGCCTTCCTTCCAATACACGAGTTCCATTCTTCCAAATCTTTCATTAGTTGCCATTGCAATTTCATTCTTGCAAGTTTGCTTCACATTTCCTGCTTAGAGCATCGACAACAACATTAGCCTCTCCTGGTTGATAGTCAGTGGAAAGGCCATAGTATGGCAAGAACTCATGCCAATGCCTTTGTCTAATATTCAATTCCTTTTAAGAGAAGAAATACTTGAGGGTTTTGTGGTCACTAAATCCCTCAAATTTCTATCCGTGTAAATAATGATGCCAACATTTTAGTGCAAAAACCGCCATTGTAAGTTCTAGATCATATGTTGAATAGTTTCTCTAAACTTCCTTCAACTGCTAGAGGCGTAAGCCACTACTTTTTTATATTGTGTGAGGACACATCCCGAACGAGATCATAATGCATCTGTGTAAACTCCAAATCCACCTCTACCTGATGGTAGTGTGAGCATAGTAGTCGTTAATATTTTCTTTAACTATGGGTAGTTTAAACTTTACATTCTTCCTCAACAACCTTGTCAAAGGTAGGGAGAGATTAGAAAAATTCTGAATGAATCTCCTATAATACCCCATTAATCCGAAAAAAACAACACATTTTGAGATATTCATAGTTTTGATTCCAATTTAGTACATCATCAACCTTTGCAGAGTCCACAAAAATACCATTCTTAAACACAACATGAACAAGGAAGGAAGATTATCAAACACAAAGTCACACGTGTGTAATTTAGCATAAAACTGGTGTTGTCGCATGGTCTTAAGAACTATTCTAAGATGTTTCGGTGTTGTTCCAACTGGTGAATAAACCAAGATATCACCAATAAAGACAATCATGAACTTATCTAGCTACTTTATAGATACTCTATTCACAAACTCCATAAATGCAACGAGTGCATTTGCAAGATCAATGGCATCACTAGGGTTTCATAGTGATTGTATCTTCTCATGAAAGCTATATGATATGTCTTTTTTCCTTGATCCTGAGTTAATGGTAACGAGACCATAGGTCAATATTGGAGAAGATATCTGCTTATTGTAGTTTATTGAATACATCATCAATGCGAGGTAGATGATATTTATTGTTTATTGTAACTTTATTCAACACTTTGTAATTAATACATAGTCTAAGTGATATGTCTTTCTTCTTAACATATAAATTGGGAGTGCCCCAAGGGGAAACACTTGGCCTTAGGTACCCCTTATCTAATTTTCTTGCAACTACCTTTTCAACTCATCCAAATTAGCTTAAGCCATTCCATAGGGTGCTTTAGATATGTGTGTAATACCCAATAAGGCATCAATAGTGTTGGACTTGTCATCCATTGACGACCCATTAATGTAATAAAAGTTATTTTTAAATCATATCCATCTAAAATAAATGTTTATGAATGCACTTAATATTATTGTACCTTTGATAAGTAGGGTTATTTATCACGACCATAGTGAATATCAAAATATTTAATAATGATTCCAGTTTAAGAAAGAGATGGCAATCTTTCTCTAAAGATTGATTTTTGATCGATCTCTTGATTCAGGTCATTTGCATAGGAATAATGATTCAGAGATGTCATAATAATCGAGTCAAAGAGTTGACTTGATGATGTCGAGATAAACTAAGACCCCAATCACAACTATTACGATTAGGCACACATCCTTTGACTAGAGACAGATACACATCTATATGCTTGAATGTGCACATTAAACAAACCATTAGGTTGAAGGCCTAACAAAGGTCCATATACTGGTGAGTTTGTGTGCATATGAAGACATATGAAAGATAAGATCTCTTAAAGGAATCATATAGGTTCATAGATAATGAATCGGGAGACAGAGTTCACTCATGAGATATTTTGGGGTCACAAAGAATTCCATGCATGGTCGTCTTGTTTATGAAATAAAACATGGATTTTAGATATTAATGTATGCCTTTGGAAAACATATTATTAATATTATCATCCAATTATCGAATGAGAAATATATTTATATGTTCCGAAGAAGACAAACAAACTAAGGTTTGAACTTTAGATATATTAAAATATTCTAGTTTGAAGGATGAATGAGTATTGGGATTACTTAAGGTTAAATATATCTTAATAGATCATCTACCATGACACTTCCATTATGAGAGAATGTTGAAACAGGATGTATTTTATTGGCTCCATTTCCTGGCTTAATGATATGAGAATTAATTGGGATAAGTATCATCTCATTTGCATCCAATATCCAATTCTAATTTTAATTTCAATGTCCAAATGTTGGAAATAGAAATGGTAATGGAAATGTATATGCATATACCTCTTGGGCTCATTTATAAGCTCCAAATGGTTTGGACTATGATAGCAATTGTGTAGGAAGTTGAGTTCATTCATGAGCTCAATCTTTGAGCTAATAGAGAGTGTACCGCATTTCATTGAGCTCACATAAAGTGTGGATCTTTTCAGCTCGAGCTCAAAGATATGAGTGTATTATGTTTCCACGAAAAATGGTACACACACTGAAATTGCATAGTTATTTAAAGTTTCATTTCACTATATATGGATATTATGATCTCCTCGACATTATCTCCAAGTATATGCATTTGTATATCTTGAGTCCTATAGCATTAAGACTTGTACTATGTGATGTAAATATTGAGACAACAATTGTTATTGCCACAATTAAATTTCAATAAATATATTTTTGTGAATATGATTCCCAAATATAATTCATTAATTAATATGAATAATGATTCGTGATAATTAATATTTAGATGAATTTATTCATATAATTATTTCAGGCACTTATATGAATATGATTCACATTGGAATTTAAATGTAAATTGGATTTACATTTTTGTTTGGACTTATGAATATGATATGTAACTCATGAGAGTTCTCTCATAAATTATCAATTATTCTAATCAACTTATCATGATGATAGTTAAACAACAAGTTCAACAATAACCATTAGGACAAGGTGGACGTCCATGCTTGGAGAAGCATAGATGTCAACCATGAGAGTCCAAATGAGATTAGGCTCTCCTAATTATTGTTGATATTATTGCATTATTTAATTGATAATTTAAAAAGATAATTCAAGTCCTATTTGATGTTGAATAAGGACCTAATCATAGCCATTTATCCACCATCTAAGGGACTACAAGGTGGACGTCTACGACAGTGAGTATGACTCCTCATAGACATCCACCATCCTTATATAAGAGAGGGCAAAGCCTCTCTTCCAAGAGTTTGCTTGTTCCTCCAATTGTTCTCTTACCTTGAGAACAAAAGAAGAGAAGAGTCTTAAGAATTTTGAATTGTCATACACGTATACTCTATCCTTCCAGCACTACACGTCTATTATCAAGCCGTTCTTCTTCTCTTCATAAGTGTGGAGTTGTGGAAGAGAAGATCATCTTCTTCTCCTATATGCTCCTCATGCATGAAGAAGGATCTATTTCGTATGACAAAATCGTGATTTGAACTCATTCATGTGTGGACAAGTTCAAGAAGATGATATCGAAGTTCATGGGAAGCTACACGACTCATCATCGTGTGCATGAGAGAAGCAACAGTAGATCGGACTTGATTCAGAAGGTTTCTTCATTCAGAAACTCATGCTTCAAAAGGTAACCATGATTTCATTTATATGTTTATTATAATACAAGAAACTAACTTTGGAAATCATTTTCCTTTTTTTTAGTATCGCAAAGCATGAAACTATTATGTTAAAATTCCATGTTCATGCGAGGGACATTCATTATTTCTGCAATTTGTTTACTACTTTCACATTTCTATGATGTGAAGTATATAACTTGAAGGATATGGGGAAATCCTTAAGTGCATCATAGAAGCATGAGGATCACATCATATATGATCGAGAGCGACTAGTCACACTAGTTTCTCACTGCGGCGGAATTAAAAAAATTCGATGAAACTACATGATATAAGAATACTTCTTGGATCGTTTCATCTAACTACATTGTAGATAAAGGAGGACCTCTTATAGCGTGCTTGTGATCGAGCCTCTAAGCGAAGAGACCTCTTGTCTCAAGTCTGATCTATCGGAGTAGACACTCGCAAGCGCGGAGATGAATAACATGCTTCTTACAATCTAAGTCGTTGATCCAAGCAATGGATCTTCTGATCTCATCTCACGAGATCGGGCATCTTATTCACGAGTGAGGTGCACCAAAAAAGATGGAAATCTAATAGTTGTCGAAGTGGCAGCACAACGGCGATGCGACGAAGGCGATGACCTTCTCTCCAAGGATGGAGTAGACGGCCACTCAAGGAGAGAGAGAGAGGTTGGTGTGAGAATGAGAGACAGAGAGAAGTTTTTGTTGTTGTAACCATGAAGATCAAGTGGTGCCTCTTCTTATATAGGGTTTTGGGAGTCCATGGACAACATAAAATAAATAGATGATATTATTTGTGTTTCTTTAATGGCCATGATTTTGTTATTAAAACACAACAACAATAATTTAATTTAATTTAATATATTGATAAATATTATAAATAATTCCAAATTAAATCAACTAATCTTGGAGACAAAGGGGGAGGATATTTCTCTCATCCCTAAAAAGGAGGGACAACCTCCCACTCCTAATGGAAGTTGGTGGCCGTCCACCCTCTTAGGATGGAAGGTGGCAATCTCCTTATTATCTAATGAGATTACATTATCTCATGAAATCTCCAAGATTTAAAATAACACTCATTGTAAATTATCTCACAAAAATAATTCATAATTATCTTATGAATATTGCAATCATGCCAATGGAAATATATGAATCATATGCACACCCCAAAAACAAATTGTAAATTATATTTTCAATTAATCGTCCAATGTGAATCCAATTCACATCAATAATTAATCAACAAATATAAATCACAATTGTCTCTCTCTAATATGTTATAAATCACATTTATAATATATATGAATAATTGGATAGTGATATCCACATTATTCATATCCATAATAATTTAATCACATTTAATTATATTGGATCATCATTCTCATGCATTCAAATAAAATGAATCAAATCCACACTATTCATTATAATTAAATCACATTTAATTATCTATTTCTCATTGCCTAGATATAATTCAACAATGAAATTATTCTTGAACTATTTCAAGAATAATGCGCTTTCTCCGCATATACATGGAGATAAGGACAGGGTGATTGTACATTTTCATGAATAATGACTTGGATATTGAGATTACATCTCAAATCTAGATCTCATGGACCTCTTGTAGTTGCTTCATTTAAATCAAGGCCGTAAATCTAATCTTCTCATTGCATCTGAATCTCATTCAGATCAATGTCCAACACTTGGACCAAGATCTGATTACTTCTGTATAGAGAGGAGTCACCAAAATCTAGACTTGTTTCATCACTCCCTCGGAATGGAAGCATCATGCTTATACAATCGTTTATGAACGCATCACCCTCACGTATTCCTAATACAGTACATCCTGCATACTAGAAGACCTATGATAAACCTGAAGATATAGATCAATTTTACACTATCATCTTTAGGGTTTCATCATCAAGTTTTTCATTCTTGGTCATTGGGAGTTGGTATCGATCATATGCTTTACAAAAGCATATATCATACCTACAAATTCTTGTCATGCTTCCAAAGCACGACGCCCGTGCATGGAATTTGATTAGTCCCAATACCTCATGAGTGAGCGCATGTCTTCCACTAGACAAGTGAACATGTATGATCCCTTTGAGAGATCGTATTACTCATATGCCCTCAAATGCACACTAGCTCACCAGTGTATAGACCTTGGTTAGGTCATCAACCCATTAGTCTGACAAATGTACATACTTAGACATATAGTAACACATCTATCTTTGGTCAAAGGATGTGTGCATGTATCTTGACATTATATGACATAGGACTTTGGTTATCTCGATCTCATTAAGTCAACTCTTTGACCTAACTAATCTGACACCTTTAAATTTCTATTCCCATGTAGAGGACTTGCATTAAAAGTTCGGTCAGATATCAGCCTATGAGAATTGATTTCCATCTCTTACTAAGTCTACAGATCATCTATTAACAATTATTTGATAGTGCTTGATGAGTACTCAATGTAACTCCTTTTAGATATTCAACGAAGCACCAGACTCTATGATTCAACAATTGAATCAACAACCGTAAGATCATTAAGATGGCCATGGTACATAACCCTGTTTGTACTAAGGGACCTATTATGCAAATTATTTATTCTTCATTTCAGATCAGGGAATGATATTCGCAATAACATTTATTGCATAATGGCTTGCCGTGGGCTTGCATGTCCAACCATCTCTCACTAGCCCAAAGAGTCATTAATGGGCTAAACATTAAACCCACACTCATGTGGCAATCATAGGCTATTTGGAAAAATAGCAACGTAAGTTGATCAGTCACTCTGTTCCCAAGAGACTACGCCAAGTCCTTTTACAACAATTGCATATATCCTAGTAACAGTGCTCGCATCCAATATGAATGTTGCATCTTATGCAACCAAAACTCAATCTTGTTCATTATAGTGTCTTCAACACTACAATACAATAATCATTATAACCACTATGAGTTTTACATTATCCTTACCAAAATACCCTTATTCGTGGAGATCTCTATCTCTTAAGGTATCTACAGTTAAGACATTTTATGTCACTATCTATAAAGTCTTAAGTTCTTGAAGATAAGACTTTGAGATCACTATTGTTTGGTTGCAGGGTTGGACAGGGTTAGGTTGGGCTGGGTTGGGTTGGGTTTATAGTAATCTGTGAGGAGGAAGTACCCTTGTGAATAGTAACCAGGGTTGGGCCAACCCTGCCCAACCCTGCAACCAAACATGCCCTAAAGTCATGTCATCTTTGAAGATATAGTTATTACTGCAACTAAGTGTTTTATCTCCATAGAGGGATTAGTAAATGTTTACTACTCCCACTACATGGAAAACATCTATCTTTTGTATACATCTAGCATACACATGGCTTCTCATAATTGATGTACAAGGGCAAGCATTTTTAGCATTCACTTCCTCAACTCATTTAGGTGTTGTCCCTTTAGATAGGTTAGTACCATATCTAAAGGGAAAAAGAAGCCTTTCTTGGAATCTTCCAAAAAATGGAAATGTCCAAGGCGTACCACTAATGTGACGATCTCAATACCCTCTTTTATCTGCTTCTGAACAACTTCGGAACTAAGATCTAAGAGGTATCCTTGAGATCATATCTCATGGTATGGAATAGATGGTCAATAAAACACTTATTATTATCCTTATATCATTCCAAATGATTAGGGTATCATTCCAAATGATTAGGATATCATCTATATTTAGCACGATGAACATAATGGCTCTCCCACTAAGCTTCACATGGTTCATCAAGATTCTATCTGAAATCATAACATTTAAAATTTCATCAAATCTAATGTTCCAACCACAAGAAGCTTATTTGGGTCCATAGATGGAGTTCCCTTAGCTTAAAAATCTTGCCTTCCTCAACTACGAAGCCCAGGGGCTACTTCATATTAATATCCTCATAGAGCTATTCATATAGAAATGAAATATTGACTTTCATCTTGTAGATGTCAAAGTTAAGTAGTGTAGCTATAGTTAGCGATAATCTGATGAGATTAAGCATGATCACTAGAAAAGCAAGTCTTATCGCAAGCGATGTCTTCTTTCTGGTGTGTAGCTCATGGCTACGAGCCGTTCTTTGAAGGTCTCTACTTTCTCATCAGGTTCCCTTTTTCTCTTGAAGATCCATTTACACCTTAACGGGTCTTACCCATATAAGTGGATCCTCGAGGGTCCATATACAACACTTGTATACGAAGTCTACTTTAGAATTTATTGTTAACTTCCATCTTTCCATGTCATGATAATAGAATCTTCATCACATGATGTAACATCATCATTTTTATACTAAACTAACACATGGAATACATCCTTAAACTCATTTCAAGAGGTATGAGTGTTTCATCTTTAATTGTCCTTTTAGTTTCTGATTCCAGGAGCCTCATTATCTTCTCAAGATTAAATGTGTTCCTTCACTTCATTTTCATCTTGATTCTCAAGAGTGCCATCCTCTAAGAATCACATTCTCAAATATGAAATCTTTTAAGAATCTCAAGGGCCTAAAGTAGGTATCCAATACCATCCTTTATTTTTCTAATGAAGTAGCACACTCTTGTGCTAGATTCAAGATTACTTGTATGCATGTCAAAGTTATGGACTTGGCAACCCTAAATCCTCAAGTGTTTAACACTAGGCTAGGTTCCAAACCATAGCTTATGAGGATTCTCGGGTTAAGAAGCATGGAATCTTATTAAGGGTATATACATTGTATTCTCTACTACATATATACCTAGAAACTAAAAAATAATTATGCTAAGATTCATCATTGACTAACTCATGTCACACATGATCCAATTGTATCTCCCTACAACTCTTTTGAGTTTAGGTGTATTGGGAGGAGTGGGATAGGAATAATATTCATATCTCTGTAAGGTATTCCTTGAATTAATCTAATAGGTATGGGCTACCTAGGGTAGATCAAATTCATTTCATCCTCCTTCAAACTTTGGTTCTAAACCAAATCGTGAAATCATTGAACATTTCAAAAATTTCTAATATGAAGGAAATAAATCTCATATAAAAAATCATCAATAGATATCACATATACATAATGTTGATTATGATATATATGATCTACATCCATCAATATGTATGAGATCCATAATACCTTGACATCTTACACCATTCTCAGAGAAGAGTGTATTGGATATTTTACTTTGAATACAATATTCACAAGCTTGTAAGACTTGAAAGTTCAGACATTCCAAAGCTTCATCTCTTACTAGTTTATCGATCACATCAACAGATATATGTCCAAGGCTTGATGCTAGATCATTGTCAAATGATCTTCATATACCTATCGATCTTAAAAGGTTTAATTTCTAGTATTAGAAATGTTAATGAATCATTCATTAATTTTCTAATTGTTGTAGAGTCCACCAGATGTCATATTACTATCTGAAATATATCCATCATAACTATTTACGATAGGTCTATTCCAGGATTCATGTTTATTTCCAACATTTAGAAATAAATAATGAGTGTATTCTAATATTTGGGTCATAGAGACATTCTCAATACTAAGGGTTCTCCCACTGAAAATATGAGGTTTATCTATCCAATAGAGATTGTTGCAACAATTGCATCAATATGTATGTCGATGACTATTAGACCTTATGATCAAATTTTCTAGTATTCTAAAACATATCAAACCAATTACAAGTGTTATTAGAAGAATGAGATACAATTATCAGACTTTGACCTTATCAAATATGAAAGTCAATTTCAATGATTATATGTAGATATTGATTACTCCGATGCACTACCTGAGTCCATCTCTATGGATCTTAGATAGAATTGACAATCACATTATCAGTATATCAGCTTATTGCTATATTGGCATTCATTCAACTCTTTGGATGTCTTATGGAAGCCACATAATTACAACCAACTCTTCCATTTTCCTTCTTATTTGGACTCAACCCATGCTTCCACTGTGCTCCCCTCATCTATAAACAATCATTGCTTAAGACAAAGGATCTCTTATGTTGAATTCAAAAAGATTTCAATATAAGAGTACTTCAACATATATGCATGCTTCAATTAATTCATACAATATGAATATTATGAAGCTACATGAATGACTAGACTATAGATAGTAGAACGATGACACTCATCATATATACATACATCTTAACTCTTAAAGAGTTAGGTTCAGGTAGTTACTCAAGCATTTTGAATACATCATCTCTTATAGAGCCACCATTCTGCATGATGTAGTGAACCATGTTATTCATGATTAAATGTCGAGAACAAATATGTCTGTAAGAAACATCTTATTATGATTTATAATGATTATTTGAAGATTACAATCATCATCGATATGTCACTTCCAAAGTATATTCGATGAGAGATCAAAACTATAGAGAAACACAAGCCCTAGGTTGGTGTCCTATTGTCTATTTAGTTGTTATTCCTCATTATTATGAGGAAACTTGCACATTGCAATCACATACATTATGTGTCAAAATGCAAGTACAGTACTTGATCATGGATCCAATCCATGATATTTTACTGGTTATTATTGAGTATAATATTGAGTGGGTTTAATGAAGGATTATCTGAAACAAGAAATTTGCATATATGTATATATATACATACAAATTTTACTTTGATTTAAGAATTTTTATATCAAAGTTGTCTTGCCTTGTCAACACTGAAAGTTCATTAACATGTAACTTGGATAAAAAGAAGCAGGGACACATTCTGCCTTACAAGTCCAACTTGCATTCCCAATTCGGTCTTTAACACCAAGGACCACATCCCCGAAGGTGATGTTGACCTGTCGTTAATTGAAGCAACTGTCAAAAGGAATAGAACTCGCTATGAGCAATCCAATATCACCCCAATAATATGAGGACCCAATATTGGGGTCACTACGTATATGACCTTACTCTTTCGAGAAGCAAAGAGCATGATCCAGATGCACTTGTATGCAGGAGCTGTCACTTCGGACAGGCGTCTCCTACATACAATCCCTGGTGACGGAACCCTCCGCCTTGATGGAAGACCATGGATGTCACTTACATGATCCTCCATATCATGTTTAAATTTTAATTAATTACCATGAATCATACTAACATAATTAATTCTTCCAAGGGAAATACCCATCTATTCATAATAGAGTGTTTTAATTGGATATAATTCATTTAATCATATTAAATAAAATATCAATCCAATTCAATCAACCAACAAACTTGATTGTTACCTGAAAGGATGGTATTACCTCCAAAATATGTATTATTAGAATTAAAGTAATTTAAAAAATACATCATGATCCCTTCAAGCATTATCCATTCCCTGCCCATTATCATGTCTAGTACCGACTGGAGTGGGATAGACTGCTCACAGAGCAACCTGCTACCCCAACGCTCCCTGACTAGACACCATATGCATCTCAGGTTAGGATAATGACAATTGATCACTTTGCACTTGAGATGGTAATGGGTTTTTCAACGAATTTATACCATATAATAATAATAATTAAAACCATTTTGATTTATATTATAAGAAAATTTGCTAAACAAGTTCCCAATCCTATTCAAGCAAGTTTGTTTGTTGAAAAGAAGATCATGTAACAAATTTGTGATATACTTTTTATTGTAGATCATTTGAGCTATATTTTTAATTGATTCCGATGCATTGCATTCCTTCATTTCTCATAATTTTTCTAAGAAGATGAATTTTGAGGCTATTGAACTCTCGTATACAATAGTTGTGGTAGTCTCTTTATTGTAGATCATTTGAGATATGTTTTAATTGTTTCTAATGCATTGAATTCATTTATTTCTCATCGTTTTGCTAAGAAGATGAATTTTGAGGCTATTGAACTCCCATATACACTTACGGTGACCTCACTAATGGCTTCAATTCTTTAGAATTAAGCGCATCACGAAAGCGTGGTGATCACATCATATGTGATCTAGAGCGACTAGTCACAGTGACTTTCGTGATGTCTACAACACATTATAATTAATTAAAACAATCAAAATGGTTTCAACACAACAATTTCTTACTTTGTGAAACCATAAAACTAGGGAAACAATATCCTAAGTTGGTTTCTTTTATTCTTATTAAATAAGGGTAACCTATTTAAGTGTGAGTTTCCTTAAGGAAGATACATCCCAAATCAAGTTCAATCAATATTGTTTCTCTTATGGGCATGATGATGAGTTGTGTAGCTTCCCACGAACTTCGATGTCATTTTCTTGAAGATGTTCAATGCAAGGATGAGTTAAAGTTCCTGATTTCGTCGCACAAAATCGATCCTTCTTCACAGATGAGGAGCACAAGGATGAATATGGTGATCTTCTCTTCCACAAGGTCATGCTTATGAAGAGAAGAAGAAAGGCTTGATGGTGGATGTGCAGTGCTTAAAGAATGGAGAGAGTAGACATGTATGATTATTCAAAACTCTCAAAACTCTTCTCTTCTTCAAATTTTAAGGTAAGAGAACTATGGCAGGAACAAGCATGTTATTCGAAAAGATGCTTTGCCCTCTCTTATAGGGATGGTGGATGTCAGTGAGGAGTCTTACTCCTCAGGGTAGGCATCCATTTTTTTGTCCCTTATATGGTGGACCAATGGCTATGATTAAGTCCTTATTCAACAACAAATAGGGGTAGAATTAACTCTTTTAATTACCAAATAAATAAATAATAAAATCAACAATAATTAGTGGATTGTAATCTCATTAGGACTCTCATGGTTGACATCTATGCTTCTCAAAATATGGAGTCTACCTTGTCTTAATTGTTGTTGTTGAAGTTGTTATTTAATTATATTCATAATAATCTTAGTATTATAATTGATAAGTTATTAGAGAACCCTAATAACTTATGAATCTTATTCATACATCCAAATAAAAATGTAAATCCATTTTACATTTAAAATCCAATGTGAATCATATTCGCATAAGTGCCTTGAAATTAGTATATGAATCGAATTCAACTTAATATTAATTATTATGAATCATTATTCATATTGTTAATTAATGAATTATATTTGTGAATTACATCAACAAGAACACACTTATTGAAAATTGATCAAGACAATAACAATAATTGTCTCAATGTTGACATCACATAGTACAATTCCTATTCCAATTAGAACTCGTGAGATACAAATGCAAATACTTGGAGATAATGTTGAGGAGATCATAAAATATACCTATGGTGACATGAAACTTAAATAACTGCCCAAATTTAGGGTTTACACCATTTTTTGATGAAATTTAGTTGACTCTTATCTTTGAGCTCGAGCTGAAAAGATACACACCCTATGTGGGCTCAACAAAATGCATTACACTCTCCATCAACTCAAAAAATGAGCTCGTTGATGAACTTAGCTTCCTACTCCATTTCTAATCTTAGTTTAAACCACTTGGAGCTTAGAAATGAGCTTAAAAACTGAGGTTATATCCATTTCCATTACCATTTTTGTTTTCAACATTTGGACATTGAAATTGGAATTGGATATTGTATCAAATGAAATAAGACTTAAACCAATTAATTCTCATAACATTAAGCCATGGAGTGGAGCCACTAGGATTCATCATGTTTCATTATTCCCTTATAATGTATGTGTCATGGTAGAAGATAGATTTAACTGTAAGTATTCTCAATACTCATTTATCCTTAAAACTGGAAGACTTTAGTTTATCTAAAGTTCAAACCCTAGTTTGACTATCTTCTTCGGAACATATCAATATATTTCTCATTCCATAATTAGGCTATAATATTAATCATATACTTTCTAAAGCATATATTAATATATTGAATTCGTATCTTATTTCATAAGCGAGATGATCATGCATAGAAATCTTTATGCCCTAAAATATCTCATGAGTGAGGTTTTTCTCCTAGTTCATCAAGTATGAACCTATATGATTCCTTTGAGAGATCACACTTCTCATATGTCTTAATGTGCACACCAACTCGTTAGTATATGAACCTTAGTTAGGCCTTCAACCTAATGGTCTATCTAATGTGCACATTTAGGTATATAGATGTGTATCTCTCTCTGGTCAAAGGATGTGTGCATGATGGGGACAGTTACGATTCAGGTCTTAATTTATCTCGACCTCATCATGTCAACTTATTGACTTGATTATTCTCACACCTTTAGATCATCATTCCTATGTAGATGACTTGCATCATGAGGACGGTCGGAAATGAGTCTTTAAAGAATGATTTGTATCTCTTTCTCAGAGTGGAGGTCATTATTGAATATTAATTATATTCAATATGGCCATCGTATATAACCCTAGTTGCACAAAGGGACTATAATATGAAGTGCATTCACAAACATTCATTTATGATGGACGCGATAAAATAATAACTTTTATTGCATTAATGGATCGTCAAGGTCATACAAATGCCACAGTCTCCTACTAGCCCTTAGAACCATTCATGTACAACTCTTAAACCCATATTTCTTAGATGGAAGTTGAAGACCCTCAAATTCTTGGTAAGCGGATCAACAATGTTGTTGACAGAGAAAACCTTTGTGATCGTGATATCACCACACTTCTAGATCTCTAGGATGATATGATATTTCCTTCCAAATGTTTTCTTCTTTGATACCACCTAGGTTCCTTTGCTTGTGCTATGGGACCCATGTTATCGTAGAGCAATGAAATGAGAATTCTAATGAGGAAATTACGTCAAGTTCAAGGATGAATTTGAGGAACCATACAAACTCTTTAGGGGAATACGACGCAGTTATGTATTCTACTTCAGTCATTGAGTCAATCGTGGTGTCTTGCTTCTTCCTTCTTCGGCTGACAGCACCACTGTTCAACAGGAATCAAAACCCTAAAGTTGACTTTCTATAATCCATGTCTGATTGGAAAGTTGGATCTATGCACCTTAAGACTTGGAGATGATTATATCCATAAACGAAGATGCATTCTTGAGTTCTTCTTAGGTACTTGAAGATGCTTTTTCACCGCAGTCTAGTGTTTCTCTCCATAGCAGGATTGATAATAGCTTATCACTTCCATTGCATGGTAGATGTCTGGTCTTATACACATCATGGCATACATCATGCTTCTTACAATCAATGCATAAGGGCATCCGACTATGGCTTTATTTTCCTCACCAATTTGAGAAGCCATCCCTTTAGATAGGTGGATACCATGTCTTATGGGAAGGTGGTCTCTCTTGGAATTATCCATATCGAATATGTTCGAGATCTTCTTAATATATCCATAATATGATATTACCAATACCCTCTTATCTTTGTTTACGAACTACATCACACCCAAGATATAAGAGCCTTCTCCGAGATCTTTCATCTCAAAAGTATATGATAACCAGATCTTAACACTGGTCATCATCCCAGTATCATTCCCAATGATAAGGATGTAATCTACATAAAGCACAATGAACACGTTGGCACTCCCACTAAGCTTCTTGTACACATATGATTCATCTGATTTCTGAATGAAATCGTAGAGACTCTTTATGGTTTCATCGAATTGGATGTTCCAGCTACGAGAAGCTTGTTTGAGCCCATAGATAGACTTCTTCAGCATGTATACTTACATTCCTCAACTATGAAGCCATGGGTCTGCTATATAAATCCTCTTTAAGGTATCCATTTAGGAATGGTGTCTTCACATTCATCTGCCATATTTCATGGTCCATATATGCATGTACAGCTAGCAATGCCCTAATGGATTTAGTCATGGCCACATGAGAGATTATCTCATCGTAATAGATGTCTTCCTTCAGTGTATATCCCTTAGCTACAAGTTGTGCTTTGAAGGTCTCTTCCCATCAGGTCCCCTCTTTTCTTGAAGTTCAATTTGTACCCAACAGATTTGACTCCTTTAGGTGGATATTTGAGGGTCAACACAATTCTTGTGCGTGGAGTCTATCTCAGATTTCATTGTTAGCATCCAACTATCCATGTCATGATCACCTAATGCTTCATCATACGAAGTTGGATTATCATCATATTCTTCGAATACAAAGAATATGTACCTTTTAGGTTGTCCTACAAATCCCAGAGCTTTCCCTAAGAGGTACGATCATGTCATTTTCAATTATCTCTTCAATTTCTAATGTGAGAACTACATTCATCTTTCTAGACTCAACTAATTCCTTAACTTACTTACATTTTTGACTTTTAAGGAATTCATCTTACAAAAATTTGATATCTCTAGAAACAAATATCTTTTGTGTCTCAGGATCACAAAGTTGGCATCCAATATTATTTTTTTATGTATCTAATGAAGTCACACTCTGGAGTGAGATTCCAACTTGCTTGCATCCACATTTTTAACATGGATAAAACAACCCCAAATCCTTAAGTGGCATACACTCAACTAGGTACCATACCAAAGCTCATGAGGAGTTTTAGGTACAGATTTAGATGGAATCTTATTTCGGACATAATATGTAGTTTCTATTGCATGTCACTAGAGTCTAAGAGGTAAGTTTGTTTTACTCCATTAATCTCACCATGTCCAACATGCTTCTGTTACATCTCTCTACAACTCTGTTGAGTTAAGGAGTGCCTTGAAGAGTGTGATTGGAAATAATTCATCTCTCGTTAAGTAAGATATTATTTGAATTCATCCGAGAGGTATTTACTACCCCCCCCCCCCCCCCCCCGTCAAATCAAATTTATTTTTCTTTCATCCAGTCTAGTTCTAATCAATGTCATGAACTCTTTGAACTTTTAAAAGGTTTCATATTTAACATAACAAGAAGACAAACCATACCATGAATGATAACCAATAAAGATCACATAGTATTGATGTCCATTACGAGTCGTTGTACGAAAGGGACCACATACATTAGTATGTATTAGGTCAAATATACATTTGCATCTTTCACCTTTCTTAGAGAATGGTTCCCTAGACATTTTCCATGAATACAAAGTTAGCAAGTTGGTAAATCACAGACTTGCAAGAAATCCAAGGGTCCATCCTTCACCATTATATTGGTCATTTCAATAGAGACATGTCCAAATCCTTGATGCTAGATCATAGTTATATGGTCTCTATCCTCTCTTGATCATTTAGGGGTTTTATTAATATTGGTATTGGCATTTACGACACTTTCATGCATGTTCGATTCATATCCCACCTACTATTAGAGAACCATTTGCTATAAAATTGTCATAATGACTTAAGATAAGTTTGTTACAAAATTGGAAATTATATCCATCTCTAACTAGTTTAGATACGGATACCAAGTTCCTTCTAACAACTCATACAAGGAGGTAATTTCTAAGGTCCGGGACTCCCCCACTAGATAATGATAGTCTACAATTTCTAATGGCGATCACTGCAACAATTGCATCCTATACCATCAAAATGACTATCTCCCATTCATCAAGTTTTATGGTGTCTTGTAACATATGCAAACTATTGCGTACATGAACAGAGGCACCATAATCAATAACCCAACTTCCTTCGTGTCCTATAAGTAGGTTAATTTCAACGATGAACACAGATTTCTTATTTATCAAAGTTATACATTTATCCCTTACTAAGTCTTTTTGGTATTATGGATGGTTACTCTTCTAGAATCTTGGATTATATAGCTTATGGTAGGAATCCATCTTCATGGATGTCAGATGTGTCGAAGCATTAGAAGATTGATCAACAATTTGACTTTTCTTCTTCTCTTGGATCGAAACATTCTAAGATCAATACTTAATGTTACGCTTCCCTTTCAACTGTGCAACCATTGCACCACTAGAGGGATATTATTTCTCCATAATGTACTTAGTGTACCTTAATGTAAGAAGAGTGTGGGTCACATCTCCATGCTTCTCCTTCAAATTCAGGAGAATGTCCCGAGCAGATGCAATGTCTATAAGTTGTTTCTGAAGCACATTGGATAAAGAACAAAGAATGTAGCAATGAGACAATGCGTCATCGTCCAAATATTTATTGAAATCTCTAGAATCATTAGTCTGAGAGCACTTTACACTCGAGAGCACATACCCAATGCGCTAAGTTGCAAGTACTAGCTCCAAATTTTGGATCCAAGACGAATAGTTTAGACCAGCAAGTGATTGACCTCAAGCAAATTGTTTAATGGGTTGAGAGTTTTCATCTAAAATTAAAAAATATACATTAATAAATCTTTATGTTGTGCTTCCCTTTAACATTTGCAACCATTTCAGTACTAGAGGGATATTACTTCCTCATAATGTACTTAGTGTACTGTAATGTAGGAAGACTGTGGTTCACATCTCCATGCATCTCCTTTAGATTCTGGAGAATGTCTCGAGTAGATGCAATGTTTATAAGTTGCTTCTGAAGCACATTGGATAAAGAACCAAGAATGTAGCAACATGCCAATGTGTCCTCCATATACCACCTCTTTTGAAATCTCTGGAACCATTAGTCTGAGGGCACTTTATGCTCGAGAGCATGACCTGATGTGCTCCATTGAAAGTAAAAGCTCCAAATTTCAGATCTAATACAAATAGTTTGGACCGATAACTAATTGACCTCAAGAAGCTTGTTAATGGGTTAAGAGTTTTCACCTTAAATTATAACAATACACTTTAATAAATCTTGATTAAGGTAATTAAATATTTTAAGTAATTTCTAACTCAACATGTTCTCTAATGTTTTTGTACTTTAAAAGTCTTTAGCTTGTATACTTTCAAAGTTTGAGGCTGGCTAACCCAAAGACCTCACTACGAGATCTGAGTCTCCTTTTCACTTCCATTGCTCCCTAATAATACGAGAAAAATGCAATTACAATGAAAGAAGCGTGAATTCTTTCCATCTTGCATGTCCAACTTGCATTCTCAATTCAGTCTTAAACACCAACACCCCCACATATAAGGAGTTAACATATTCTCGATTAACCCAATTGTCAATGAGCAAAATTTAAATATTGCGCTCTGTGCAATCCAAAATCACCTCAATAATATTGGGAACAATATTGCAGTCACAACCCATACAACCCATCGCTTACAAGAAATAAAGAATCTAATCCATGTGAATTTGTATTATGGAGTCATGACTACACATGAACGTCTCCAAAAAATACAACCCATGGTGACAGAGTTCTTTACAATGAAAAAATACCATGGATGTCATCATATGACTTGTCCTATTTTGTTTAAATTAATAATTAATCATTCCAAATAATATTCTCATGATTAATCTTAATATGGGATCTAGCAAGGATACTCGATTATTATCATAGTTTTAAAACAACGACAATCAAGTAATTAAAGCATTTCGATTTTATGCACTTGATGTTATCATGTAGTATACACCCTCTCTTAACACAATTTATAATTCAAATTTTAGTTGTTTAAGTATGTAATGACTTTCCATGCTACCCTTCCTTGAAATGGATCCAGACAAGTCATGCAGACTAAGCCAACAAGGAGTGCTTCCACCGTCAAGCGATGCAGGGAGCCAATTAAGTAACTCATCATCATATACATGCCTAGTCTCCTTCATTGTTCTACTTCCAGACAACACAATTGGTACATATTGTACTAGGGTATTTTATCGATATTTCAACCTTTTATTATATTATATAATAAACTCTTGGAGATTTAAGAATTTAAAATATGTTTAATTTCCACAAGTTCTAAAGCAACTACTAGACAATTGACGAAATCGATCTAATCGATTCACATTTTCGAATTGATTTTCAAACATGTGCAAAATTCAAAGGAAGTATGAAATTAATAGACTTTAATTTATTGCAGACATCCAAAAAACAAACAATGATTTTAGATTCTATATTTGCAAGTCACGACCATTGTGCTTCAAAATAGAAAGCATTATATAACTTGGACATCAAATTCGTTGCGGCCCCAAATATTTCCAAAATATTAGGTCGACCTCTTAATGTGAATATATCATATATATTTTTTCATCTACATTGAGTACCAAAATAAGAGAAAATAAGTAATTAAATTAATCGAGTCCTCTTCAAACTCCGCCTATGGAGAATTCCAATTTCTCAAGGTTGCACAGTTGGAATGATGCGAAACGTTTTTGCATTAATTGGGGAATTGATTAATGATTTATCAGTAAGTAATTTATTATGTTATATGACTCAAAAATAAGTTAAAAAAACTATAGAAATCAGATCCTACGATTGTTTTCGATTTTGAAAGTTCTCTCGAACACCACCAACTTTTAGTGTGTCTTTGAGCATGAGTCCACGCCTTCTAGATATCATATATAACCCAAAAAATATATTCTAAATAAGGGATAACACCAGCAACATCGTGTGTTACCACATCATTCGAAACATAAGAACAATATCAAAATAATGTACGAGATCGGGATAATGTGGTTAAATTGTTCATCAAACTTGGATGTAATTAAAATCCTTTAAAGGCAAGCTCTGTTGCCAATTAAAGGAAGTTATGTGCGAGCCCATGGCGAGTCGTTATGCAATAAATGTTATTGCGAATATCATTCCCTGATCTGAAATGAAGAATAATTAATTTGCATAATAGTTTCCTTATTACAATTAGGGTTATGTACCATGGCCATCGTAATGATCACACAATTGTTAATTCAGTTGTCAAATCATAGAGGCTGGTGCTTGGATGAATATATAAAAGGAATTAGATTGAGGACTCATCAAGCACCGTCAAATGATTATTAAGAGAAGATCTCCAGCCTGAGTAGGAGATGGCAATCCTTTCTCATTAGGTTGATATCTGACCGACCTCTTGATGCAGGTCTTCTACATGGGAATAGAGATTCGGAGGTGTCAGATTAGTTAGGTCAAAGAGTTGACTTAACGATATCGAGATAGATACAAGCGCACATCATGATACAGGCACCCATCCTCTGATCGGAGATAGATGTGTTACTACACGTCTAAGTATGTACATTTGGAAGACCAATAGGATGTTGACCTTACCAAGATCTATACACCGGTAAGCTAGTGTGCATACGAGGGTAACATTGATATATATCTTTGGATAAACATATGGTCTATATTTAGGAATTTGTAGCTATGATATACGCTTTTGGAAACATATGATTGATACCAACTCCCATTGACCAAGAATGATAAACTTGATGATGAAACCCTAAAGATAAAAGTGTAAAATTGATCTATATCTTTGGGTTTTTCATAGGTCTTCAAGTATGCAGTACAAGTATTAGGAATACCTGATGATGATGTGATCATAAATGATTGTATAACCATGATGCTTGCATTCCGAGGGAGTGATGAAACATGTCTAGATTTTAGTGACTCCTCTCAGTAGAGAAGTAATATGATCCGGGTCCAAGTGTTGGACATTGATCTAAATGAAGATATATGAGAGGTCCATGAGATCTGGATTTGAGATGTGATCTCAATATCTAAGTTACTATACATGGAACATACAATCGCCATGTCCTTATCTCTAAGTATCTGCAGAGAAAGCG
Source organism: Ottelia alismoides (assembly GCA_037367405.1). Lineage (NCBI taxonomy): Eukaryota > Viridiplantae > Streptophyta > Magnoliopsida > Alismatales > Hydrocharitaceae > Ottelia > Ottelia alismoides. Next base: position 105,078 of record JAZKJV010007899.1, on the reverse strand, counting down.
CATTATTCTTTAAAGAGTTTAAGAATAAATCCATTGTTGAATTATATCTAAGCATTGATAAATGGACAATTAAATGTGATTTAATTGTCATGAATAAAGTGAATTTGATTCATATTATTTGAATGCATGAGAATGATGATCCATTATAATTAAATGTGATTTATTTATTATGAATATGAATAATGTGTATAGCACTATCCAATTATTCATATATTTTATAAATGTCATTTATAATGTATTAGAGAGATACAATTGTGATTTGTATTTGCTGATTAATATTGATGTGAATTGGATTCACATTGGATGATTAATTGAAAATGTAATTTACATTTTATTTTTGGTGCGTGAATGTGATTCACATATTTTCAATGGGATGATTGCAATATTCACAAGATAATTATGAATTATTTGCGAGATAATTTACAACAAGTGTTGTCGTAAATATTGGAGATTTCATCAGATAATGTAATCTCATGAGATAATAAAGAGATTGCCATCTTCCATCATAAGAGGGTGGATAGCCACCAACTTCCATTAGGAGTTGGTGGCCATCCCCCTTTTTAGGGATGAGGGCAATCTCCCCACCTTTATCTCCATGATTAGTTTATTTAATTTGGAATTAATTATATTGATTTATCAACATATATTAATTGAAATTAAATTAATTGTTGTTGTATTTCTACAACAAAATTATGGTCATTTAAAGAAACACATATCAATCTCATCCATTGATTTTGTGGTGTCCATGGATTAAGATCCATGGACTCCTAAAACCCTATATACGAAGAGGCACCCCTTTCTCTTCATGGTTACAACAAGAGCAACTTCTCTTTCTCTCTCTCACGCCGACCTCTCTCTCTCTTTCCTTGAGTAGTCATCCGCTCCATCCTAAAAGAGAAGGTCACCGTCGTCGTCGCATCGCCATTGTGCTGCTGCTTCTACAACTCTTGGATCTCCATCTTCTTCGGTGCACGTCGCTCATGAAGAAGATGTGTTATCTTGTGAGATGATATCAGGAGATCTATTTATTGGATTAATGACTTGGATTGCGAGAAGCACACGAGTCATCTCCGTGCTCGCAAGCGTCTCCTCCGACGGATCAGACATGAGACAAGAAGTCTCTTCTCTTACAGGCTCGATCACAACCACGCTTCAAGAGGTATTCCTTTATCTACTATGTGTTTAGATGAAACGATTCAAAAAGTGTTCTTAGATCATGTGGTTTCATTAATTTTTTTTTTTAAATTCTGCCGCACCGAGTGACTAGTCGCTCTCGATCGTATATGATGTAATCCTCACACTTCCATGATGTGCTTAAGGATTTCTCCATATCCTTCAAGTGTTATCAAAGCCATAGATTGGAGGTTTTGGATACGGTCCATAAACATTGGACGACATGGGCTCATTAGGGTTTGTGAAAATTTGTCGCATTTTGTTCACGTGGCCCTATTTTGTCAGACTTTTTCATCCTATTTATATTGTTTAAACATGAAATTATCTTAAATTATGTTCCCTAATAAATAAGGAATCTATGGGATTTGAGTTTGCTTGGTTTGGAATCAGATTGCTCAAATTATGATCATTTTAATGAACATGTATCTATAGTTTCGGGATGACGAATTTTGACATAATTAAAGAGTTAATTACGATTTTGAAATACCTAGAAATGTATTAAAATCACGTTATGTTGTAATGAGCAAACTTTGGAAACTTATTTTTCTTGATTTGGATTTAAATTGATTGAGATGTGCTAATTTTAGTATGTGACGGTCACTGCCGAAAATTTCGGGGAAGCAGAATTTATAAAATTTGAATGCAATGAAACCACATGATCCAAGAACACTTCTTAGATCATTTAATCTAAATCTAAAGAGGTATTAGGGTTACATCTGAAATGTAGTTGCGATTGAAGTCTATAAATAAAGAGACTGCATGTCTCAAGTCTAACCTGACAGAGGAGACACTTGCAGGCGCGTTGATGAGACACAAGATTCTCACAATCCAAGATGATTATCCAAGCGGTGAATCTCCTGTTCTCGTCACACAAGATCTGATGTCTTCTTCACAAGCGATGCACACCGAAGAAGACGGAGATCCACGAGTGGTCGATGCGATGGTATGACGATGTGGCAGCGACGACGATTCTCTCTAGGGCATAAAATGTACAACGACCATGAGAGAGAGAGGGAGACAGGGTGTGTAGTATGAGAATGAGAGAGAGATTACTCAATTGTTGTGTGTGTTGTGAATCCAATTAAGAGATAGGGTTGTCACTTCTTATATAGTATTTTGGGAGTCCACGCATCAATTTTCCATGTGAAACACAGAATCAATGGTCGAGATTTATTTGTATTTCTATTAAATGGACATTTGTGAAAATACAAAAATAATTAATTTATTAAATATATATTGAATAATCAACATAATTTCATTTGAACTAAATCAATTAGTATAGAAAGATTAGAGAGGAGGCCACCCACCTTCCTAAAAAGGGGGACGACCACCCTCGAGAACAAGTCAAAAGGTGGACGTCCACCATCCATCAAATGGATGGTGTTGGCTCCTCTAATCCTTCATACATATTTACAATAACTTTTGTTGTAAATTAATTCACAAAAAATAATTCCGAATTAATTTTTTGAATATTACAATCATGTCATTAAATAATTGTGAATCATATTCACAACCCAAAATAAAATATTGTATTTCAAATTAATTTCCAATGTGAATCCAATTCACATCAACAATTAATTAGAAGATACTATTTACAATCAGCTCTCTCTAATATATTATAAATCACATTTATAATATATATAAATAATATGGATAGTACTATCCACATTATTCATATCATTGTAATTAAATCACATTAAATTATCTTGAATCATCATTCTCACGTATTTAAATAATATGAGTCATATTCAAATTGTTTACGATTATTAAATCACATTTAATTATCAATTTCTCAATGCTTTGATACATAAATCATCAATGGAATTATTCTCGAACTCTTTCAAGTATAATGCGCTTTCTCCACAGATACTGGGAGATAAGGACATGGCGATTGTACATTCCACGTATAGTGACTTGGATATTGAGATCATATCTCAAATCCATATCAAGGGGACCTCCCAAATATGTTTAATTAAATCAAAGTCATAAATTTAATCTTCCCATTTCATCCAAATAGTATCCAGATCAATGCCCCCACATTTGGACTAATATTAAATTACTTCTCTATTCAGAGGAGTCAATAAAATATAAACATGTTTCATTACGCCCTCGGAATGGAAGCATCAAAGTTATATAATCATTTATGATCACATACCCCTCAAGTATTCCTAACACCCATAAATCCTGCATTCTAGAAGGCCTAGAATAATTTCGAAGAACTAGATCAATTTAGATTGTCTTCTTCAGGGTTTTATCAATAAGTTTCTCATTTGATCATTAGGAGTTGGTATCAGCCAAACACTTTCCAAAGGCATATAGCATACCCAAGTATTGATCATATATTTTTTAGAATCATATATCAAACCTACTAATTCAGCCAAGCTTCCAAAGCGAGATGACCGTGTGCGGAATTTGATTTCCAATATCTCATGAGTGACTTCATGTCTTCCAATTCAGTAATGAACCTATATGATCTCTTTGAGAGATCATATTACTCGTATGCCCTTGTATGCACACCAGCTCGCTGGTGTATAGACCTTTATTAGATCATCAACCTATCGTTCTGACAAATGTACATACTCAAACATATTGTAACACATCTGTCTTCAGTCAAAGGATGCATGCCTATATCATGATAGCATACGACATAGGTCTTTGGTTATCTAGATATTGTCAAGTAAACTATTTGACTTAACTTATCTAACACCTCTGAATCTCTATTCCTATGCAGAGGACTTGAAACAGGAGGTCCGTTAGATATCATCCCATGAGAGAAAGGATTGCCATCTCCTACTCATGTTGGAGATCATCTCTTAATAATTATTTTACGGATCTTGATGAGTCCTCAATATAACTTCTTTAGATATTCATCCAAACACCAACCTCTATAATTTAATAATAGAATCAACAACTGTATGATCATCAAGACGGGCGTGGTACATAACCCTAATTATACTAATGGACCTATTATGCAAAATAGTTATTTCTGTTAAAGATCAGGGAATTATATTTGCAATAACACTTATTGGATAATGGATCACCGTGGGCTCACATGTCCAACAAGTTTTGAATATAAAAACCCAACAGGGCTCCTTTCAATGCAAATACTCCAAGAAGGCACATGCAGTACGCGATACGACTAGGCTAATAGGGTGGCTTAGGACGAGGCTCAACTTTGGGCTATGTAGGAGTGTCTCATGCTTCAATTCTTGGATTGGTCCTTCTGAGGCTCTTAGGGTTGGGGGTTGACTTGGACCATTCAATTAAGACGATGTACGATGGCTCGAAGGTAGGGCTCCTGTGATGCATCTGTTGTTCCTCCTTCGTCTTCAAGGCTCGATGAAGATTGAAGGACCTTCATGAAGGTTTGGCAAATGTGGTGGAAGGTCGGAGAGGCTACTACTATGGATGGAATCATGGAATGGCTCTCCTTTGTCTGAGGAGGAGGAGGAGTCCAGAGATGGTTCTCGATCTCTGATCAGTGAAGTATAACAGATCCTGCAATTTTTAGATGCGCATAATCAAAGCATAGAGATATTTTGGGTGCGATTTGTGGTGAAATGGAGGGAAGAGCATATGGATAGAGGCAGATCCCTAAGTAGGTTCATTACTTTTTCAAGGTAAAGAAATGGATCGATTCGGGGAGGTTTCTAGAGAAGGAGGAGGTTGAACTTGAGTGTGTGTGTGAAGATCGGGGCTATATCGTGAAGGTGTAAAGCTATTCAGGTGAGCGTAAAGGTGAGTATGTGTGCTTAGTTAAATACGAGCAATCAACAAAAAGGGAAACTTGGATCGAACTTGGAAATCAGAGAAGAAAGTCAAAGGTGATCGGGAGGCCTGGGCTGGAGCTCATGAGGGCTCCTGGTCATCGCTTGACACATACAGAAACCGTACGAAGCTCAAGCAGCAACTAGAAGGTGTTGCGAGATGACCAAGTTGTCATGGATCTCGTCGAAGAGGGTCTCTGTATTCACTCAACCTCACTCTCATGTTCTGTCACCAAGGATGAACATGTAGCTAGGAGATCTCTCAGACAAGGATGGATGGGGTGAAATGACGCCCTCATCGGTGGTTTTGTGAAGAATCATGAGCCGCTAGTTGGTGCACGTGAAGAAAACAAAGATGTAGTAGTTGGCGTGGAAGAGGGATGAAAGGCATTCAAGAGGAAACAAGAATTAGTCCAAGGTGGAATGTGAAAAGACATAAGAAAATGTGACAAATGCAACCGAAAAAGAGGTGTGTTTATTGGGAGGAAATGACCAGAGATTGACTATGTACAAGAGTCATTGGATTACGAGATCTAGCGGCCCTGATTAGGACTTGTAGTAGGGAATGTGAGCCATTTGATCAATCGATCAAGTCGTCTTGAGGAGGCGATCTTGAACAAATCGAGATTGTCTGATAAATAGATCATACAATTGAGAGCGGAGGTGACCATTAACAAAGAGTCGACTATGTGGCTCGATAGGAAGGAGCCATGTGGCCTAATTAGAAAATAGAAAATGAAGAAAATAATTTAAAATGAAAATAGAATAATAAATAAAGTTAAGTCAAAAGCATTCTACATAAAGTTGTGTATTCTTAAAAGATCTACGACTTTCATATAGAATCGAAACCCAAAATACATCATATATACATACTATTATTTTTGTAAGTATTTGAATATAAATACCAATTTTATTTTTTTTACTATTTTTATGTATTTTTAAAGTGGTATTATTATGTTATATATTACTAACAAGATTGCATTAATTTTTATTATTTTAAATTTAAAGAAAACCCATAAGAAAATATGAACAATAAACACACAGACATAGAAATTAGCGACTTTATTTATTTACAACAATTATCCTTAATAATTTACAAGATGTATAATATTAAATATATTTACTTATTGTTTAACTACTTGAATACCATTACAGAGAGGGTTAAATAATCAGGATAAAGTTGATGAATATGAGAATCATCACCCTCCTATACTTAACCCCTATAGAATAATCAGAATAAAGAATGAAAAAGTAAGTTAAATCCATGGCTGTGCATGTGAGGAACAGGACTTGAAATTCAGGCTACAAAAGACTCTTGAACTCTAAGTTTAATCACATCTCATTAAAAAGAAATTCAACCCCTAATTATCAAACTCTTTATGCACACATATATTTTAGAAGTTTGACATTTGGTGTTGATCACATTTACATGTATAGTCTCAGCTTCGCCCAAGGTCCCAGTCAAAGAAGTCATCCTCAGAATCCAACTGTCAACTCTAGGAACAATTAATGTTTCACTACAATCCATCATCTCTTAAGTTTTTAGACTTAAAACGGAATGTCCATGTATGGAGGATTATAGGATTATGTCATTTATTTTCACCTCTAATTGGAACAAGGATCTCTCGAGTGACTTATTAAACACACACTTGTATTTTTGAAGTTAATCAATATACCTGTCAAGAATTCTAAGTCGTATGCACTTGTTTTTCTGTGGTACACCAAGGTATGTATTTTTTGAATATCTAATATACCTTCCACACCCGGACTTGTATCTCCTATGATGCAGAACCCTTTTTACCATGCTCGCTTGACTCATATGGCCTAGTAGCTTTGGTCCAAGTAGACACATTGAAAAAGTTGGGAGTGCTTGTCAATAATACAAGCTCTTTTGTATTGTCTTGGAATGTTTGACCTTTTCTTTTACTGATACTTTTTATTTGGCTAGCTCCATAGCTTTTACCAAGTTGGCACATACCAATCTATAAGTTTAATGATTTTACACACACTGGCACATAGGTTTTCATCAAGATAGTATATGAACCTTGTTCCTATATTGGCTAATGTGCTACACTTAGGTTTCATGAAGTAATTCTCAATCTTATCCCATTCTCAAGCAACATATAATCAGGTCCAAATTCAAACCTATCATCCTATTTTCTAAGATGAAACATCGACTCATCACAATGACTATTTAATCGTACACGTGTAGTGCAGGTCATATTCTTTTAAGAATAGAGAAATTAAATGCAATATACCATGAATATCTTTCAAACTAGGGAGTTTAAGTTATTAAGTACAAATACCCTAATGAATGAGAATGGTAAAACTTTGAGTAAGAGTAACTCTAAACGAAGTATCCTGAACTCAACAGGTCTTGAGTGATGTAAATGTGTGTTGGGATGAGATCTTTGGGCTTTAAATCAAGATATGAAAATAAATGTGCAGTGGTCATTTCAACCCAAATATCCTGCAACAAACAAATAAGTTTTTTTTCTTCTCAAGCTACAAAATTAATAATGAAGAGAGAAATTTTTGCTACTTATTTACCTATAAAGCAACATGATCGAACTCATGGAAGCTACAATTCCCAAGGGTTATTCAAATAATTAAAAATCATTTAAAAGAACAAGGGAATCTCAAATGCAAACTATCTTGGTTTCTTTGTGATTTTTTTGTTTTTTTAATTTTTTATTTCCAATTTTTTTTATTTCGGATTTTCAAATTTTTACTGATTTTGATTTTTGCATTTTTTTTCATAAATAAGGAACAATAAGCATAAGGGACGAAATACGCACACCACATTTTTTTGTATTTTTCAAAATAGTCCAGAAAATTATAGAGAAAATATTTTTGGGTTTTAAAAGCTTTGAAATGTTTTTGGGAATTTTATAGATTTTTCAGATGTTTTTGTATTTTTCTAAAAATCAAATAGTGGAAAAAATGATAAAAAATACACATCCTGGAGTAATTTGCAACTTTAAAATATTTTAAGTGCCTACAACTCCTGGAGACATTTTTTATCAAAAATATAGACAAATATCTATAAACAGGAAGTGAAATCATGCTTTTTAGATTTTTATAGAATTTTCTGTGATTTTTCTATGATTTTTTCTATATTTTTCATTTTTTTGGGTTTTAAAAAGAATTAATGCAGAAATTTGCAATGAAATCAAAACATAGAAAAAGAAAATTAATTTAATTTTTTTGGAATTTTTGAAACAATATTTGAATTTTTATGAATTTTCAAATTTCATATAGATAAATGACACTATTTTGATTTTTAAATAATATCAAATGGAAAGAAAATGTAATGAAAAATTTATGCTAGAAAGATACACACATCACGAGCAAAGCATGATTTTTAGGGAATTTATTTAGCAACAAAAATATGTATTTCAGAAAAGAAAACTTGCAAGATAAATGTCTGGAAAATAGGGACCAAAATGTAATTATTTAATGTTTTAATTTCAAAAATTAATAAGAAATAAAAATAGGACAGAATATGCAATTTACCTAGTAAATTCGTGTGTCGCACGTGCTTGAGGCTTTGGGGTCTTCTTTGCAATATGTACAACTTCCAGGGATTTTATGCATTTTGTCAATTTTTTATTTTTAAAACTTGGGTGCCCTTTTCCTGTTCCCACGCACAGGGGAACAAACAGGGGGCGTCATTTCTTCTTCGTCAAGTCAAAAGGGCAAAGGGGGTATGTATATGTACAATGTATTTTTGTGTTTTTAATTTTGCTATTTTTATTTTGTTTTTGTTTTAATTGTTTTTATTTTATTTATTTACATTATATAACATAGAATATTTACAAAAATTAAAAAAACAATTTTATTTATTTATAAGGCTAAATAAATATGTAGGTGAGTCTATGTACAATGTGAAAGTGATATTTTTGTCCTTTTTGATTTTTCTCTTTTTATCTTGTTTTTATACTTATAAATATGTACAAGTATTTACAAGCATATTTTGGGCTATTTTTGTGAGGAAAAATATTTTTATTTATTTACATAAATATTTACACACATGAGCCCCTATCTCCCTCTACTTTGGCTTTTATGCGGTCAGGCCCATGCTGAGCCCTCCCTTGGGTTAGGTTGCTCAATATTTATTCCAAATATTTCCCTCTTTTTCTTTTTAATCTTTATTCTTTTATTTTTGCACAAAAACATGCTAATTATAGGTTTTTACACAATGCATGCTTTTGGTAATTATTCCTATTTACATATATCTACATGTATTTGCAAAGGTTTTTGTAGCTAAAATATAAGAATAAAGAGTGATGAATGAGTATTCATCAGTATGCCACCCATGTTCTTCCTCAAGGGGCGACGTCGATCCTTAGGAGGTGGAATTGGAGCGGTTAGGCGGTGCTGTAGAGGTGCGCGCCTGGAGAGCGGGTGAAGCTCTAGTGGCAGCGTAACATAAAGGCAGGAGGCGCACGACGGAGGGACTGAGCTTCGAGAGTGATGGAGGAGCATCAAGGGGAAGATCGGCGAGCACGAGCGACTCTCCGCGAGGTGGCACTTGGGTTCGCGCGGGCGCGCTGCTGGGATGGTGTGTTGTAAGAGGCGACAGATGTGCTAGGCGGTAGCTAGGCGGTGCTTCTCGGGGTGGAGCGTCTGGATTCAGATGGCACGGAGGAGACGATTGGATGTGGGATTCAGTCAGCTGTAGTGAATCGAAGGTGGCAACTGCGGCAGGTGCAAGCGGCCGGCAGGAGAGGCAGAGCGACACACGCCCCGACGGTGGTCTGAAGATGCGCGGGGGGGGGGGGTGGAGGGGGCTTCTGTTGCAGGCGATAGTCGATCAGCGGCTAGATGGTGTTCGCGCAACATGCCCTGCGATGACGTTGGCGGTCGACAGTGGTGACGGGTGGCGGTGCACGCTCAAGGATGAGTGTGATGGATGGAGGCGGCGGGCACTGCCGACGGTTAGAGGTTTGTGCATGCTGCCCTTTGTTTTATTATTTTTTTCATTTTTTATTTTTGTAAAAATCGAAATAGAGAAAAAAATAAAACTTATATTTTCTAATTTTTTTTATATTTTTTAAAATTTTTTAACCTTGTAAAACAAATGTTAGGAAGAAAAACAATATTTTTTTGTGCTTTTTTTGATATTTTCTTTTTATGTTTTTTTTGAATAGAAGAGGACCCAAACACGATGCATCATCTGTGCTTATTTAAATAAATAATATAAAATGAAAAAGATGTGAATGGGGATCCGACGAAATGGAAGAATCAGTTCCGGTTCTCCGACCACTGTGCGTGGCCTGAGTTGAGAGATCGTGGGAGATGGAATGTGAATGAGTGATCGAGAAAATGAGATGAAAAATCGAGATCGATGGTGAATCAAATCGTGATGGATTCTAAGATCTAGAGAAAAAATGACAATGAAATAAAAATGCGATAAATGAAACTACGATTACCCTATGTTAAAAATAAGAAGAGAAAAATGGATCTCACCTTAGGAGCGGAGAAGACCGTGATTGCCTCGACGAAGGCTGACTCGCTATCACCAGACGGCTTGGAGGATAGGAACCCTTCTACGACAAGATAGCTCCCGGAGAATAGGCTCCTCTCACCAGAGATTGATCAAGTTGAAATGAGGGACGAGTAGCCATATTAATAGATAAAGAATGGAGTTTGAATTTTTAAATTTTTGAATGAAGATAATAGATAAGAGAAAATTTGAAATGAGAAAAAGTTAAAATTATTTACAAAAATTTATTTTTTTGTATTTTCGTCACTTAATGAAATTGAATAGAATTTTTAAATATTTTTTATTTTTTATGGTGGTTATTTAAGAATATCAACTATATACATATACTATATACATAAGGTACATCATATACATAGTTAAATAAGGAAATTAGTTTTTTTGTTTTATTTTTATCTTAATTTTTATTTTAATTTAGTATTTTTATTTAAAATGATTGTCAAAAATATTTACAAATGCAATATGTACAAATAAATGGTAAAATTGCACAAACTACCCCAGAAAACTGACTTTTCAATCGTAACTCCAAAAATTATGAAATGAAGTCACTTTAAAGATAATTTAATTTAGAATACAATGGAAGCGAGGTTGGTTCAATTTTAGTTCATATGGAGAAAGAATTGGTCTTTCAATTATCGCTTGATGGCTTTTTTTCCGGATGTGGTTACTTTTATTCTGTACATGATTTCATTTTGCAAACTTTTTTTATTATTTAGAAAACATTTTTATTTACAACTTTTGTTTTGAAAATTATTTAGAGGTCAATTTATGTACAAATAAAATAGTGTAAGTATACAAATATACACATCACATTTTTTAGAATTTTTGATTATGGACCTTATCTCCCTCTACTTTATCATGGTCTATCAGGTCGAGTCTTGACCTTCTCTCGGGGTTCGGGTCAGCCTGTATCTATTACATATATATAGTCTTATCTTCCTTTTTTCTTTTTTTCTTTTCTTTTCTTTATTTTTCCTTTATTAATTGATTTATTTTTTTTAGGTTAAAATGGTAAGAAGTCTACAATATTTACACACAGATGCAAGTTAGTAAGAATATGGAGTTAGTATTATATACAGGTGTTTTATATGGGATTTTAAGCTAAAATAAATGAATAAAGATTATGAAATGCAGATTCATCAAGCTGTAAGAGATAAAATCACTTATTAATTAGATTTTTTTTGAACAAAGTTAAACAATCTCTTTATGTATATACAAACTTTTTACACAATAATTTACAAAACCAATTGTACCCATTTTACAAGTTATTGACAAAACATTTTTATAAAACATGCTACACAGATATAAAGATTTTCAAAATATTTTACAAAATAATTTGTAAATTAGATTCAAATTCAAATACACTTTGCCCATTATGTGATATCAAAACAATTAAAAGTACTAGTTATGGATACATTATATATGAAATATATACACACGCCCCCTATACTTAGAGCGTGCTATGTCCTCAAGGCATAAAGTGAAATGAAGAACATATCTCACACTAAGTATAATGAAGAAATTTGCTTGAGAACTGGAACGAACACCTCCCTTCATTTAGGCTTCAAATAGTCTAAATGGAGAAAGGGAGTACCAAAGACAATGGTACAAGATGAATAGAAGGAAAGGAATGAATATACATAATAGGGGTTGGCCCCCATATATTTAGGCTTTAAATAGGATAAGTAGAATGAGAGAACATCATGAAGAGGAGGCTGAGAGGCACAAGAGAAAGTGAAAAAACTCAAAAGAAGGAAGTCGGAGTTTGAAGAAAAAGGAAAGGTTGAATCTTCAATGTTGCTAAATCTGTTATGAACTCAATCTCTTATGTTGATGTACCTCATGCAGAGTGGTTTGGAATGACATCATAATCATTAATCCGTATGAAAGAAATCTTCTCAATCTGGACTAACTGTAAATTGGATTCCACAAAATGCTTGAGTAGTTGTCCATTCACTAAGAAATAACATGCGTCATTTATGAGATCAAATATCTCTACAATTCCATTAATGTGCACTTCTCTCATTACATAGGGACACGTCCATTTTGACTTTAGTTTGACATGAAAGATCTTCAACTTAACATTGAATAACTATGCTTCTGTCCCCGGAGAAAGTTCTTGCACCTGACGTACTGATCGTATCATTACTTGAATTTATCCTTGTAGACCCCAATGTTATCATATGCTCGATTTCTGATCTCTACGAGCTCGTTCAGATCTAAGTCTCTACTTTTCATGCCTTTGTGATTGTTCCAATTAATCTTCTTAATTTCCCTAATCATATTTGTGTACTAAATCAGTGGACAATTGACATGACATGCAATAAATCATTTGGAATGAAGTACAGAGTGGGGTATTATAGTTCATCTTGTAGGTCCACAAAACTTGGTTTAATAGATGGGACCAATTCTTCCTATCATGAATGTGAACTCTTATATTTTGTCCAAAATTTTGGAGAATTTTTAAAATAAAAAAACCATTTCATAGAGCTCGTTGAGTCCTTTCCAATGAGTCCAAGAACAATGAATTCTGATTTTCTTAGCTTAAATTATTGATGTTTTAAGTTGAATGGTCGAGACCCATATATGAACTTGAACAGGATCCCAATTTGGATTAGAATCCACCTCTTCATTTATAATCAAGGGATGGTAGGCTTCCTTCTCAAAAATCTAATCATCACCACCTTTTTGCCTTATTGGAACACCACCATATTGGCTGGATTAGTTGTCGGATGGTTGCCTTCATCGTCGAAGAAGGCGCTCCAATCGAAGAAGGTGCTCCATCGCGTAGGGAAGTTTAAGGTAACCATTGTATGCACATTCTTTCTGTGATCGAGTGACGGAAACATCATTTCCATGCAAGAGGAGATCTAAAAGAACATCCTAGAGGAAATGAAGTCCCCTTCTCTCCTTTCCGTTGAATTCACATGAATTTTTAATAAACATATACGCATAATTATTCATGGAGCCGTAGGATATTTTTGTAATGATGCATCCTTTCCTTGTTGCTATCAGTTTCATATGATTTATAATTTAATTGATATTCCAATGCAAACATCGTATGAACATCATGTCTCATACTACCTTTTCTTGATGTCGATTCCATGTATTTTGACAACATAGAGGAAGTGTTATCTTTGTATCAATCATAAAATTTCCATCGGACAAATAAGATAAAGGTTCCTTTCTTTATTCGAAAAAACCATGTTAACTTTTGAATCTCAACCTGAAATATGCATGGTGTTAATTCTGCACTAGAGTTGCTTAAGACAGAATCTTTGAGAAAGTGAACATTTTTTTCTCATAACATTGGAGCATTTTATTTATGTTTGTTTATGAAGAATGCTTGAAACTAATGGCACATAAACTAATTCATGTTGTATATTATTTCTTTTTGCATTTGTATATAATAAGTTTTCTGGGTAAAACTCTAGATCCATTAGATCGACCACATCTTTTTTTGTTGCCCGTCCCCTTACCATGAAATAATATGATCATCACCAATTATTAGAAAAAGGGTAATTACATTTATGACTTCTGATTATGCCATCGTAAATAATAATTAACTTTATATATAGTTATACTTAGATTATTTGTGATATATTTAGGTACAATAGTGTTATCCTTGTAATTGGAAACATTAAACGCTCTCTTTTTGCAATGCCAAATCTGAAAAAAAATAAATCATGGGAGGATATGTAAAAACATGCATAATAGGATGCCACTAATATTCATAATTGTTTCATTATTGTTGTTTCTAAAATCATAAAGTAAAAACTTGAAATTACCCTTAGTTAATTACGTCGTGTTGTTGTAGTCTAGCAATTATAGAGTAATCAAAAAGATCACCTAAATTAATTCATCTCAATTAGAGAGAAGTGGTCGAATTTATCTTTTTTACTTGGACAAGACCAAGGTCGAACTCAGAGAGGCAATCGTATCCTTAGGTTAATTTTCAGATTGTTTAAAGATTATGTTTTTAGGAGTAATTTTTTAGTATTTTTATATGCAGTGAAAATAGAAATGCAATTTTAAGCAAAGTTCAGGGTTCAATTTACAATTTTTCAATCAAAGTTTGTCCAAACTCAATGAAACTTAACCAGAATCTGAATTGCAAAGTTATGCTACTTTGAATTTTTGGTAATTTTCTAATGCAAAATGAAATTTTTATGAATTTATTAATGCATAAAGGGTAATTTCTATAAAGGGAATTTTAGTAACCAGAAAACATTTGTATTATTCAGAAACAATGTTCTTCTGTGTGGCTCTAATTATTAGGCATCCAAGAAAAAAATTAAGATACTAAGAATATTAGGTTTACAAACGCTTAAAACTCAGTTACTCAACTCATCAATTAATTTCTTTCAGGATGAATATGCACGAACATGAAAAACATGTAATGATTATTTTGGCACTTTACAGAGAGAAATCATATCTACCTAATGTGATTTTTAAGGATTTTTTCGAGAAAATATTACTTTAATACGAATTACTAATCACAAATTGGGTAAAATACAGTCTATTCAACCACAATAAATTTTAAAAATCAAGCACTGCTCTGAAAAATACTATTAAATAGTCACAGTATAGAGAATGATTTGTTCAATACAATGCACATTTTAGAAGATAGAAATGACACTGAATGAAGGTTCAAATTTATGCTCAAACACAGGGCATAGAAGCAATGTTCAGAATCAAATTAATTAAAATGTAAGTATAATAAACGGCACATGAACTCAAGTGCAATTACTAAAACCCACTAGGGGTTCATAAGCAAAATGTCCAGGGTGACGTGTGATTGAGAGGTTTTTGCACTGGTCTTCTAATCAAACACGATCAACGATCATTGTAATGACCAAGTGTCTCTCAATCAACAATTAACCCATAATCAGCGTAAAACAATGTTTGTGTGTGAATGTAAGAGTCAAAATTTATTATAACTCTAATAAATGTGTGTATAGGGTAAATAGTCAGAGTATAGAACTCATGGAAGTGAAACAAGGATAGATGTAATAATTATTAACCATGGCTATTGAATAGGTATTTTTGGATTTTTCATTTTGATTGTTTTTTATTTCTTTTTCTTCTATTTATATTTTTGTGGGTTTTTAACAATATTTATTTTTTATGATTTTTTAAAAAAATTTAATATCTTTTTATTGTGAAAATAAGATATAAAATAATATATAAAGAGAGGTACTATATACACTATATAGATAAAACAAAGGGAAGAGATGTTTTGGATTTTTAAATAAGTCAAATAACGTTAAAATATGGAAAATAATTTTTTTGTTTCAAATATTTTTCTCTATTTTTTTATGATTTTTGGAATATTTTTTCTAAATTCTACAAAATTTTAAAGTATGTATAAAAAATTCAAAAACTTGATTAGGGTTTAAAAAATAGATTTAAGTGCAAAATGAACTCCAAGTAAATTTTAATATATACTACATATCACAAAGAAAAATCACAAATAGAAAACATAATTTCTATTTTTTTTGTAATTTTTGCATATTTCTATAAATTTTCTTTGTTTTGTGATTTTTAAGGTTTTTTTTAAATTTATAAAGATTTTTAGTCAGAAGATAAAATATAACAAAATAAACCTATTCTATTTTTCCGATTTTTTTGAAAATATTTTGTATATTTTGATGGAATTTATATAGCTAAACAGGAGAAAGAGATATGCTTTTTTATTTTTAATAAGTAGTAAAATAATTTGAAATGCCTTGACAAAATTAGATGTGAAGCACAATTGTTCCTGACACTTAAGTTAATTTTCCAACTAATTTTGGACAAAAAAATATATTAAAATAATTTAAATACAGACATGAAAATATATTAGCAATATAATGACTAAAATCCAATTTCGAGGAACTTATCATGCATTTACTAACATGAAGGCAAAATCCAGGGGTGAAGCATGTAATTTCCCCTACTCAAAAAATAAATTTATATTTAAAAGCATCCGACAGTTGTATAAATGCAAATATGATAAGTTACAAGTCAAAACATGCAATTTAACCTAAAATATTACACTAGTTTAACAAAATTCAGACTAAATCAAAATAAACAAACTTAGAGGGGTTCCCTCATAAGATATCTAGGTGCCTCACATGGCGAGCCACGTGAGGTGACCTGGAATTGGACTTAAATTGCATATAAACGAAAGCTTTGTGTTCAAGTTGTAAATATTACAAAAATATTACAACAACTGATGGATGTTTAAATACTAAAAATGAAATACAAAAAAGTGTGGGGTAAATTGTAAAATATACCCCCAATGGTGTGTGTGACACGTAAGGGAGCTCTAGATCTGATAGTTGAAGGTGGATCACTTATCCACATGTACGCATGCGATGCTCTGATACCCCTTCGCAGATGAGAAGCTGAGATTAGATCTCAGGGGAGATCTGACGTTGGCTGAAGGGCTCGATCCAACAGCAACTGCTACACCTCGAACCTTGTTCTTGATCTGACGAAGGAGAGCAGGTCTAAATGAACATGGAAGAACAATGGGTCGGAGCTCCTTTGATTTGAGTTATCTCACGACTCTTGCATCCCCCTCCGCTTATGCATGGCTCAACATATTCTAAGAGATCTTCCACACAGGCTCGTATTTACAAATATGTTCGAGCCTCTCGGATCAAGTATTGAAGCTCCGATGAAGCTCGGGCATCTCGGGTGGAGTTGCAAGTCTAAAAATCACTCCAAAAAGAGTTCTCTATTTCTCTGAGCTGCAAGAAAATGCTCAGGGTCAAGGGCGATGCTCCTCGACTCATTGGATGCACAAAAATAGTGGGGATGAAGAGGGGCAGAGGTCTCCAGAATAAGACGGAGAAGAGAGACTTGATCTCCCTAATCTTTGCAAGATCATGGGTGGAAATTTGGTTGAGATGATGGAGGATATGTTGGGACAAGTGTGGGGATGATCAGGGCATCAAGTCACGGTTGGGAACAATGGGGACAGTGGCCGGAGCCTTGAGCTCCGTTGAGAATTGTATGGCTAACTTAGATGAAAATAAATGATCTAAAAACCTAAACGAGGCTAATGATTACTCAAACAATCTAAAGAACATAAAATAAAGGACTCGCCTTATTGGACTGACCTGGGAGCAGAACCACCTGGAGAAGCTCTTCGGTGATGGTGAATCCACCCTCCTTTGCCTTGTCCATGCCTTGAAATGATGGGGTCCTCCACCTTTCACAAGGGAATGTACTCTAGCAATGATTTCCAGGGGTTACGACTCAGGAATGGGGATTGAAATTCCAAAATAGGTGGAAGCGATGATATACAGGCATGGAATGGAGGCTTGGTCTTAGAAAAGGATATGCGATTCGATCGAGGGTTGACTGATGCAGCTCTTTGAATAGCTTAAAACTTGGCTCTCTACGAAGAGATTTCATGAAGAGGTCGAGGGCAGATGAGGTGTCAAGGGCAGATGAGGTATGTATCTATTAGAAGAATTTGGTGAAGAAGAGGAAAAATAAACTCTAGGGACCGTTTCAAAGGAGGCAAAGGGAGTTGACTCGAGTTCATGGCCGGTAGCCTTTGATTGGTCCATATGGACGGCAACATGACAAACCATAGTCACAATGGGAATAAAACCCAACAAATAGAAAATGATTTTATTAATTGAATCTCAAAACATGGAAGTTTTTCTTATTTTATGTACTATTTTTTGGTTATTTTTATATTACCATATTATTTTTTATATGTTAATATTTACATGTACATATATGTATATATACCTATATATTTTATATTTTATTTTATATTTTGTATTTTATATGCATTTCTTTATATTAAAATATTTTATATATTAATAGCATTATTTATCATGTATTTACATATTTTCTTTTATTATTTTGTCTATGTATGTAAATAATAATATATACAAATGCCCGAGTACAATGGTGCCCTAAAAAGATGGCTTTTGCATCTTAACTCCATATTAAATGAAACACCTTCATTAGGTAAATAGTTTAATTTTAAATATAATGGAGGTGAGTTTTGTTCAATTTGAGTTCATATGCAGTAGATATTGATCAATGAAGTTTTGTTTGTGGCCTTTTCATCTATGTGTACTAATTGCACTATGTATTATTTTTATCGGTTATTATATTTTAATTTTTCTATTTATTATTATGTACTAGCCTCATGTTGAACACTTTATAGTTTGAGGCATGTTTGAGTGTAAAGAAAATAGTGTAAAAATGGGTACATCATATAAATTTAGGGTTTCATTGTGTATTCCGTAAAATATTGGACCCATATCTCCATCTACTTTATTCCTGGTCGACCTAGTCAATATTAATTTGGTCTCAGGGTTTAGTGTCATTTATTGTCTTTGATACTTCATTTCTTTTACTTTTCTTTTCTTTATTGTTTAATTTTGGGTTTAAATATAGATTATTACATGCTAATTATAGATCAAGGTTAGATGTTAATTCATGCAAGTTATTAATATTTACATGTATTTAACTAGTGATTTAAAGACAAAATAGGAGAATAAAGGTAGATGAATGGCTATTCATCACCCACTATACTTACCTTTGCTAGTCCGTAGCAAACATTATTGGGAAATGAGTGTTAAAAGATAAAACAAAGAAAAGGAAAATAAAGAACTTAGAACAACTATGATTTTTAAAACTTATCTTCACAAAATCACAATTTGGAGCTTAGTAAGACCTCTTGATTTTTAGTTTGTTCAGAACCTTATTGGGAATAGGATTTAAAACTTAACAACCATCAAGTTCCACAATCCTCTATTCAGTTTGCCTCAGTAGACTGGTCAAAACAAGTCTTTTCATATGCAAACTCTTATGACTATGAAACTCACATGTATAGTGTATGCAAATTGTAGCTCTTCTCATTAGAAATAGAAAGGAATAGTCTCCCTTAGCAAGGTAACTTTAATTCCCAGTCTTGCTACTCTTTCCTCGAGGAGCGGGGTATCCTTCTAAGTTCAAGTACAACTGGTTTATGAAGAGGGGGTGGAGAAAGAAGATTGGATTGTGATAAGAGTAGTCACATATCCTATGGAGCTTGATCTGTGTAGCCAACTCTCTAGTTGCAAGCACGTTGTTACTTTGACATCGAAACATAAGCGACATGCACGCTCTTCGAAATATTCTACTAGGGCTAGTCAAGATGACATGTGAACATAGTCTAGTAGACTCGAAGGATTAAGTCACATTGACATGAAAAATGGTAACTCAAGACTCTATAAGGTTCATGTGAAATTACGTGGATTAAGGTCTAAACCAAGCTCCATTCTTCAAGTTTTATTCCAGACTTGTTTAATTATCACGTCATTCTGAAAATGCTCATGCAATGCAAAGATATTTTTGTGAAGCAAATTTTCCGATTTGAATTTTTACGGAATTTTTCAAATTGCTTTATAAAATTTTAGGAGTTTTAAAAAAAACTTATTTTTTGGGATTTTTATAAAGTGTTAGTAAACTTATAAAATTCACAAGCATTTACAAAAAAATTCAAAGGTTTGAAAATATTTTACAAAGATTTTGAAATATTTTCAAAAGTATTTTCAGAGCACTTTACAACCATTTCCAAAATCTTTTGCAATTAAATCCATTTTCAAAAAAAAAAAATAAAAAATTTCACACATATACAAGAGATGTTAATATTTTTATTTGTTTTCCCTTACTCAATGTATTTTATCCATATTATCGAAAATACAAGAAAGTAAGAGTTATGGCTAATGTATATATAACATATATACGAGCCCTCATACTTAGCTCGAACCATGTCCTCATAGTGATCAAGGAGCAACAAATGAAGACATAACTCATGTTAACTATAGAAAAACCTATATTACTATGACTCAATAAAGATTGAGAAGTCGATCGCCCCCCCCCCCATACTTTGGATTAACTAATCCTAAGTACAGTAGCATGTACACAAAGCGAGGTTGACTAAGGATGAGAATCTGCAAAATCAATAACTTGACCTGTCTCCCACTATACTTAGGGTAAAATATCCCTAGGTATAGAACATTATATCAGAAAATTGAGAGATAAGCGAGAGAACAAAAAAGATTAACTCGAATAACTCATCCCCCAATACTTAGGACAAAGCATATCATTAGTCTCGCACTAATGAAAGGTATGAGTGTGTAAACAACAAAATGAAATAATGAAAATGAAAAATAAAGGGAAAAATAATTAATCAAGAAAATATTTTTGTCCACCTCTGAGTTTAACTCTACTGCTTATGTTGGAAGATCATCTTGAAATACCACATAGATTGAATCCACAATAGACATGAACATATCATGCACTATGTATGATCAACAACTACCCATTGATAATGAATGGTTGTGCGTCGGATAACAATTCCGATATCAAAATGATTCCATTGTAACACATTGTCTTCATAACATACGTAACTTTCCATTTGCTCTTCAAATGTCTCAGGAATATCCATAATTTTGCATCAAACAACCGAACCTTCTGACCCATCTCGAAAGTCTTCCTTCGGATGTGCTTGTCATGCCAGTGCTTGACTTTCTCCTTGTACATTAGGCTATTTTCATAGGTATAGTCTCAGAATTCCAAGAGTCTATTCAGATCTTATTTTACGTTCGGACCACTTTTCTTTGAGTCGAGATTGTATGTACTCATTGCCCATAATGATTTGTGAATGAGTTCAACAGGCAGGTGGCATGGATTCCCATAGACAAGATGATAAGGAGACATTTCCAATGAAGTCTTGTAGGTTGTGCGATAATCCCATAGAATAGAATCAAGAAGTTGATACCAATTATTCATATCAAGTCGTACAACCTTCTGCAATATAGTCTTGATATACGTATTAGATAATTCATCCAGGCCATTTGACTAGGGGTGGTAAGGAAAGGTGACATGATGGTCAATGACATACTCCTTCACTAGTTTTCTTACTTCTTTATTCACAAAATCACTACGCCCATCCGAACTCAAGATTTTTGGAATTCTGAACAATGAGATATTATTATCCATGAGAAAGTGTCAAACAATACATCTATCAACGGCTCAGGTGGGGATAACTTCCACCTAATAACTCACATAATCGACATTGAGAAGGACGTATTTGAAGCCCTGATTTTTGGGAAACGGGCCCATAAAGTCAATACCCCAATAATAAAAAACATCATATGTCTAAATAAACTCAAAGGCTTCAAATCTTTGGAACCAAAGATTCCTCTCAGTTTCTGACAATCAATGCAGCCTTTCACATATGTCGCGACATTCTTGAATAGTGGAGGCCGCTAGAGGCTTGATGAGTATGTATTTCATCATCTTTATTCCCTTATTTTAGCTTAAAATCCTTTCTTAAACACATATAAATACTAATAAATTCATGGTTTTATTCTTTCTTATTCTTTTGTAAATATTGTACAAAAATCATTATTTTTAACCTAAAATAAATATATAAAGAAATAAAGGGAAAATATAGAAAATAAAGACTATATATATGCAATAAATATAGGATGACTCTAACCCCAAGTGAAGGTAAAAAGTTGACCTAGGGAGATAAGGTCTCGTGTAGAAAAATAAAGAAAATTAAAGTT
Organism: Ottelia alismoides; assembly: GCA_037367405.1. Taxonomy (NCBI): domain Eukaryota; kingdom Viridiplantae; phylum Streptophyta; class Magnoliopsida; order Alismatales; family Hydrocharitaceae; genus Ottelia; species Ottelia alismoides. The sequence continues at coordinate 83,056 of JAZKJV010007899.1, read as the reverse complement.
CATTCATTCTCATTGTACAAACTACACATGTCATTTATTTTGTATATAAAACCTTAATCTATTTTATTTATCACTTTATTTTTGTCAAATAAAAATGCTTTCCTTCTTGAAACTTGTACATAAAAGTAAGTTGTAAATATTAAAAATAATTGCAAAAAGATTCATTATTCATTGTGTAACTAGTGACACTTTGAAAAAGTTGTAAAGCCAAACTTCCCAATCTCATATCTTCTCCATAAAAACCCAAAAATAAGAAAACTAACTGTCATTGCACTCTAAATAAAATAAGCTTCAAAATGAAAGTGGTTTCATTAAAATCGACATTAAGAGGCAAAAAGTAGCTTTTAGGAGTGTTCGTACATTGTACCTATATTGTATATTGTGTGAATATTTTATTTTATCAATTTTTTGTGCATATTTGTGAATTTCTTATTTTTAAATAATCGTAAATATTGTATTTTATTACACTAAAATAAGAAATACAAAACTCAAAATCACCAAAAATAAATTCATTGTGTATATTGTATAAATATCCCTATGTATATTGTAGTTAAATCTATTTATCTGACTTAATATATTATTTACAAAATTAAAAATAAAAATATTTGTAACATCTTTGGAAAATATTATAAAAAATAATAAATTATGTAATTATTTGTAAAGATATTTTATTAAAAATCAAAATTATTGTATATATCGGTATATATACTTACGAATAAAGGGTTCTATTTATTTTTAACCACTAAATTAATTTATTAAAAATCATTATAAATAAGATTATCTTTTTTTAAACAATTTTTATTTACATTATTTATTTACTTAAAATTATTTATGATTTTAATTTATGTTTTTTAATGATTTATTTAACTTTTGTCCTTATTTGATTTTTTCCTTATTCGGATCAGCGCCGGATTAGGCGGACCCGCATCTGTTGACCCCATTCAACCCTCTCCTCCACCTGCATGCATGATAAGGCCCCCTCACCGGAGCCACTTCCTTGATATTTCCCTTTCGATCTAATAACCAAAATCACTTGCTTCCTTTTGCAATCTTGTTGCTCGAATAATCCTCCTTACCGCCCGAATAAAATTTCTTGCCATTTCACCTCGATCCACGTACGCCCCATATTCCATCTTTGTCGGATCCCTGCTGCTATTTATACTCCACGAGATTCTGCCTCACATTTTTGATATATTTTCCACCCTAATTTTTCCTGAGGTTGATCCCTGGAGCAAGGTGTAGTGACTGGGCATCTGTTCCACAACTGGGAGAGCTCGATTTGTCCTGGGTGACGTCCTCCAGATCAGGACATCGAAGCACCATCGCATCATCTAGCTTCTTTGCATCTCACCGTAGATCAAGGCGATCACCATCGTCCTTCCATCCGTAGGTAGAATTAGGTACTTTGCTTTTGTTTTTGCATTTTAATCTACTTTAATTTCCAGTTTCTAGGCATAAAGCCAATCCACATTCCTAATCTCCGATCTGCATTCCTGATCTCCGATCTACACAATCGGAGATCTCTGATCATTTTCACTCTCCGACCATCGCATCACATCCACCAACACTTTCTCCATCATCTTCCATATTTGACCCCCTTCAGATGTCTTTGGATATGGAGTCTGACTCCTATTCCGACCATCTTCACTAGAATCCCCATCCCCTCATGTTTCCTTCACTTTTAGTTGCTAATACTTTGTCCAGAGTGAACCTTCGAGTATCAGAAGTAATTTACAGGGCTCAATAGAGGAGCTGGACACGGTTTGGTCAAGGTTCAACTGTAGGAGCTCGTGAGGTCCAGATTGTTGATCGAGTCATTTCATGCAAACGTGAGACATCAGATCAATTGGGTAGTGCAACAGGAAGGCATCCAGGCTTTTGGCAGCGAATCATATGGAGATTGAGCGAGATCAGCTCGATCGAACTTCACCAGAGTCGTCCTTCCTTATAATTCTTCCAGTCGGGTCGAGAATCGTCCAATCAAGAACAACCGAGCTAGATTAGAACATAGACATCCAAATTCCCCCATTTCCAGAGTGTAGATTGAGAGGCCTAGATCAGATCCGGATCGTCCATCACGCACTCATCTATAGCCGTCAGATCAGAGCTCAGTTCCATCTCAGCCATCTAGAAGGCCACATGTATAAGTGGTATAATTTCACTCTAACACCTGCTTTTATTTTATTTTGTAAATAAGTCCCCTTTGGATGGCGTCACTCTATTGTTGTTAGATTATTTACAGTGGTATCCTTCTAGTTTTCCTTATTTTCAATCCAGTCCTATTTTCTTGTATAAACGTGCACAACACGTGACTATTTGTTGTTTTTGCATAAAAACCATACATACGTTTGTTACTATTTGAACCTTAGTTTTTTAATAATATCCTTGAGGTCTGCACAAGTACACCTCACGTGTGGCGGCACGCATCTTTTCGGTAAATTGCAGGTTTCAACCCTATATTTCCTTGCTTTATATTCTTTAGTCTTTTAAATAAAATATATTACATCTATACCCCTGTGAAGTAGATTTTCAATTTGTTTGTTAATTAGGTTTAATAAATTGCTAATCATTTCTAAAAATCCTCTAAAAAATATCATAATCTCTTGATAAGTAGTATTACCTCTTGTATTTTTTTTAATTTTTCATTAGTTTATTATTTTTGAAACATAAAAAAATCCAGTTTTCTCATGTTTGAAGAAAATAATTCATTCAAAATAAAAAAATATCGTGGAAAATAATATAAAAAATTGTTTACGTTTCTTGTTATCTCTTTTAATTTCTATATAAATTTCAACTTTTATTTCCTTACAAAAAACATAAAAATTTTGCGAAAAACTCAGAACATATAAAAATTATATAAAATCACAGAAAAACCTAAAAATGTATAAAATACCTTTTTTATATTTATTGATATTTCTATTTTTCATTTTATATTTAAAATCTAAAAACATGTGTTTTATTTTCTGTTTATTGTTTTTACTATTTTTAATTATTTTAAAAATCTTAAAAAATCTAAAAATATGAAAAATTATTAAAATAGTAGAAAAGTTTCAAAAAACCCAAAAATATTTTTATTTTTATTTTTTGTATATTTTTGATATATTTTAAAAATTAAAAAAACTTACTTTTCTTTATTTCAGTTTTTTGTTGTATTACTTTGTTTTATTTTCTTTTATTCAAAATTAAAAACATTTGAAAATTTTAAAAAAAAAATACGAAAACACAAATTCAGGAAATCATAAATAATATAAAAATAAAAATCCCAAAAATTTATAAATATAAAAAATCTGTAAAAACCAAGGGTAGTGTGCCTTGAGTTTCCTATTTTATTTCTTTGATTTCTCATTTATTTAAATAACCCTGAGGATTCTATTTTAGCCTCCCTGGGTTCGATCCTGTACGTTTTACAGGTAATAAATAAACACTTAGATATCTTGCTCACATTTATTATTTTATTATTGGCTTGATTTCTTTATTAATTAAATAATTTTTTCATTAACGCTTCTCTGGTTTGCGACAACATTTTAACCTTATAATTAATTCCAAGAAATAAAAATTAAATTTTGTATTTTTAAGAAATGGCACCTTTGCCGGGGAGGCACGACAAGGGCAACTAGGTTTCTACTTTAGCCTCCTATTAGTGGTTTGTAAATACTTGTTTTCGTTTCCTTTTATTTTGACTTCTTTTTTCTGTAACATATTTCTTTGTCTATATTTTTGTCACTTTCTATATTTCAGTCTTTTATTAATTTTATTTTTTGTCTATATCTTGTATATATTATTTTTGTGGATTGTGTCTTATTGAGAAGTGAGCACTCATTATGAATTCTGTTTGTTGGGAGGGAGCTTACACAACACTTGTAGGATCTGTTTTTTCGGACAACGAAAGCTCCCCATGATAAGACTTAGGGATCATTTGAGATCACTTTTACTTGCTCTTCTCATTTTGCCTCATATACACTTGTTTGTTTTTGTTTGCTTGTTTGTTTATATTGTTTGCTTTTATTTTATCTTATTTTTGCTCATATTTTTCATAATTGTGATCTGACATAATTTCTGTTTCTCTCTTTATTCCAAGGTCCTAACAAGCAAAGGCAGCATTCCTAGCAACGTCGGTGTACCCGAGCGAAGTAGAGGCAACTCGCTTCTTCACCGAGAAATAGGAGAGCATAGGAGAGAAGAAGTAGGAGATTTGGAGGACCGCTTGAGCATTTATTTTTTGTTTTATTTTTAGCATTATATGTTTTGTATAAATTTATAATAATTTTTGGCACTTACGCTTTTATTTTGTTTTCTAGGCCATTACATACCCTTGTGTTTGCGGGGTTTGTTTCACCAAGTGCTAGTGCACTTAGGGGACCTCACTGGATTTTAATTTTTCTCGACTTTATTGTTATTTGTTTGCTTGTGTTTTTTTATGCTTGAGCATATAGAAGTAGATTCTACTATCTTGGCTGAGCCAAGTAACAAATTAGGTCCACATCCATTAAATTATAATATATGTTAATATAGTTTAGTTTGTAAGATTAGACTAGTTAAATAAACATGTTCTTTCCTGCTAATAGAAGTTACTACTTAGGACGTCTCTCTTGCATCATTTAGGTTGGTTTATTTTCTTGTCTTTTATATTATGTGAGGATTATTTTGCATGTAGATTGATGGAGCAAGGTATGCACCTTTACTCGTGAATGCATCATTCATTTCCGATGCATTAATTTTTTCGACTTCCTCCCATGATAGTTCTTACTTAGAAAATAAAGGAACTGGAAAAATTGTTAGATCATCTGTTTGAAAAAAATCCAAAAAAAGAGATAACCAAATAAAAAAGGGACTGTTAAATCTACTTGACCTAAAGCAAGATGTAATGACATATCATTCATTATATTGGGGAGAGTAACTCCCTCATTATTTGCAGGTACTTACCGCTAGACAGAGTGAGTGAGGATGTATCCTTAAGGACAGAGGCCAAAACCCTGGACTTGTGCGCTATGCTCTTGTACACATATTTGTGGTGTATGGTTGAGATGCAAGCACTTGTCTAAGATGTTAGAAAATCATTTTGGTGTACCCATTCTCCTTTCTCCCTTTGTGCTTAATATTGAAACTAGTAACCCAGGAAGCTGGTACCATAGATTGGGGAGGATTGAGAACGTACGTTGGGCGATAGAGGTGACTCACGCTATGTGTTTGGTAGTAAGTAACTTCTTGTAGATCCACTACACTAAAATTGAAAAGATAATTGATCGAACTTTCACGGTCTTTAGTTGTGTTTAGTTGGTGAATCGAGGATTTGTTTTGTGTTTATTTGCTATTAATAGAGATCCCCCCGCGCACTCCGTGTCTTATCTTCATTTTCTTCTTGTTGTTTGACATTGTGTTCTCGCATCTTGCCTCTTGTCATCGAAGATATTGGAATGGAGTATTTTGTGCTTGGTCTTCACGAGATTATCTTTAGACACTCCATTTTGTTTGTCTTCACCGATTCGGGATGACTCTCTTCCTGAATTCACAACTTTTTCTACTTCTCCATTTCTTTAATCAATAAATCTCGTATTCTAAAGTGATTCTAAATCTCGAAATATCATTTGAGACCCCATCTATTATGAGGGCTAATGGAGTGCCTTGCACATTTTCAGAGACCGATTTGGATTTAGAGGACTAGATGGCACAACTGAAGGGAAATGGACATATTACTGAGTAGCATGAGATCAACTCGACGATGTTGTCATCCATTCAAGCCATCCAGGTTCACCTTACCGAGCAGGCCAACATCCAAGCACGACTGAGAGACATGATCTTGGAGCTGTGACATGATTGAGCAAATAGGAGAGAGTTGGATGGACAGAATCATGGAGGTGGGAATAGGGGAGCTAGTTTAGAGCATCCTAGAGTGGATCTGAAGCCCACATTGAGAGATGTGTATAACCAAGAGCATGACACATGATGACATGGATACAAATTCCTGCAGTTCGTGGGCATTTCAAGCTGAAGCCCATCATTCTACCAATGCTTCTGATATTCCATGGGAACATTCACGAGGAGTCGTATATTCACCTCCAATGGTTTGATCGCATTTGCAATATGATCCACTAGACTAACATCCTGTTAGAGGTAGTGAAGATGACCTCCTTTCCGTTCAGTCTCATTGATAAGGAATTGAATTGGATTGATAATTTGGAAGGGTTGTCACATCTTGGGAAGAGTTGAGGTATGCTTTTCTTAGCAAGTATTATCCAATGGGATGCCTCAACCAGATGCGATCATTACTAGATAAATTCTCCTAGTTGTCCCATGAGCCTATTCACGAGGCATGGGAAAGATTCAAAGATTTGAAGGAGAAGTACCCCCGGAATATTCCAAAGACGAGCCTCGTGCAGAACTTCTTTGGGAGGTTAAGCTTAGAGAACCAGTGTTTGGTGGATGCAAATTGTGGGGGCGTCACATTTCAACAAGGATGAGGATGTCCTGTATCCAATTTTTGAGGAGATGGTAGAGAGATCCACAGCTCTTTCTTCTTCATGTAGTTTTTAGTAGCATCTGACTCCTTCTTCTTCTACTTCAACAATACCCCACATATCCATCAACATGATGACATCTCATGATGTGGATTGGATGGACAACGCCGATATGACCTTCATTGGGAATCACATGTCCAATGTAGACATAATTGAGAAGCGATCACAAGATCTTGAAAATATACAATTGATCGAATAGAGGATGAAGCAACTCGACAAGCTTGATGATATCATACACCATCTGGAGCTTCTTGTGAGTACCATCAGCTCGTGTCAGAGCCAGAGCGTTGAAGTTCCTTCAAAGAGCGACGACGCCTTATGTATTTCCTCTATTCCAGCCCAACAGAGTACTGGAGTTCCTTATTCGACCTTTCAGCATGTGTACTACGTGCAGATGCTAGATCAGGTCCCGCAGTAGCCTGCACAAACTTGTGTTGTACCGTATTACTGGGAGCAACAATACATTACCGAGTAGTTCTCTCTACCTCCATCTCACATCCAGGAGGTGAATGGTATAAGGTTTGATCATGAGTGCAGCCAGCCATGTCCACCAGGACAGAGCCAGTTGGGTTCACAGCAGAGTTAGAGACCTGTTCACCACTATCAGGGAGGGATATCACCGCTCCAGCACTAACAAGCTTCACAGCCTCATCAACATTCGTCTCCGCAACATTTTCAAATTTGGAGACATGAATACCAGCAGCCGATGTAGCTTGCCTACTTGTATCAGCCATATCGACAATAGCATGCATATTTTGGATAGTATTACTTACATCCTCCTCCTCCATATACATATCAGTAGCATCAGTACTCTAGGGACCAGCCTCTACACTACCAGACTCAACAACCTATTATTGAGCACCCTGAGGCACCTTTAGTGAACCCAACCATGGATCTACTTGCTCTGCTTAAGAAGAACATGACAAATCTGACTCGGAGGCTAGATAACCTAACCATGATAAAGACACTCATACCAGCACAGGTCGAAGCCAATCCCAAATAACTTTAGATGCAAGGAGCATGTAGCCCATGATATATCTACCCCTAAGATAGGTATGGCCTTTGATTTTACATATTTATCAGATGCCATTTCTCTCAAGAGCGGTAGGAGATTACAACCACCTTCACATTATTTGGGATTGGGAGATTGAGCAACTGAGAGAGGTACACCGCACCATCTTTTTCACCAACTGAGCAATGATCCAGAGTTGCAGTTCTACAGTTTGGAGGATCTTCTTCTTAACCTACTACTTCTTCTTCTCCACCACCACCACCATGCTTAGAGAATAAGGAGAGATGTAGTGCTGAGTCAACTTTGAAGAAAAAGACACATGTCGTGGAGTCTTCTTTAACATCAGCAAATAGAGCATCCCACACCGTTTTCCCTTTGTTTCATCTTCTTTACCCGTATTGGATGATATTGTACATCATGTTTTTGGTCATCCACATGTATATGTTGGTTCTGATATCAATAAAAGAAATGATCAGTTTGATGTTTGTTCATATTCTGGTCCATTTCCATCTGCTTTAAATAAAAGAAAAATTCAAAAAATCAAAACATCACTATATGATCATGTAGTGGTAAAGATCTTACATAACATAATTTTAGAGATACTGCTTCTTAAGGCCATGGATTAATGCCCGTAGTTAAAAAGGGAATGAAAGAAGCATGTCCCAAAAAGCGTCAACCCAAGCAGAACAGACGTCATAGAACAAAAAATCACATATTGACCATGGCCAAAGTTCACGCCATTAGCAACCTCCCATCGAAAAAGAAAGATAAGGGTGCACCTCACATCTGTTGCTTTATATTTGATCAGGAGGTCGATCGTACTCTACTCGATAGCGAATCCTCGATCAATTTGATGACATCCTCGTTACTCACTGATTTTGCATTGGGGCCTCTTAGATCGACCAAGATGATCCTTCAGTTTGCTAATATATCGATCAAGTGGTCGAGGGGCATTCTTGAGGACATTATTGTAATGGTGCAAGGCATGGGCTTCACAGTTGATTTTTTTGTCATGGATGTGAACACACCTGCACCATTACTCCATACCCTGATCATACGTGGTCAGTCGTTCCTTTGAACGACTGAAGCAATAGTTGATTATGGTACTGGAGAGATCACCTTGAGATCACCTTTCACTCACACAGTGATAAGGTAATGATAGAGACCATCCCAGATCTGAGGCCGTCACTGTTACCAGCAGTAGATGTGAGAGAGTCGAGTTCACTAGTTTCTGAGGACTGTGATTTTCTAGATGAGATTCGAGATATTGATTTCTTCACTGTTTCATAGACACCTAATAATGCAGATCTGACTTGCGATTAATGAATGTCTTCGGTGTAGAAAACCACAGAGAGAGATTCACATTAATAAAACAAAAAATTCCAATAAAATAGGAGAGAGAAAGAGAAACAAGATGAATAAAGAAACTTCTCTCCTATTTTATTGTTCACTATTTATTTATCCAAGTAAGTGTGCCTGGGTCAAACTCAAGGAGGCAGAATAACAATATCACAGTTTTTAGTATAAGGAGGTATTTTTGTTATTTTTATTTCTTCTCGAAAAAGATGAGAAATTAAAGGAAACACTTTTCATTGGTTTTTAATTTTGATTTTTTTTAATTTTTTCAATTTATATTTATTTGTTGAAGTGATATATTTTTTTCAAAATAGATTTATCTACAATATAGTAGGTGAAAATTATAGTAGATTTGTAGTACTATATAGTAGATAAATAATGCTCGAGCGACGAGCTCGTGAAGATACCAACTCAAAATCAAAACTGATGTGAAATTCTACAAATCAAAACTCAATGACTCGATGAAAATACAAGAAAAATATAAGGAAACCTCGCTAGGGTAGTTGTGTAACTACCCTAGAAAAATCTATGGAAAATTACTTCAAAAAGATGTCCAAAATATCTACACTATTCAGGGATAGAAATGAAAAGAAAATCAAAGAAATTGTTCACTGTTTGGTCGATGGTAGGGACTGAAATGAAAATAAAATAGAAGTTATTCATTTAGGTCCCTACATAGGGACCTAAATATAATAACTCAAAGTTCTGGTGATAGTATGGAATTATGGAAGATCACTGGGCTTATTATGTAATCTTGTCATAGTTTCGTGTGAACGTCCTTGATTAGAAGTTTCACGCGTTCATAAATGTCGGATCTGGACATGTGTCGCAAGGCTGCACGCTTGAAGATCCAAGGTTGTTCTTATCTGATGAACGATGGCGGCTTCTTTCACTTGATTGTCGATCTCCGGTGAAATTTGGCAATGAAAGGGATATCCCAAGCCAACTAGAGTTAGTTGACAAGGCCAGAAGGAGGCACCTCCTCCTTCGAGCTCCCCTGCTGCAAGATGCAGACGGAGAAGGCGACTGCGTTGATTGAAGAAACTAAGATTCCAACCAAAGCCCTCCTCCTGCTCTCCATCAATTTGGCGAAGGCCATGGGCTCCACATGGTGGAACTGATACTGACTGAGCCTCTAGTGATTTGTAGGTACCTACAAGAATAAGATTGATGCTCGACTCGTAATAGAATCGGGCAAGAAATTACGGTGATTGTAGTTCAAGTAGTGTTTCCAGAACAGTGAAATGTCAGTAAAAAAGGAAGAGAAATTGAATGATATTGGTAAAGCTTTTGTGTTCAGTCTGGAGATGGTGATTGAGAGTCTCTAATGACGTGATTAACTAGCCTAATTAGTATACGTGAATCGATGAAATTGTATGTGAAAAGAGTGAAGGAAGTTACATGTGCTTGAAGGATGTAGGATCCTTCTAGTCTTTGCTCAACAGTGCGGTAAACTGGAGCTCGACATGGCAGTTTGGCCTCGATACAATGCAACCAAACCTTGGAACTTATCCTCATTAGATCCTTCTTCCACACAGGGATGTCCTCTGGCCCTGTCACTGCCGGAATGAGGTAGAGCGAGGTGGCGAAGTTTAGTCGACGACCAAGTGATTCTGGAAAACTGGAGAGGTTAAGAGATTTCGTTGGATCAGGCCAACTCTGAGTCGATTTATAGAGATTTCAACGACGATTTAGGAAGGAATCGATGGTAGGCGTGTAAGGTAGTTGTTAGGTGAAGATAATGGAGGGCTTAGATCGAGTGAGGGGGTTAGGATGAGCGTGAGGTAATTAGGAGAAAGGAGGGCATCGGAACAGATCCAATGACTTGATTTTTGAAGAAGCACCAGATGCTGACATGTGTCAGCACCTGGTTGGCCAGAATAGAAATTAGATATTAGATAATAAATAATGTTACTTTAAACAAGTATCAAAACCAAAATTATAAATAATTAATTTATCTAAATTATAAAATAATTAGTTTTCGTAAATAATAAATAATTTCTGAACTATAAATATTATATTAATAAATAGGCATAAATACTACTTGATAAATATGTAGTTGATTTTTAACTTAATAAATTAATAAAAATACGTTTTTATTTTTTAATTATTAGAATAATAAATAGTATGTGAATTTTTATGGATTTTAATAAATTAATTTTATTGTATTCATAAATACCGATATAAGTTACATAGTTCAATTTTATCTATAAAAAAGGGTTTTGATTTATTTTAAAAAATAAAAAATGTCAGAAAATTTTGAAATAAATCATGGTTAAATACAAGACCATGAAATAATTAAAAATTATAAAATCTTTAAAACAATAATTACTGTGTTCTAAATAAAATAAATATCCCAAAAATGCAATTGTGATAAGGTCCCAAAACCGACATTTTGCGAATATACTCCGATGTTAGTGAAATCACACTCCATTAATTAGATAATATTATTTTATGAACTTTAAAGGTGAGTAGATTGAAATTGGAGTTTGTATGAGAAAGTTATGGTGTTTGGAAGTTAAGAATTTGACAATTTACAAGTTAGATTTCTTGGTATATTTACGTGATATTATTTTAAACTTATTTTTATATTTTCTATACATTTTTAGAAATAATTAGGAAAATAGTTTGGTGAAAAATATGCTCACATGAATTTATTAAAAATCAATGAAGATTTGATAAATATTTGATAAATAGTGAAGAGTGTATAGAGTGAATACTTAATTATTTTTTATTGTTTTCTTTCCTTATCTCCCCCTACTTTTTTGTTTGTCGACCAATCCATGTTGACTTTGTCTCGCGGGTTAGGTTATAAATATATACTTCAGCTATATTTATTTTATAAGTCACACTTTACATATATGCATATTTACAATCTACTTTTTTTTCTTTTATTAATTTACAAGATTTTGATGTATAAAAATGCATTTCTATTCATGACTATGATTTTGTTAAAAGTTGGAAATTAATGAATATTTACATGTATTTGTTAAGGGTTTTAAGACAAAATGTAGAAAGAATGTTACTGAATCATGGATTCATCAAACCCATGAGTTCCTTTCTCAGAAGGAACCCCTTGAAAGCTCAATCACCTTGAGCTCCTTTATTTATGATTCTGAGTAGTTTGATGATGGATAGTTTGAACAGTTTTCTGAGGATCGGTCTGAGCTATATTCAGAGGTGCATTTCAATATTAATGATACACACATTTCTGATTATTGTTGATATACCATCCGCTGAGATATCTGAGCTAGAGAGACATTTTCCTAAGAAACATGCATAATACACTTTCTACTAAGATTAGTGTTGAGATATCTGAGCCTTTTATTGATGACTTTATAGAGTCTTTGAGCAACCTGATGATCCATCCTTGTCTGACTTTATAGAGTCTTTGAGAGACCTGTTGTTCCATCCTTGTCTGAGTATAGATTATTCCTTGCTGATCTTTCGGATATGCTACTTATTGAGCCTATAGTAGGCATGGTAGACTATTCACTCATTGCATATCATATACCTTCTATCGATGCAGTTGTAGAGATTGTTGTAGAGCAGATTCAGACACCACCCGAGCTCAAAGTTCTACCCTCATCTCTGAAGTATGCCTTCCTTGCGGGTGCACCCTAGATATTTCCGGTCATAATCACTCTGCAGTTGTCTGACGATCAAGAATCTCACGTGCTGGAGAATCTTGAGATAAACCACAAAGCTATTGGCTGGAGTATTTCAGATGTCCATGAGATTAATCCAGCTTTGTGCTTGATGAAAGGGGATTTGCCAAGGTCGTATCTTTCCACAAGGCGGAGAGACAGTCGCTGAGTTGACCTCAGACGAAATCCCTAGATCGATCAACAATTAACCCACAATAATATATGCAATGAATATCCAAAAATGTGGAGTTAAAATTTATTATAACTCTACATGTAAATGTGTATAGGTTTAAGCACAGGTAGAGGTCGAACACTGGGAGGCGAATGGTTGTATGTGTGTTGTGTAATTATTCAATCAATTGTTCAAGTCCTTTTATTGTTTTTGTGGGTTTTGGATTTTATATATATATTTTTTAATTTTTGTTTTTATAATTTTTATTTTGTTTTTATATTTTATATTTTTTTATTTTCTTTTTTTGTTTTTAATTATATAATATATAGATATGTATATATTATAATATATATATATATAAAGAGATGTATATATAAGAAGAGAGAGAGAGGAATAATATATTCTATATATATAGAGACATAAATACTAAATATACACATAGATATAATTTTTTAGCTTTTTAATATTCTTCTATTTTTTTTGTTATTTTTCTGAAATATTTCTAGTTTTTATGTATTTTTAATTTCAAAAATGCCCTTAATATAGGACTAATTAACTAGCCGAATATAATTTGGGTTTTAAAAATATAAAATAAACTCCAAAAATTCCCAAAGTAATTTTAATACATTAATAATAATATATAGATAATTATAAAAGAGAAAAATTTATTTTTGTGGTTTTTAAAGGATTTTTCTATTTTTTGTTGGATTTTGGAGCTTTCTGATTTTTTTATTTTTCTTTTTCACATTTTTAGGGTTTTTTAATTTCTGGACTCAATATAGGTATAGTAATACCATATATAATTTTTTTAGAATTTTTCGAAAACCTTTTATAATTTTTTTGTATTTTTTAAATTATTCAGTGCAAAAATGGCTTCTTTTTCATTTTTAATAATTAGGAAAAATGCAAAAAATGCAAACTAAAATTTAGGCGTGGAAGAACACTGCATGGCGCTTTTATCCTAATTTTTGTGAATTTTTAGAAGCCTCATAGGTATTTTTAATAAATACATAAAGGATACAAAAATCAAACAGCCTGGCAGGGGTATTTTTGCAAATATAATAAATTCCAGCGGCATCAGTGCAAAAAGACAACGGGAATAAACATTTCATTTAATTTTTAGAACTATTTTACAATAAACAAAAGCCGCCAAGGGTTACATGCAATTTTCACGCGCCTCACGTGGGACTGCACGAGAGTCGTGGAAGGACCTAAATGTAATTATAATAAACTCCAGGTCCTTTCTGAAAAATTTACAATTATTTACAACGTACAATTTATTTTACAAGATTAAAAATTAAATATACAAAAAGGAGGGGGTACAAGTGAAAATTACCCCCAATAGGCGCTCATCCAACGGCTGATCTTCTCTCACTAATCCACGTGGCGCCTCCACGTGCGCCGATGATGCTTCGCCGATGAGCGGTTGGGATTAGATCACTCGCGTGATCGGACGGTCGTAGCATCGCTTCATCAGACGGCTGGCAATCGAACTGGGCCTTCGTCTTCATCCAACGGCTGGGAGCACACGTGCAAGAATAGGGAAGAAAGCTTGTCGGGGCGAGCTTCTTCCTCCTCGATCTCGCTCCCTTGCCGGTCTTCGCCGCACCTGAAGGTCCAAGATGCTTCCTGGAGGGTCGCTCTATCTGCTGGAGGTGGTAGATCGGCCAGAGGTGCCCTGGAGCGGCGTCACGAGCTCGGGGAAGAAACGCGGCTCCAGGTACCTCCGCCCGCGTGTGAATCGACTCCTGGTGCTCTCTGGCGCACCGAACCTGCATAGGAAGGTAGAGGGGCTCGAGGGCATCACCCTCGACCCGGGGTTTGAAGCTGGAAGCACGGGGATGATGTTGGGCGAGGAAGCTCCGGCGAAGGGTGATGGAGAAGCTTCGATTCGCGGAACCAAGGAGGCTTCGGTTGATAGGAGGTGGCTGGAAGGTGGAGAAGGCGAAGGGGAACGAAATGAGGGCGAAAGCGAGTCGGAAAACAGACGGGGGTACGGTGGGGAAGTCGCCGGAGCTGAGCTCCGGCGAACTTCGAATTACTTGAACTAGGCTAATCTACGAATCTAAATGCAAAATAAATGACAGGAATGAAATGCTGATATGAAAATCTACCTAAAAATGTAAAGGCGCAGCTCTTATACCTGGAGAGACTCTAGGGAGCAGGGCGGCTGCCGGAGCGCCGCCGTGGGTGCAACCTCCGCCTCTCCGTTCGATTCAAGGTGCTGGCGAGCTCCTCCTATCACAAGGAACATCGCCGGGACCGAATTCGGGGAAGGGATTGGCTGAAAGCTGACCAAAATTGAAGTGGAGGCGAAGGTTCTTTATTTATACACAAACTGGGCACCCTTATTGACCGGGTTGTAGCCGGCGATACGAGCTATGTACAAAGGATCTAGATGATCGGCGGGGATCATGGATGAAGGGAGAGTAAATCTATTGAAGTGATTGTTGTCGATGGAGAGATCAATCGAGCGGGAAAAAGGCAAGAAAATGGGGGAAGCGACAGGTCTAACGGGTCAGTCAGAGGCGCAGGGGGAGTTGACCGGAGGTCAACTTTCCCTGGCCCCTGATTGGTCCACCTCGGACCGATCTTGACCTAATTATTTAATGTATTAAATGAATTAACTCGGTTTTACTTATAAAATAAAAAATGTTTGTAAATTAATATAGTATTTATTTATGATTTTTATTTATTTTTTTGAAGTATTTTATTATGGTTTTATTAAAATAATGTATTTATAAGTATATTTATATATATTTATTTTTATTTTGTTTATTTTATTTAATTATTTTATTTTCTTATTTTATAAATTTATAACTTATTTTTATGAGTATAAATATATTTTTATTTCATTTTTATGAGTTTATTTACATTTTTAAATAAATGTGTTTATGTATATGTAGGTATATTTATAGGTAGTTTACCTATATATTATTTACATTTTATTTATTTAATGAATTTTATTTGTTTTTATTTTGGATTTGTATTTTTAATAAGTTATATATACTATATACATTATTATAAAAATATAAATGAATAAAAGAATAAAAGAATAAAAATCCCTTTTATTTATGTACATATAGGTAGCATAGGTACTTTGCCTAGGTATTACCTAGGCTTATTTTATTTTACAAATTATTTTTGGTTTTATTCTAATGTCAATATTTTCATGAATTATATACATTATCTACAAAATTCTAAAAATATGAATTTATAAAAATAATGAATATTGAATAAAATGAATATTTTAATCAGGTATTATGTACAAGAAGGGCCAAAAACCTAACTTCCACAGATGGACTCTAAAAATTATGAAACCAATTTTATAAAATAGTTCTTGGAATGCTATATACAATTAGAGGTGAGTTTGGGTGATTTGGAGTTTTTATTTGCAAGAGATGGGTCTGTGAAGTTGAGATTTTTGCTTTTTATTATGTGTATAAAATGTACACTGAATATTATTTTTAGACAAACTCAATTTTGTATTTTTATTTACATTATTATCTACAACTTTCATGAACAAAGTTTCTTTATTTGATGAATAAATAATTATGTACAAAATAGGTGTCAAAATGCATGAATAAATGAATAAATAAATGAGGTATTTATTGTATAATTGGCCCTTATCTCCCCCTACTTTATTCCTTGTCGACCAATACCATGCTGGCCTTGGTCTCGGGGTTTGGGTCAGAAAATATCTTCAATATTTTATTCCTTTTTCTTTTCTTCTCTTTGTTCTATAATTTTGGCATTAAAAACCTTATTTAATGTACAATAAATACAATGAATAACGAATGCTATTATGTACAAATAATCGTTATTTACATGCATTTGCTGGGGTTTTTAAGGCCAAAATGATAGAATAAAGGTGATGAAATGGAGATTCATCACCCCCCTATACTTGCCTTTGCTAGTCCCTAGCAAACACTTATGCAATAAGTACAAAAAGAACATAGAATAAGAAGAAAAGAAAAAGCAAAAATAAAGGATTCAAAGAATAAATTGAATTGATTATGATTATTAAACTTATCTGTACAAAATCAAAGTTTGGAGCTCAGGTTAGTCCTTGGTGTGAGAATGTGTGTGGAACCTAGTCGGGAACCAGATTTAGAACACAACAGCCTTCGAGAGTCACAGAACTTGGTTCAAATCACCTCAATAGCCAGGTCAGAACTAGCCTACATCATACGCAAACCCTTATGACTATGAAGCTGACTTGTACGGTGTAAGTGATGGTGGCTCTCCCCAACTGAAATGACAAAGAGACTGACTTCTCCAGAATGACAACCCAATGATTCCCTAATCCAACAGCTCTTTCCTCGAGGAGCAGGGTATTCCCTTCTAAGTTCAAGTGGCATCCAACTCAAGAGGAGGGGTGAAGAGAAGAATGGACGGTAGCCAGTGTAGCTACCTATCCTGGGATGCAAGACCAGTGTAGTCAAGTCATCCAGCTGCAGGCTCACATGGTATAACTTTGATGCTCAAGCTTGCTTATTCTCTATATATATACTCTGCAGGCATTTTATTTTTTTACAGGCCTGACCATTTTTTTTTTCAAACATATTATTTACAGCAGCATTTACATAAGGACTTTTTCCTCTTGAGCCGGAAGACTATCCCTCTTTTGAAGCTTTATCGCAACCCACAATCTCTTGTCTTTAGACCTCATGGCTATTGGACCAGGTTGGGGTGCACTTCCCTCCCTAGACGAGGACGAATGTTTCCACCCGTGTGCGTCTCAGACTGGGAAATCCAACCCCCTCACCACTCCAACTGAGTTGAGCCAAGTTAAAGGTGCAAGTGTCCAAGTTAGTTCACAGTCGGCAAGAGTCATATGTGTGTTTCGAAAAGTTCTAGTTAGTCCACTGAGGTGACTTGAACCCAGCCCTGATTTCTCAAAGAATTAAGTCTGAATAGACCTGAAGTACCTTAAACCTAGTTCCCATAAGGTTCCAGTGCGATTAGGTGCAGTAAGGTCTAACTAAGCTCCAATCTTCGATTTTATTAGACTAGTTCAAACATCAAGCTCAATCAAAGAATATAAATGCTATGCAAATGCTATTTACAAATATGCAAAGAATAATGCAAATTTTCAAAGAATTTTGAAATCAAAGAGATAAATTTTTCAACAAAGAATTTTTTTCGCAAGTAAAATAATTTGGGCACTCAAAATAGAAAATATGTACAACTATTTACACGGGCATGCCGCTTTATTTTACAGGAATTAAGAATTTACAATTTAGTTTTTATTTATAGATATATATGTACACTTATTAAAGAATTTTGTTTGTTTTTACTTATTTTTATTTATAATAATTACTATTATTTTTGTTATATGTGACTATTCCTCAAACTTATTTGACACAAATTTTTCAAACAATTCTTGGAAACTATAGTCCAAAATAAGTTTTACAAACATTTTTACAAACATGTACACATATTTGAAAATCATTTTGCAAAGGTTTTTCAAAACAGTATATATAGATTTTCAAAATATTTTTGCAACCATTTTTCAAACCATTTGCAAATCTTTTTTCAAATATTTTATTTCACACAAATAAAAGAACTTTTTACAAACCACACATTTTTACACAGGTTGAAAACATGTAACAAAACGTTTTCAAAATAGTTTTCAATAAATGTTCACGAAGATTTTCAAACTATTTTTCACACATTTTGCAAAAAATATTTTCACCTGATTTATTAATCAGTATATACAAAAAAAATTTGAGGAACAACCACATCTTTTTATTAAGGGTTTTAATGAATTTTTAGCCATATTATTACAAAAGTACGAGTTATGACTAAAGTATATACATAGTATATACGACCCCCCTATACTTAGCTTGAGCTATGTCCTCATAGATCGGAAAAGAAAAAGAGAAGACATAACTCGTACTGAGTATAGACAAGTCTAAATAACATACAAATAAGAGATGAACGAATGAGAAGTTGACCGTCCCCCTATACTTAGGGCCTGTTTGGTTGCTGGGTTGGACTGGGTTGGCACAACCCTGGTTACTATTCACAAGGGTATTTCCTCCTCACAGATTACTATTCACCCACCCCAACCCAGCCCAGCCCAACCCAGTCCAACCCAGCAACCAAACAGACCCTTAGGATCAAGTAGTCCTAAGTATAGCAGACTGTACACAAAGCAGGGAGGGTCAAGGGTGGGAATAAACAGATCATAGAATTAACAAATCAGGGGTGCATCCCCCCTATACTTAGGACAAATTACGTCCTAAGCACAGAAAACTGAAACAAAGGGGAGACACCTTTTATTGAGATAAAGAAATATGAAAAGGAAAAGAAGAAAAGAAGAAAAGAAGAATAGAGAGATATATACAGATTGATGAAAAGATCGTGGAGAAAATACACATCACTCCCCCTATACTTAGGGTGAGATATCCCTTAGTACAGGCAACAATAGGAGCGACGAAAATGTGCAATGAAAGAACAACTCTGTGTGTGCCCCCCTATACCTAGGACAAGGTACGTCCTAAGTACAGACACAAAGATGTGGCGGTAGATCTGGGGCACACAGAACATACGGGAGAAAGAATGAAAAAGGTACACATATATACAAGCGGTGAAAAACGAGTGAAGTACAGGACGGTGTCTGGTAAGCGACGTCCGTACTCTCGTCGTCGTCTCCCTGTGAGAACGAGGGCGTAGCCAGAAGGTGAAAAGACACCCTGATATGCAGTTAGGTGGGTGTCGGCTACCGGGGACAACAGGTCGAAAAGTTAGATATCGGGTCCAGTAGCATGAAGCAGTCAATCGGCTCATATAGTCAACATGAGGAAACAGAGCCGATACTAGAAGACCGGGAGGAAGGAAGAGCAGTACAGACTCCTCCTAGTCAATCATGGTCTCAGATAGATCGGAAATAAGGCATATGAGACTGTGTGATGCACGGTGGTGATATAATCTGAAAGTCACAAGAAGACACCGAACAACACAATATATGGCTAACTCTTGCGAGGGTCCTCAAGGTGAGCAAAATCAGAGCATAATCAGAAGACTCGGCTCCGTGCTCCAACAGAAAGGAGACACCAGAAATGAAGCTGAGTACCTACAAGGTGATGTACCCTCCCGCAGATAACCCTCGGGGAGTAGTACATGCTTGTCAATGAATAATCAGAACAGAAGCTCACCCTTCCGAGGGTCGTCAAGGAGAGCGGGCTCAAAGGAGCCTGATCCATCAGACGGATCACAGAAACGGTCTTGGTAGGCGACAGATCGGCTACCAGCAGAAGAGACCAAGAGAGCTATATTGTGTCATAGCCTCTCGCAGATAACCCTCGGAGAGCTATGAACTAGGCATGGAATAATCAGAAAAGTGGAGCTCTGCCTTGCGAGGACCGTCAAGGAGAGCGGACTCAGATGAGTCTAGTACATTGGCCTCGTGTACTGACAGGTCAGGTACACAATCACAGGGGGAGGCTAATCAAGCGTAGCATCGGACTCGGTTTCAGGTCCCATCACAATGGCGACCAAAGAAGTGAATGAAACCACAGTATAAGAAATTATCGCATTCTCCCGCAGACAGTCCTCGGGGAGTAATGTGAGCTAGATCAATGTGGGCCATGGGAATGCTGGCAAGTCATCTCAGGTCCTCAAAAGCAATAAATCATTCAATCATTTGGAGGGCATAAGATCATGCAAGGGAGCAAATAATCATGTCATTCACCGAACATCCCTTGGGTCAATCCAGTCAGCTGAGATGGCACGAAAAATAGTCAGAAATCCTCTAAGTGCCAGGGTGGGTTAGAGAGTCAGGAGATCAAGGATGGGTCAATCAGGAAGATGACAGATCATGTAGGATCCGCACACCCATACTAGGCAATCCATATCAAAATAAGCAGTCAATCCTTAGAATCAAGATGGGTGGAACCTCGCGATAGATAGATCAATCAATACTCATGAAATCATCACCAAGGCATCGCATCATATCACATCCTCAATCCGGTGTGCGAGAACTAAAATTCCTCAATAATGCTTCACACCTATGCTCTATGCATCAGCAAAAATCCTCACGAAGCCCATATTCATGTACCAAAAACAAATCCACCAAATCAATCTCAGCAACCTCAACATCATGGCCCGGCTTACACCAATAATCTGTATAAATAATCCCCGATGCGGGCCTCATCAATATGCACAGCATTCCCGGGTGAAAGGGAGAGGTGATACGGGGGACACGAGGAAGATGGATAAGAAAGGTACACAATGGGGAGGAGAAGCTGATTGAGCGGGCGTGCCAATATCGTGGGTGGTAGAAGAGTGATACAGAGGGTACGAGGAGGGAGGGCTAGAAGATCGGGACATAGACAAAATTGGGTGTTCCACACATGGCGGGAACATCGTCAAAATGGTGATACAAGGAGAATGCTCTCCCTGAACCACAAAATGATGATGGTACGGAGAATACGAGGAGAGTGATGAAGAAGAGGGAAACAAAGGACTTGGCGAAGAATGATTGAGCTCGAGCGCCAATATCATGACTCAATGCAGATGAAGAGAGATATGTATAAGAGAGGTAGAGAGACTCAAAGATGAAAAATGCATGACTCACACGGACGGGACCGACTACTCTAGTAATGAATGAAAAGCACAATGGACTCCAAGCCACAATCAACACACAAGGCAGACCCCCAATTCACCTACTCAACACAGTGAAGACCATCAGGTGACGGTCATTTATCTTTTCATTTTTAGAGTTAGGTGAGAATCACAAAAATTGTACAATCACTTAGGAGGCTTAATGGGGTTTGGGCTCTACTCCTTAGTGTGTACGTGAGCAAGTAAAACGCATACAATGAGGGGGTTGCTCTACCCAAGACAAGGAAGTCCATTATGTTTTATTTTTAGGTCAAATAGAGTTATCAGTCCCGATTTTATTTAAGTTATCACTTTTTTTTGGTATTTTCAATGCACGTGCCTATCGAGGTTCCAATTTCCATTAAGCATCCTAGGTTGGCAAAATCAGAGGGAGAAGATCGGGAAAGCCATGCAAGTCGGAAATCGATGATGCATGCTAAGTAAGAAGACTTACAGTGCCTCCCAGCTCTCTCCATGCGGGATGAAGAACAGAATTTGAAACCTATGCTATATGCAAATGCAAACCGAAGAAATCGCCCTAGGTACAAAAATTGCTATTATCGTGAAGCACCACAAGTCGCTCATTCATCTTTAGCCTCAAAAAGGTCCGGTCTTGGCTCACCCCTCCTCTGCTCAACACACTTGAGTTTAGGAGAAAGCGCTTTGCGGGGCTCGCTGTGGCACAAAGGCTAAGAGATAAATGGACGGTTGTTTAGAGTTTGATCTATGTCCAAAACGAACTATAGGTACATGCAAATAATTAGGATGTTTGGACCTAACTCTACGAGCAAGCAAATCCTAAGCTAAGGCTCATTCACACAAAATAATAAAAATAAAATAAAATAAAGAAAAAGAAAAGCGTCAAAATCATCGAGGCCCCCAAGGGAATAATCCCTCGGGCAATGGACCTCGGGAGTCGAAGTGTACCTGTGAGAGTCCTGTATTATTACATGATTCTAAGTGTCACTCTCTCACATGAATATACATAACAAAATAAAATAAAATGCATAAAAATAGAGACTGTCTTCAAAAATTCTCCTTCTTCTGTCATGGATGCTCTCTTCTGTTGGCTGGGCATAGAAGAGCCAACTCCACCTTGCTTGGGTGCATAGGTCCTCCTAGGAGGTCCTCCTTCGCTCGGCGGTCCCTCGCATCACAGACAAAGAAAGGAGATGGTCAGAACAATCAATCAAATAGTGTTAAATAAAAATAAAAATCCCACAAATAAATACATGAAGGACATGAGCAAAAAATTAAATAAATGAACAACTAAGCTCACAAAATCATACAAAATCCGTTGCCTCCCCAGCAACGGCGCCATTTTATGAAAGGGGATTTGCCAAGGTCGTATCTTTCCACGAGGCGGAGAGACAGTCGCTGAGTTGACCTCAGACGAAATCCCCAGATCGATCAAAAATTAACCCACAATAATATATGCAATGAATATCCAAAAATGTGGAGTTAAAATTTATTATAACTCTACATGTAAATGTGTATAGGTGTAAGCACAGGTAGAGGTCGAACATTGGGAGGCGAATGGTTGTATGTGTGTTGTGTAATTATTCAATCAATTGTTCATGTCCTTTTATTGTTTTTGTGGGTTTTGGATTTTATATTTTTTTTAATTTTTGTTTTTATAATTTTTATTTTGTTTTTATATTTTATATTTTTTTATTTTCTTTTTATGTTTTTAATTATATAATATATAGATATGTATATATTATATAATATATATATATATAAAGAGATGTATATATAAGAAGAGAGAGAGAGAGGAATAATATATTCTATAAATAGAGAGACATAAATACTGAATATACACATAGATATAATTTTTTTAGCTTTTTAATATTTGTTAATTTTTTTTGTTATTTTTCTGAAATATTTCTAATTTTTATGTATTTTTAATTTCAAAAATGCCCTTAATATAGGACTAATTAACTAGCCGAATATAATTTGGGTTTTAAAAATATAAAATAAACTCCAAAAATTCCCAAAGTAATTTTAATACATTAATAATAATATATAGATAATTATAAAAGAGAAAAATGTATTTTTGTGGTTTTTAAAGGATTTTTCTATTTTTTTGTTAGATTTTGGAGCTTTCTAATTTTTTTATTTTTCTTTTTCACATTTTTAGGGTTTTTCAATTTCTGGCTCAATATAGGTATAATAATACCATATATAATTTTTTTAGAATTTTTCGAAAACCTTTTATAATTTTTTTGTATTTTTTTAATTAGTCAGTGCAAAAATGGCTTCTTTTTCATTTTTAATAATTAGGAAAAATGCAAAAAATGCAAACTAAAATTTAGGCGTGGAAGAACACTGAATGGAGCACCTATCCTAATTTTTGTGAATTTTTAGAAGCCTCATAGGTATTTTTAATAAATACATAAATGATACAAAAATCAAACAGCCTGGCAGGGGTATTTTTGCAAATATAATATATTCCAGGGGCATCAGTGCAAAAAGACAACAGGAATAAACATTTAATTTAATTTTTAGAACTATTTTACAATAAACAAAAGCCGCCAGGGGTTACATGTTCACGCGCCTCACGTGGGACTGCACGTGAGTCGCGGAAGGACCTAAATGTAATTATAAGAAACTCCGGGTCCTTTCAACAAAATTTACAATTATTTACAACGTGCAATTTATTTTACAAGATTAAAAATTAAATATACAAAAAGGAGGGGGTACAAGTGAAAATTACCCCCAATAGGCGCTCATCCAACGGCTGATCTTCTCTCACTAATCCACGTGGCGCCTCCACGTGCGCCGATGACGCTTCGCCGATGAGCGGTTGGGATTAGATCACTCGCGTGATCGGACGGTCGTAGCATCGCTTCATCGGACGGCTGGCAATCGAACTGGGCCTTCGTCTTCATCCAACGGCCGGGAGCACACGTGCAAGAACAGGGAAGAAAGCTCGCCGGGGCGAGCTTCTTCCTCCTCGATCTCGCTCCCTTGCTGGTCTTCGCCGCACCTGAAGGTCCAAGATGCTTCCTGGAGGGTCGCTCTATCTGCTGGAGGTGGTAGATCGGCCAGAGGTGCCCTGGAGCGGCGTCACGAGCTCGGGGAAGAAACGCGGCTCCAGGTACCTCCGCCCGCGTGCGAATCGACTCCTGGTGCTCTTTGGCGCACCTAACCTGCACAGGAAGGTAGAGGGGCTCGAGGGCATCACCCTCGACCCGGGGTTTGAAGCTGGAAGCATGGGGATGTTGTTGGGCGAGGAAGTTCCGGCGAAGGGTGATGGAGAAGCTTCGATTCGCGGAACCAAGGAGGCTCCGGTTGATAGGAGGTGGCTGGAAGGTGGAGAAGGCGAAGGGGAACGAAATGAGGGCGAAAGCGAGTCGGAAAACAGACGGGGGTACGGTGGGGAAGTCGCCGGAGCTGAGCTCCGGCGAACTTCGAATTACTTAAACTAGGCTAATCTACGAATCTAAATGCAAAATAAATGACAGGAATAAAATGCTGATATGAAAATCTACCTAAAAATGTAAAGGCGCAGCTCTTATACCTGGAGAGACTCCAGGGAGCAGGGCGGCTGCCGGAGCGCCACCGTGGGTGCAACCTCCGCCTCTCCGATCGATTCAAGGTGCTGGCGAGCTCCTCCTGTCACAAGGAACATCGCCGGGACCAAATTCGGGGAAGGGATTGGCTGAAAGCTGACCAAAATTGAAGAGGAGGTGAAGGTTCTTTATTTATACACAAACTGGGCACCCTTATTGACCGGGCTGCAGCCGGCGATACGAGCTATGTACAAAGGATCTAGATGATCGGCGGGGATCATGGATGAAGGGAGAGTAAATCTCGTGAAGTGATTGTTGTCGATGGAGAGATCAATCGAGCGGGAAAAAGGCAAGAAAATGGGGGAAGCGACAGGTCTGACGTGTCAGACAGAGGCGTAGGGGGAGTTGACCGGAGGTCAACTTTCCCTAGCCCCTGATTGGTCCACCTCGGACCGATCTTGACCTAATTATTTAATGTATTAAATGAATTAATTAGGTTTTAATTATAAAATAAAAAATGTTTGTAAATTAATATAGTATTTATTTATGATTTTTATTTATGTTTTTGAAGTATTTTATTACGGTTTTATTAAAATAATGTATTTATAAGTATATTTATATATATTTATTTTATTTTGTTTATTTTATTTAATTATTTTATTTTCTTATTTTATAAATTTATAACTTATTTTTATGAGTATAAATATATTTTTATTTCGTTTTTATGAGTTTATTTACATTTTTAAATAAATGTGTTTATGTATATGTAGCTATATTTATAGGTAGTTTACCTATATATTATTTACATTTTATTTATTAATGAATTTTATTTGTTTTTATTTTGGATTTGTATTTTTAATAAGTTATATATACTATATAAATTATTAAAAATATATAAATGAATAAAAGAATAAAAGACTAAAAATCCCTTTTATTTATGTACATATAGGTAGCATAGGTACTTTGCCTAGGTATTACCTTGGCTTATTTTATTTTACAAATTATTTTTGGTTTTATTCTAATGTCAATATGTACATGAATTATATACATTATCTACAAAATTCTAAAAATATGAATTTATAAAAATAATTAATATTGAATAAAATGAATATTTTAATCAGGTATTATGTACAAGAAGGGCCAAAAACCTAACTTCCACAGATGGACTCTAAAAATTATGAAACCAATTTTATAAAATAGTTCTTGGTATGCTATATACAATTAGAGGTGAGTTTGGGTGATTTGGAGTTTTTATTTGCAAGAGATGGGTCTGTGAAGTTGAGATTTTTGCTTTTTATTCTGTGTATAAAATGTACAATGAATATTATTTTTACACAAACTCAATTTTGTATTTTTATTTACATTATTATCTACAACTTTCATGAACAAAGTTTCTTTATTTGATGAATAAATAATTATGTACAAAATAGGTGTCAAAATGCATGAATAAATGAATAAATAAATGAGGTATTTATTGTATAATTGGCCCTTATCTCCCCCTACTTTATTCCTTGTCGACCAATACCATGCTGGCCTTGGTCTCGGGGTTTGGGTCATAAAATATCTTCAATATTTTATTCCTTTTTCTTTTCTTCTCTTTATTCTATAATTTTGGCATTAAAAACCTTATTTAATGTATAATAAATACAATGAATAATGAATGCTATTATGTACAAATAACTGTTATTTACATGCATTTGCTGGGGTTTTTAAGGCCAAAATGATAGAATAAAGGTGATGAAATGGAGATTCATCAGTGCTCACATCACATCTACTTAGAGGATGACAACAGGCTGACCCATGAGTTTCAGCATCATCTAAATCCTAATCTTCAGGATGTTATCAAGAAAGAGATTAGTAAATGGTGTGATGCTGGCTTTATTTATCCCATTTTAGATTCCAAGTGGGTCAGTTCGTTGCATGCGGCCCCAAAGAAATTCGGGGTTACAGTTGCGATGAATGACCATGGTGAGGAGATTCCAACTCGCATACCCGCTTCATGGCACTTCTGCGCAGCTTACTAGCGCATGAATTCAACGACCAAGAAAGATCACTTTCCGCTGCCCTTTATTGATCATATTTTTGAGAGGTTGATTGGGAAGGAGTTCTTTTGTTTTTTGGATGGGTAATTGAAATATAACCAAGTAGCAATCACCCTTGAGAATTAGGAGAAAGCTACTTTTACTTGTCTGTTTGGCACCTACGCCTTTATACAGATGACCTTTGGATTTTGTAACGCTCCCACTACATTGCAAAGGTATATGTTGGATGTTTTTGCCAACATGGTAGGTAGTTTCCTTGAGGTCTTCATGGACGATTTCTCGATCTACAGAAATAGCTTCAACTTACGTCTTAATCATTTAGACCGAGTACTTCAAAGATGTTGTGAGGTAAACTTAGTGTTCTCATGGGAGAAGAGTTGCTTTATGGCGATTAATGGGATTGTATTGGGAAACATCATCTCCAAACATGGTACGAAGGTTTACCTGGCTAAGATTGATGTGGACATCACTCATGAGAGTAGATTCTCAATATCACCAAAAATTCCTATCTCAAAAGCTCTCCTAAGGACCCAACCCTCAACACTAGGGAATAAATATAGTCTTGTATAAATCCACCATCTCGTTAGTTTAGACCTTAATGGTATAGATGGAAGGCCAGACTATGGAGAATGTAGAATTGTGTACTTATTTTCTCTCCTCTCATTGGAACATGCTTCTCTCAAGTGCCAATACTCAACACATTTTCATTTTTCTTGTGCCAATCATTGTGTTCGTCAAAAGAGATTAACTCTTGTGTACTTGTTTTCCTGGTGTTGAGCAGGAAATCTTGGGGTTTTTGATTTCTTTGTAATTTTATTATTCCCCAGCAACGGTCTGACAATTTTGTTGTTAGCAAAAATCCGAGGGTCGGAAAAATTATTTAATGGTAAAAGTTGTCGTTGTTGTTGTCCCCAAAATCCCGTGACAAGCAAAAATTAATATTATTTTTTTGCTACTTATTAACATGTATAGCGGACAGGGTCGAACTCAGGGAGGCTACAAATCCCGAGGGTTATTCAATTAATCAAAAATCAGTTAAGAGAAAACAAGACTCTTAAAAGACAACTATACTTGGTTTTTGTGATTTTTTTTGTACTTTTAACTTTTGTAAAATTTCTTTATTTTTTTATTTTTTTATATATTTTCTGATTTTCAATTTTTTTAGTGATTTTGAGTTTGCATTTTTTTATTTTTTTCAAAAAAAAGACGAAGCAATATTCACAAGATCAAAAATAAGCACACTAACTCTTTTGTAATTTTTCAATTTATCAGAAAGACTCAAAAAAATGCAAAGAAAACTATTTTAGGATTTAAAAATTTTGAAATATTTTTGAGATATTTTGTGGAATTTTCAGATGTTTTTGTATTTTTCTAAAAATCAAACAGTGAAAAATGTGAAAATGTGCACAGCCTAGAGTAATTTGCAACTTAAAAATATTTTTAGTGCCCAAAACTCCTGGAAATTATTTTTAAGACAAACTAGAAGTAATTATCTACAAATAAGAACTGAAATCACTATTTTTCGAATTTTATAGAATTTTTTAATGATTTTTAGAATATTTTTGATGTTTTTTAATTTTTTTGGGTTTTATAACTAATTAATGCGTGAAAATTGGTCAGAAATTAAAAGACAATGAAATACAACTACTCTATTTTTTTAGAATTATTGGAACAATATTGAATTTTTATGAATTTTTTAATTTCATGAAGACAAAATGACACTATTTTTTATTTTTTAATAATAATAAATGAAGGCAAAATGCAATGAAAATTTTATGCTAAGAAAATATTCACATCAGGAGCATAGCATATTTTTTGCAAGATTTTTGGACTAATAAAAATATTTATTTCATTCAAAGAGAGCAAGCAAATTAATGTTCTGCAGTTCAGGGACTAAAATGTATTTTTGAGAAGTTTTTGTTTGAAAAGATAATAGAAATGAAATTCAAGAGAAAGTTTGCAATTTACCCAAGGTGCATGTGTGAAACACGTGATGTTTTCTGGCGGGGGCATTTTTGTAATTATGAGAACGTCCCGGTGCTAAGATGTAATTTCTTCCAAATTAGACTTTGGGGGTCTTCTTTGCAATATGTAGAACTTCCAGGAACTGTTATGATATTTTACCAATTTTTTTAATTGAAGAAGCCCTAGGGCTTCTCTTCTTTCTTCGATCACAAGGCAACAAGAGGGGGCGTCGCCCCCCTCTTCTTCTTCAAGCATATGGCAGCGCCGCTCACGCGCGGGTGGTGTGCTAGAGCGGCGGATGGCGGCAGCGTAGCTGTCGATGGAGGGTTGTGCACCGCGCGCACGCGCGTGGCCGCGCAGGAGATGCTGAGGTCTTGGCTGCGCGGGAGGTGTTGCGTGGCAGCATGGCTGCACATGGCTGCGCGTGGACAGGGTCACGCCGATGCGTGGTTGGGCAGAGAAGGTTGTGGTTGGTCACGGTGGTCCGGCGATGGGACGAGCAGTGACGACAATTGGGGGCATTGGAGGTCGGTGCCGACGCGGTGGTCGCGCTACCGCACGGAGGAGGGGTCGTAGATGGTGCGGCTGCGCCGCACATGGTGGAGGGGAGGTCAGCCAATGACGGCCAGTTGGTGCGGACAGGAGGCAGGTCTAACGAAGGCGGCTGGCGCGGTGGACGGCTGAGGAGTGGCTGCTGGCAGCGCCTGGCGGCGAAAAAAAAATTTTCTTTTTAATTTTTTTATTGTAATTTTTGTTTGTGATGTACACAGGAAATAAAAAATCTTTTTTTTTATATATTTTTTTTGTAAATCCGAAAATAGGAATAATAAAAAAATAGGCTATAGATTTTTTTTTAAATGTTAGAATAGAAGAGAAACAAAAGTTTTTTTATTTATTTACCAATCAGAAAAAATGAATGGAGATTCGACGAAGATGAGGGATTCGAATCCGATCTCCAACCACTGTGCGTGGTCGGAGTTGAGAGATCGTGGACGATAGAAATAGAATGTGTGGAGATCGAGAAAGTGAGATGTAAAATCGAGTCGGTGGTGGAATAAGTCGTGGCAGATTTTAAGATCTAAATAAACAAAAAATTGACAACGAGGTAAAAATGCGAGAAATAAACTACGATTAACCTAGATAAAAATAAGAAAAATGTAGATCTCACTTTAGGAGCAGAAAAAGAACAGTGATCGCCTCGACGAGGCGGACTCGCTGTCACCGGACGGCTCGGAGGCTAGGCACAATTCTCGACGAAATTGTTCTCTCGGAGATCGGGCTCCTCTCTCTAAAGATTGATCAAGTTGAAATGTGGGAGAAGGATCCATATAAATAGAGAAGATAGAGATGAATTGTGAATTTTTGATTTTTTTGATTTTTTTGGTGGAAGAGATAAGAGATAAAATTTGAAATGAATTTTTTCAATTTTTTGGTGGAAGAGATAAGAGATTATAAGAGACAAAATAAAAAGATAAAAAATATTTACAAAATTATCTAATTTTTTTTAATTTTCGTTACTTTATTTATTTGAATTAAAAATGCTATTTTTTTATTTTTTATGAAGGTTAATTAAAAATAGCAACTATATACATATACTATATACATAAGTGACATTATATACAAGGGTAAATGACGAAATTAGACTTTTTGTTTTTAAAGAATTTTATTTTTTATTTTTATTTTTATTTTAACAATTAGTAAAAATATTTACAAATATATACAAATACAATATTTACAAAATACTTGGGAAAATTGCACAAACCACCCCCAGAAAATCGAGTTTTCAACCGTAACTCCAAAAATTATGAAAATACACCCATTTTGAAGATAATTTAATTTGGAAGTGATATTCGTTCGATTTAAGTTCATATGGAGCCGGAATTGGTCTTTAAATTAGTGCTTAGAGGCTTTTTCCAAGTGTGGCTACTTTTATTCTGTACATGATTTAATTGTGCAATTATTTTTATCAATTAGAACACATTTTTCTTTACAACTCTGGTTTTGAACGTTATTTGATTTGAGGTCAATTAAGTAACAAATAAATTAGTGTTAGTTATATATAGTTAAACACAAAAAAAGTGAGAAATATTTACAACAACACACAATTTTTTTTGATTTTCTGCTTAAGGACCCTATCTCCCCCTACATTATTCCTGGTCGATCAGGTCAAGTCTTGACCTTCTCTCGGGGTTCGGGTCAGCCTGTATTTATATACATATATATACAGTCTTCCATTTTTTATTTTCTTTTCTTTATTTTTCCTTTCTTTCTTTATTTATTTTAGGTTAAAATTAGTAAGAAGTATACAATATTTACACAAAGATGCAAGTTAGTAAGAATATCGAGTTAGAGTTTTATGAAGGTGTTTTATATGGGATTTTAAGCTAAAATAAATGAACAAAGATGACGAATCATAGATTCATCATCCCCCTATGCTTTTCCTTTGTTAGTCCCTTAGCAAACACTTATTTAAAAGAATAAGTGAAGAAAAAGAAAAAGAAAAAGAAAGGGAAAATAAAGAAAGTAGGACAATATTGAGTATTAAACTTATCTTCATAAAATTGTAGTTTGGAGCTCTGTCGGACCTTTGGATTATTAGTGTGTCGGAACTTCTGTGAGACTTAGAATTTTAAAATCGATAGCCTTCAAGTTCTACACATCATTGTCAAAGTTTCGGCTTAGAAGGCATCTTAGATCAATCCTCTTCCCAAAGTATACCCTATGAACATTGAACAATCGACTCATGTGTTTGAAAGGTTTTAGCTCTTCCCATCCAGAATGTTGGACTACCATGCAAATCTCCTCTCCAGTAACTCGTCCTTGCGGAGTCAAGTATTTCCTTCTAAGGTCTGACGCGTTGTGTTAACAATCGAATTGGGGGAGAAGTTAGAAGAAGGAGAAAAGAACTGGAGGGTGGCCAGTGTAGTCACCTCTCCTTGTAAAGTTGGCCAGTGTAGCCGAGTCTCCACCAAAATCTGCAGGTTTTCTTGAAGCTTGGACCTTTTTGGTCAGATATTTATTTGGTAGTGGCTTCTTTGTATTTGGATTTTTGGTGGTTCTGCATGGATCTTGTTGTGCCCCTACGGATATAGAATCTTTTTGTTTCTGTACATTTTTTTGAGGTCTTAGAAAAAATTGTGCCCAGCCGTCCATCCCTTTTCCAAAGCTTTATTTCAAACCGTACTCCGGTCTTTTGATTTCCACACTACCAGAAAAGAAACTCACACAGTCTTCCGACATCCCGTCTGAGTTGAGCTAAGTGCATAGTGTGAGAGTAAAATTAATTCTCTATTCTAGAGTTGTACCCAAAATGAAGAGACCAGGTTAGACGCTAAGAGTCAAATGATGCACATTGTCATGTGGAACTCAAAGAATTAAGTCAAAGACCTAAAGCTTCTAAAATCCTATTTCTCGATGAAGTTCCTCTGAAAATTAGGTGGATTAAGGTCCAACTAAGCTCCATTCTTCAATTTTATGCACATGCAAATGCAAAACATGAACAATGCAAGGGTTTTTTTTGAAAAGAAATGATGCACATGTGAAAAGAACACATTTTTTAAACAATTTTCTAATTTTGAACTTTTTATGGATTTTTGGAGGAAAAATGTAGATGTGAAAGAAAGGGTTTTTTTTTAATTATGCAAATTTTTATAGATTTTTGGTTTTGTAGTTTTTTTTAAAGGAAAAAGGGTTAGTAAAATATATACAAGTATATACAATTTTTTTTGTTTTTTGTTTGTTTTGTTTGTTTTTTTTATTTTTTTGTTTTTTTAACACACATGGATTTTACAAAATTATACACATAACCCCCCAAATAAACGTATTTAAAAGTACGAGTTATGTCTAAAGTATATACGCAATATATACGACACCCCCCTATACTTAGCTCGAACTATGTCCTCATAGTGATCAGAGAGCGAAAAAGGAAGACATAACTTGTGCTAGGTATAGAAAAGTGAAAATACTCCTATGCTACAACGACTCAAAGAAAGGATAAAAAGAAGAGAAGTTGGTAATCCCCCCTACACTTAGGATCAAGTAATCCTAAGTATAGTGGAGTGTACAAAAGGGGAAAACCGATGAAGAGAGTGTACATACTCAAAAATAAAAAGACACGATATGAACAACATCACCCTCCCATACTTAGGGTAGAGTATCCCTAAGTATAGGCAACAACAAGAGTGATTTATAGGATGAATATGAATAACACAAATCATTCACCCCCCTATACTTTGGATAAAGCACATCCTAAGTATAGCATATATACACAAATGGAAAAGAGGTAAATGATAAAATCAGAGAAGAAAGAGTGAAACGAAAGGATATACAAGAGGAGTAGATGTACAAAGTTCAAGAAGGTCGAAAGCGAACCTTCTTGCGGGACCGCTGAGGTATGGATTTGACAAGGTGTAGGTTGATATTGGGAACATCATTAGACATAAACTGAGTAGGATCGACCAAGAATGTATCCTCAGCGATTTCAGATTGTGCAACCCTAAACCGGTTATTGGAAGTAGTGTAGTCATGTCCTGCCTGGGAAGTCTCGCAAACATCAAAGTAAAAAGGCTCGAAATCATTATCAGAAAAAGTAGGATCAATTTCATGATGGTGAGCCTCTACCGGATCATCAACTTTATCAAAAGGCCCAAATTCCTTTATAAAAGCAATCAAATCAAATTTGGCATGATCGGTCTCATCTGAATCAGGGTGAATAGGAACGAACTCATCAGTGGAAGTATTTGAATCGTGTTCGTCCTGTCTAGTCTCAGAATCTGCCTTCCGCTCTAGGGTGTCTATCGTGTAAATTCTGTGGATGTCATCAATGCATCTCCACATACCAGAAGGGGGAACTCCAAGGTCTATGCTTTCCGAGTCTTCCTCCTTCAAGAGGAATTCTTGGGTTTCCTTATCATCCAACATATAACAAGAATCTCTGATATTGTCATCGAGGTCAAATTCCTTGGGGTTGGCTAACACAGGCGGGATCTCATGAGATGCAGTTTTCTGGGCAGTAATGGGTGTAATGATCAACAAATCGCTCCCTACATCAGAATGGAAGCGAATCTCTCCTGGAACCATAATCAATAATGGCTCCCGCAGAGGCGAGGAAAGGCCGTCCCAGGATGATTGGAGGGTGCTCCACAGGGGCGGAGGTCTCCATGGGCATTACAACAGAATCCGAAGTAAAATTCACGCCCTGAATGAGAATGACAGAGTTTTCTAAGATACCCTTTGACCTCTTGATAGATCCATCAACAAATTAAACTACCATCCTGGTTTTATTGATAAGCTCAAGATGAAGAGATTGTACTACAGAGAAGGGTATTGTATTGATTGATGAACCGCCATCAAGAAGAGCGTTATCACAAGAATAGTCAGATATGGAGCAACTCACAAGAGGTGTAGCAGTGTTCCCTTTCTTAAGATACAGACGGTGAGAGATGGCGTAGGCAGTGGCCATGGTCAAGATGTGACGCTCAGATCTTCTCCTTCGCTTTCTTTTCTTGTGTTGACGAGTAGATAAATCTGTCATGGCCTGTTGAAGTGGGGCTTTAATGATGTCATGAAGGGTGCTACCACTTCGGGTTCAGTCAATATTTTTTTGAATTTTTGGACCTCCTTCATACAAGGGAGGAGGTCGGAATCAACATTTACATGAGGATTGCCAAGAGCAGTCTGTATAATGGAATCCTCGGGGTTATGGTTGGGACATGACGTGAATAGATGTGTGGGTAAATGATCGGGCATTTAGGTCCACTCCTAACGAAATGAATCAATAATGTGTCTCCCAGAATCTTTTTGGATTTTCAAAATTTTCTCATTTTTTTTTGTATTTTGGGCGATTGGAAGCTCTCATGATTATCCTCCATATCCTCAAATAGTGGAGCAGCGTTCTGGCTCGTATTTATGTTAAATAGATTTGTAATCCTTGAATTCATATGCTCCACCACATGGTTCAGTGTCTTAAGTGTGGAAATCATGAAAGGTGGCTCCAAAATCCCAGGATCGGGTGGTTTGAATGAGGGTGGGTGAAAATCAAAGTCCTCTAATCCCTGAAATAATGGGTTAGGGGGATATGCACAAAAATCAGGAAGAAAGTCCTCCTGAAAAAAGGAAGGTGGATCGTCTAGAGAGTACGAGGTATCCGCGAAGATTGGATTAAAATAACTCCAGTCGGCCATCTTCGAAACAAAAGGTGGGATCGGGAGAGCACGAGGGTCAAGTCAAAAGATATGGAGAAAAAGGCGCAAATGCACAGAAGGATCTAGCAAGCACACAAGCAATCAAACACAATACAAACCCCCAGTTCACCAACTCAACTCAAAGTGAAGACCGTGAAGGTTCGGTCAATTATCTTGTCGATTTTAGAGTTTGATGAGAATAAAATATATCAGAGCGGTTAAAAGCTAGCTGTTAGGAACCCAATGCTCTCAGGAGACTGGCCTAATCTCAAAGTTAGATCTTTCCCAGCCAGTACGAATTATGGACCATTTACCGGCTACCCGATCAATTCAATCTGTTAAGGACGTCACGGGCCGCTTTACTGGCTACCAGAGAGATCCTCACTGGAGAATGACTAACCCAAGATAGTAGTCTGAAAAGAGTTTAGGCATGGCTCTATCCTAGTGTACGGGTCGCTCTCTCGCTCAAGCAAACCAAACAATGAGGGGGTTACTCTCCCAAAAACAATAATTTTTCTTGTATTTTTATAGGGTCGAGTTTTCATTAGCAGTCCCGGTTTTAGCAGTTATCACTTGGTTAAAATATTTTCAAAGAATCACCTACCGTGTCCAATTTCCTTATAACTTATGTGAGTGAAAACAAGGAAGGAGATCGGAAATGCCAATACGTGATTAAAAACAATGATGCATGCAGGGGTTAGAGATGCGTACCTTGTCGTCAGCACTCTACATGCAAGTGATCCGCGCAGAATTTAAATAAACTATCCTATATGCAAATGCAAGTGAACCATCCTAGATGATAGCTTCCATTAACGGGCAAGAACAAGTTAATTTGACTAAGTCCAAATTATGCTCTACTCTACACAGAAATTTCTTGTTTATGGTGTTTGTACCTAATTAATTACCTGTCTCAAGTAAATTAATTAAAGCAATCAAGAGGTAGCTCACGAAATCCGCAGAAAACAAAGAAAAATAAAGGCGATGAAAACAAAGCCGGTGAGGTCCCTCAAGTGCACCGGCACTTGGCGAAACAGACCCCTCAACAAATGAATGTCCTTTTATAGAGTTCAAATGCTAGAAAGAAACTCTCTCTCTTTAAAAAAAATTCTTTTTTTGTGTCTCCTTCACTTCTTCTTCTCCTCTTCTCACGCTATCCTGCAGCTTGGTGAAGAATCAAACCGCCTCCACGTCGCTTGGGTGCTTCGGCTCTCCTAGGATTGCCTCCTTCGCTCTACGGGCCCTCACAAGAAAAAGAAAAGAGAATGTGTAAGAAATACAACTATTAAATATGAGAGAAAAGAAAAAATGAAATGATTGCAGTGGATATAAACAATGAAGTGAATGGCAAAAATGTAAACAGATATTTACAACCAAGAATAGCAGGTCAAAAGAGAAACCTAACTACCCTCGCCGTGCCTCCCAGGTATCGGCGTCATTTTGTTGAGCAGGAAATCTTGGGGGTTTTTTATTTCTTTGTAATTTTAATATTCCCCGGCAAAGGTCTGACAATTTTGTTGTTAGCAAAAATCTGAGGGTCGGAAAAATTATTTAATGGTAAAAGTTGTCATCGTTGTTGTCCCCAAAATCCCATGACCAGCAAAAATTATTATTATTTTTTGCTACTTATTAACCTATATAGAGGACAGGGTCGAACTCAGGGAGGCTACAAATCCCGAGGGTTATTCAATTAATCGAAAATCAATTAAGAGAAAACAAGACTCTCAAAGGACAACTACCCTTGGTTTTTGTGATTATTTTATCTTTTTTTTTAAAGTTTTTTTTCTAAATTGTTTTATACATTTTCTGATTTTCAATTTTTTTAGTGATTTTGAGTTTGCAATTTTTTATTTTTTTTTCAAAAGTAAGATAAAGCAATATTCACAAGATCAAAAATACGCACACCAACTCTTTTTGTAATTATTCAATTTTATCAAAAAGACTCAGAAAAATGCAAAGAAAATATTTTTGGGTTTTAAAAGTTTTGAAATATTTTTGAGAATTTTTGTGGAATTTTCAGATATATTTATATTTTTCTAAAAATCAAACAGTGAAAAAATGTGAAAATGTGCACAACCTAGATTAATTTGCAACATAAAAATAAATTAAGTTGCCTAAAACTCCTGGAAATTATTTTTAAGACAAATTAGAAGTAATTATCTATAAACAAGAACTGAAATCACTATTTTTGGATTTTTGTAGAATTTTGTATGATTTGTAGAAGATTTTCGATGTTTTCAATTTTTTGAGTTTTATAACTAAATAATATGTGAAAATTGGTCTGAAATTAGAAGACAATGAAATACAACTACTCTAATATTTTTAGAATTATTGGAATAATATTTTGATTTTTTATGAATTTTTGAATTTCAGGAAGACAAAATGATATTGTTTTTGATTTTTTAAAAATAATAAATGAAAGCAAAATACAATGAAAACTTTATGCTAAGAAAATATTTACATCAGGAGCATAGCACAATTTTTGTAAGATTTTTGGACTAATAAAAAATATTTATTTCATTCAAAGAGAGCAAGCAAATTAATGTTATGTAGTTCAGGGACTAAAATGTAATTTCGAGAAGTTTTTGTATGAAAAGCTAACAGAAATGAAATTCAGGAGAAAGTTTGCAATTTACCCAGGGCGCATGTACGAAGCACGTGATGTTTTCTAGCGGTGGGCGTTTTTGTAATTATGAGAACGTCCAGGGGCTCAGATGTAATTTCTTCCAAATTTGACTTTGGGGGTCTTCTTTGCAATATGTAGAACTTCCAAGAACTATTATGATATTTTTCCATTTTTTTAATTGAAGAGGCCCTAGGGCTTCTCTTCTTTCTTCGATCACAAGGCAACAAGAGGGGGCGCCGCCCCCCTCTTCTTCTTCAAGCATATGGAAGTGCCGCTCATGCGCGGGTGGTGTGCTAGAGCGGCGGATGGCGGCAGCGTGGTTGTCGATGGAGGGTTGAGCGATGCGTGCACGTGCGTGGCTGCGCGGGAGATGCTGAGGTCCTGGCTGCGCGGGAGGTGCTGCGTAGCAGTGTGGCTGCGCGGGGCTGCGCGTGGATGGGGTCGCACCGCCGCATGGTTGGGTGGAGAAGGCTGCGGATGGCCGCGGTGGTCCGGCGATGGGAGGAGCAGTGACGGCACCTGGGGGCATTAGAGGTCGGCGCCGACACGGTGGTCGCGCTCCCGTGCGGAGGAGGGGCCGCAGATGGTACGGCTGCGCCGCACGCGGTGGAGGGGAGGTCGACCGATGGCGGCCAGTTGGTGTGGACAGGAGGCGGGTCTGACAGAGGCAGCTGGTGTGGTGGACGGTTGAGGCGTGGCCGCTGGCAGCGCCTGGCGGCGAAAAAAAATTTTTAGAAAAATTTTTTTATTGTAATTTTTTTGTGATGTAAACAGGAAATAAAAAAACTTTTAGATATATATATTTTTTGTAAATCCGAAAATAGGAATAATAAAAAAATAAGCTATAGAAATTTTTTTATTTATTTTTATTTTTTTATATGATCCTGTAAAACAAACGTTACAAAAAAAGAGAAACAATTTTTTTTATTTATTTACAAATCGGAAAAAAATGAACGGAGATTCGACGAAGATGAGGAATTCGAATCCGATCTCTGGCCACCGTACGTGGTCGGAGTTGAGAGATCGTGGACGATAGAAATAGAACGCGTGGAGATCGAGAAAGTAAGATGAAAAAGCGAGTCGGTGGCGGAATAAGTCGTGGCGGATTTTAAGATCTAAATAAACAAAAAATTAACAACGAGATAAAAATGCGAGAAATAAACTACGATAAACCTAGATAAAAATAAGAAAAATGTGGATCTCACCTTAGGAGCGGAAAAAGGACCGCGATCGCCTCGATAAGGCCGACTCTCTATCAACGACGGCTCAGAGGCTAGGCACAATTATTGACGAAATTGTTCTCTCGGAGATCAAGCTCCTCTCTCTAAAGATTGATCAAGTTGAAATGAGGGAGAAGGAGCCATATAAATAGATAAGATAGATATGAATTTTAAATTTTTGATTTTTTTGATTTTTTTGGTGGAAGAGATAAGAGATGAAATTTGAAATGAATTTTTTAGATTTTTTTGGTGGAAGAGATAAGAGATGATAAGAGACAAAATAAGAGAGATAAAAAAATATTTACAAAATTATCTATTTTTTTTGAATGTCCATCAATTTATTGATTTGAATTAAAAATGTTTTTTTTTATTTTTTTAAGAAGGTTAATTAAAAATAGCAACTATAGACATATACTATATACATATGTGACATTATATACAATGGTAAATGACGAAATTAGCCTTTTTGTTTTTAAAGAATTTTATTTTTTTTATTTTTATTTTTATTTTAAAAATTAGTAAAAATATTAACAAATATATACAAATACAATATTTATAAAATACATGAGAAAACTGCACAAACCACCCCAGAAAATCGACTTTTCAACCGTAACTCCAAAAATTATGAAAATACAGCCATTTTGAAGATAATTTAATTTGGAAGTGATATTGGTTCAATTTAAGTTCATATGGAGCTGGAACTGGTCTTTCAATTAGTGCTTAATATCTTTTTCCATGTGTGGCTACTTTTATTCTGTACATGATTTAATTATGCAATTATTTTTATTAATTACAACACATTTTACAACTTTGGTTTTGAACATTATTTGATTTGAGGTCAATTAAGACACAAATAAATTAGTGTTAGTTATATACAAATATACACAAAATAAGTGAGAAATATTTACAACACACACAATATTTTTTGGATTTTCTGCTCAAGGACCCTATCTCCCCCTACTTTATTCCTGGTCGATCAGGTCAAGTCTTGACCTTATCTCAGGGTTCGAGTAATCCTGTATCTATTACATATATAAAGTCTCCCATTTTTTATTTTCTTTTCTTTATTTTTCCTTTCTTTCTCTATTTATTTATTTTAGGTCAAAATTAGTAAGAAGTGTACAATATTTACACAAAGATGCAAGTTAGTAAAAATATGGAGTTAGTGTTTTATGCAGGTGTTTTATAAGGGATTTTAATCTAAAATACATGAATAAAGATGACGAATCGCAGATTCATCACCTGGGAATACACTAGGGTGCGTATTTTTAAAGTATCTAATATACTTGCACCCAGACTTGTAGCGTTAACGATGCAGAGCCCTTTTTGAGGTACTAGCCCGACTCATAAAAGTCTAATGATTTCGTCCAATGGACACTTAATGGTTGGGAGAGCTCGCCTTGAATATAGCTCAAATGATGTAGTTTTATAGTGTGATGAGATTTTCTTTTCACTTTTCATCATTTTTTATATTTGAGGGAACTTCCCTTCTTTTTGGCTAGCTCCACTGCTTTTACCAAAGATTGGCACACATTGATCAACTTATTAAATTAATGTCATCACACCCCGACACTTTAGGTCAAAGTCAAGAGATAGCATGAGAACATATCCCATACTGGCTAAGATGTTGACACTCAGGTTTATGAAGCCTTCATTAATTTTATCTCATCCTTGAGCATCATATAGATCAAGTCCAAACTCAAGATTGCAATCCCAGTCTCCTCAGTGATACCTTGACTCATCTCAATCATGAATGCAGTTGTGCGCGTGAGTGATGGTCAAATTCTTTAAGGGACATTAAGCATGAAATATAGCATGCATATCTTCGAACTAGGGGAGTGTGAATTTTTAA
This sequence comes from Ottelia alismoides, assembly GCA_037367405.1. NCBI lineage: Eukaryota > Viridiplantae > Streptophyta > Magnoliopsida > Alismatales > Hydrocharitaceae > Ottelia > Ottelia alismoides. The sequence goes on along the minus strand of JAZKJV010007899.1, from coordinate 42,345 downwards.
GTCCAAGACCCTAATGATTAACACATGATAACTCTAAGTCTAAAGACTCCTTAAACAGAGTAATAGAGATCATCTCAAGATTTTAGTGCATAGTGAGAATGTCAGGGAAAGACACAAATTATTAAATTAGTATGTTAATTATTTAAAAAAAAATTAAGAAAATAATAGCTTTATTAAAACAAAGTCAACAGAATGGGTACCCTTGATAAAATAAAGCAGAGACAACTCAAAGACAAGCTAGGATACCCTACACAACATTACAAACTTCAGCTCCTTACAGATTAAGATTAGCTCTCCAAGGTCTAAAATCACTGGCTACCTTATGTTTAAACTGTTTCCTCCTGTCAGACTACACTTCAGAACATGAATATGAATGGTCTTCATCAACATGGAATCTCAACCTTCTAGCATGATGACATTCTTCCTTAAAATTAATATCCATATCAACATGGGAAGCCTCAAAATTCTCCCTAATCAAGGGACGACGAATCAAACCTTGAAATTCCGCAATAGACTTTTGGGTTTTCCTTAGAAAAGAAAATCTAGACATAGAAGGATGACCCAACATACAAGAAAGATTGGGGTCCAAAGACTGAACATCCTCGAGAAAACGTAAGGGCACCTCCATATCTAACTCTTCTATCAATAAATTATCCTCCTCAATTGGCATCACTCTTTTAAGTGAACTCTTTATCAACTTTATCTACCAAAATATAGAGTTGAAATCTAGACTTCCCTCCATGTTAGACTATGTAAAAGTCAGAGGCAAGACACCCTTTTAAAGAAAGGAACAACACGGTTCAGTGAACCTCACAATCTCTTAGGACCCTGAAACACCAAAGGATAATGAAGAGACACAATAAAATTAATGAAATTTTATTTTTTTCCATTAATTTTACTTTATTGAATTCTTGAATAAAATTAATTAAACTCATTTACATCCTTAGTTTAAAAAGATATTTGAAAACTTTTTGCAAACACTATCACATAAATATACATAGATTTTCAAAACACATACAAATGATTTTCAAAACATGCCAAGATGTATTTTTTCAAACCATATAAAATATTTTTGAAACCCATATCAAATATATATATATATATATATATGTATTTATATATTTATTTATTTATTTATTTTTCAAAATTATTTTCAAAACATTTTGTACAAAACTCAGTTCAAAAATGTAATACAATACTCATAGCCCCAATGGTTTGAAAATATGAAAATATGAGCTATGGCTAAAATATATGTGTAATATATTCGATAGACCCCCCTATATTTAGATTTCGCTATGTCCACATAGCACAAAGTGATATGATGCCATAGCTCATCTAAGCATAAAACAATCTTCCAGAACTGAGTCGAGAATAAGCCAAGTGTAAGAATAAGAAAGAATGAGTCATATGAATATCATGGAAGGTCCCCTCCTATATTTAGGTTTTGAACAACCTAAGTAGAAAGATAGATATCAATAAAAAGAAGAGACCCGAGTTAAAGGAGGAGGTATGGACAAATCCCCCCTATACTTCAGCTGAGAAAAGCCTAATTGTAGGTAGGAAAAATAATGCCAAACAAAGGGAATCTACAAAAATAAAATCAGAATGAATATGAATATTTGACAAAGAATCTAATGAATCTGTGATGAATCTCCATTTCTTCACCTTTATTCTATCATTTTGGCCTTAAAAACCCTAGCTAATGCTCGTAAATAGCATTAATTTGTACAAAATAGCATTCATTATTTATTGCATTTATTGTATATAATATTCTTTTTTTAATGCCAAAATTATAGAATAAAGAGAAGAAAAGAAAAGGATTAAAATACCAAAGGTATTTTATGACCCTAACCCTCGAGACCAAGTCAAGGATTGAGTTGGTCGACAAGGAATAAAGTAGGGGGAGATAAGGGTTAACAATGCAATAAAAACCCCATTCTTTTATTCATCCAATGAAGCATTTTTGACACCTATTTTATTCTTTATTATTTATTCATCAAATAAACAAACTTTATACATAAAAGTTGTAAATAGTATTGTAAATAAAAATACAAAATTGAGTCTGTACAAAAATAATAAATAATGAACTTTTATACACAAAATAAAAAGCCAAAATCCCAACTTCACAGACCCATATCTTCCAAATAAAAACTCAAAATGTATCAATAACCTCTAATTTTATATAACTTTTCATAAGCTATTTAATGGAGGATGTTTCATTTTTTTTGGAGTTAAGGTGTGAAAGTTATGTTTTGGACCCTCATTGTACAATAACCCCGAATAAAATATTCAAGTTAATCATTCTTTATTATTTTTACGATATTATATTTTTATAATTTTTTCAACATTATTTATAATATATGTAAATATTAAAAACAAAATATAACCACAAAGAAAATACAAAATAAAATAATTCTATATAAATATATAGGTATAATACCTCTGATAGTACCTGTATATAAAAAAAAGGGGAAATCATTACTTGTTCTTTTATCATTTTATAAGATTGTAAATATCATTTACATTCTATTAAAAATACAAAGCTAAAATAAAACCATAAAAGAAAAATTAAAATAAAATAAAATACAAAAATACATAGGTAAAAATACTATACATATACCTACATATTACATACCCTTACTTATTTAAGTATACACATAACATAAAAAATATAATAAAAAAAAATGTATACATCTAAAAATAATTATTAATATATAAAATAAGAGAATAAAATAATAAAATAAAGATACAAAATGAAAAAATAATCCAAAATATAGATGAATATACCTATAAATATACACTTAAAATTAACTACTAAAAAATAACATCAAAAAATAAATAAAAATCATATTAGAATACAACATAAAATAATAAACATTTTTTATTTTATAATAAAAAATTAATAAAATCAATTACTATTTTTTATTATTTATTCTTTAATAGACCTCGCTATTTTGTCCTTTAGCGAGGCAATCTGGACCAATCACAACATGTCCAGAATTGACCTTCGGTCAACTCTCCCTGCTCCTCGGACTTTTGTCAAAATAGTCTTTTCTCGTAATTTCTTCCCATCTTCACGCTCGATTGGTCCATCAATTACTCTCGATCAATTTAGACGAAATGATCTTTGATCAACCAAGATCCACGCCAGCCATCTAGATTGCTTATACATAGCATCGAGTCCTGCCAATTTGTCATTGAATAAGGGTGCCCTATCTTGTAGATAAATAAGAACCTTCTCCTCCATTATTGAATTTGGTCACTCTCCAAACCGTAGAGCCCCTACATCTAGGTCAAGCGAGCATCCCTGTGATAGAGTGAGAACCCCTGAGCTGCTGGCGTACTCGCGGAGGAGGAAGTGCACCCAAGGCGGAGCTCCGGCGACGTCTCCGCTCCCTGGTCTCCGGTCAGGTAAGAGCAATGCCATTTATTCTCTTTAGCTTAGAATTAGTTTAGGTTTAATTTTGTGCTTTTAATTCTATGTTTTAGATAGCTAATCACCCTAGGTTAATAAGGCTACCCTCACCGAAGCTCTCGAGCTCCGACCGTCGTTTCACAGTCAACCGCCCATTCTCCGACATGCTTTCCCCACTCATATCCTTCCCCAGCCAATTCTCTTCGCCTTATGCCATGCCATCCACCCAGATCTTCCCTGATCTAGCCTAACGATGCTCCCCCTCCTCCACCTCGCTGGAGCAGCGCCAGCTCGTCTGCATTGCTCTATCTCACTCTAAACCCACCAAATAAAAGCCCAGATACATGCCCCCTTGTATTGTGAAGCCTCTTGACCCTTTTGCAGGGCTGGAAGGACCCATCTGAGGGTCAGTCAAAGTCGAGAGCACCCTTCAAGCGTCGACGACCTCCAGGGCTCCATCTTTAAGCCTCGGATCTATTCGAGGGATCAGGAAGACTCATTGGAGTAGCAGGGACATGGAGAGCTCATCTGCGGAGCTCCATGAGGCCAGAGATGTATGATGCACCAGATTCAAACTCGCATGGGGCGAGTTCGTCCTATGTTCGTCCAGCATCCTTGAGGATCATCCAATCATTAGCCACGCTCAGAGCACAGCCGATGTGGATCAAGGCGAGCCCAGACCGTCAGATCTCCTCCTGTGATCTAATCTTGATCGTCCAACGCTGAAGGGGTATCGCCCGTTCAGACGATGACACGTGTATAAGTGGAAGAAATCGAGCCATCCATCTCTATGCTTTAAAGGGTAAATTGCAGATCAAGCCCCACCTCTTTTTTGTATTTACTATTTAACGCTGTAAATAAATTATGTTGTTTAAAATAAATTAAATACTTTGCTAATCAACCCACGTACGTATTTTAATTGCATTTGGGTCTAGTCTAGGGAGTTGGGTAAATTGCAGGGACACCCCTGCAACTTTTTGTATTTACTTTTAGTCCAGTAAAATTAAATATATGTGTATATTTTTGGTGAAAATTGCATCTAAGCCCTTCCTATTTATTTTATTTGCAATTATGCCCCTATAATTTTTTATTTTTAGTGCTTGGATTTCGTTTATTTTTAGTGCCTGGATTTCGTTTGTTAGAAATAGCACCCTAGATCCTAAAATTGTGCAAAAATAAGTTTAGATGTTAGGTAGCTTTTACTTTCACGTCATGAACTTATTTTTGCATTTTTAAGCATTTTAACCATTTATTAAAAATCAAAAGGAGCTAATTTTAGTATCATCTATATTATTAATACCAAAAAATAGAAAAATGCCTTGAAAAATTCAAATATATATATATATATATATGTTTATTTTATTATATTTTAAGTACATACCAAAAATAACTAAAAATGGAAAACAAAATCTCTTAAAAATTGAAAACCCACAAAATCCTTCAAAAAAACAAATAAATCATTAAAAATAGGTTTTTTTATTTATAATTTTATTTATATAAAAAAATATATATTAAAATTGATTTGAGTAATTTTGGACCTTATTTCATATTTTTAATATTCAAATTAATTTCATATATTTATTAAATCAATGATTTGGGATATTTTTTATTTTAAAAATATATAAAATTTAGTAAAAATTACATAAACACTAGAAAAATTTTTAAAATCAAAAAATATTTTTTGTGTATTTTATCTATATTTTCTAGTATTTATAAGTATCTTACTCTATATGTATATATAGCCTTATATATCTTATATATATGTGTGTATTTAAAAGAAAATGAAATATAAAAATCTGAAAATATAAAAAGAAAATTTAAAATTTAAAATTTAAAAATGAAATAAAAAATATACAAAACAAAAATAAAATAAACAAAAACAATAAAAATAGACAAGAGGATACAAACAAAATTTTGTGTGCATTATTTTGCCCCCATCTACCGTTTGCTTCTTGAGTTCGACCTCTACACATGCTTACACCTATATACTTTTGTTGCAGATTAATAATAAATATTAACACCCATATTTTTTATATTTATTGCTTGATTTGTATTATGGATTAATTGTTGATTAATCCAAGGTTCTCATCGATCACTTCGACGACTGTGCTCCTGCCTTGTGTGAAACGCACGACTGGCGAGAATTTTTGGTTTTATCAAATGGTGCCATTGTCGAGGAGAAACGTCGCATAGTTTGGGATTCTTTATTTGTCCTATCTCTCTTGTTCATTTATTATTTTTTTGTATTTATTTTTTTTGTCATTTATTTATTTTTCATTATTATTTGATATTAATTGTGAATGTTCTGACACTCCTTCATGTTTGACTTTGTTACGAGGGGCCGCCACGTGAGGAAGGACTTCTTAGGAGGACCTACACACCCGAGCAATGCGGAGTCGGCTTTCTGTCTTAGCCGTCAGGAGAGAGCGATAAAGGAGAACATGAAGGGAATTTTGAAGACAATTCCTCATATTTTCTTCTTTATTTAGTAATTTTTATTATCATGTAATTTATGTGAGAGAGTGAACCTTAATTTTTAATAATTCAAACTCTCCAGACACAATGACTTTGTGAGGTCCATTGCCCGAGGGATTGTTCCCTTGGATGCCTCGTCGGCTTTTTCTTGTGTTTTCTCGCTTTCTTTTTATTTGTTTCTCGATTTTTGTTTTATTTATTTTTGTGTGAATGAGCCCTAGCATAGGACTTGCTTGAAGATAACTAAGGCCAAACACTTAATTGCATTTGCATGCATCTATAGTCAAGTTTGGATGTATTCAAATTTTGAAATGCTATCTATTTGGATTTGAGATCGAGCATCAAGAGAAGTGTTATACAACGCTTGTAGGATCTGTTATGGCGGACACCGATGCACTTCAGAGATCGGACTTTTGGATCTCACTTCAAGATATTTAGCATATTGTTCTTCATGCTAATAGCAATTTCCGTACCTAAGGCGATTTCATCAACCTGCATCTGTGTATAGTATAGGTTTCAATTATGTTATGCATCCCGCATGGAGAGAGCTGGGAAACATTGTAAGTCTCCTGACTTTGCATGCATCATCGATTTTCGACTTGCACTGCTTTTTTGACGTTCTCCCTCTAATTTTGCTCATTTTGGATGTTAAATGGAATTGAAAACATCGTTAGGGACGTGCATTGAAAAATAACAAAAAAAGTGATAACCAACATAAATTGGGGCTGCTAAATCTTTTGGACCTTAAAAATAATATGTAATGGATTCATTGCTTTGGGGAGAGCGACCCTCTCATTGTTCGAGCATTTTATTTCTATGTACATGCTAAGGATTAGTGCCCAAATCCCAGGCCTATTTTCGGTTTGTACAACTTTGTTGAAATCACCTTATTCTAAAATTGAAAAAATAAAAGACCAATATGTTGGTCTTCAGCATGTTGAGTCGTTGAAGTGGGGGTTCGCTTTGTTTATTGATTGTGATTTCGAGTCCATCTACATTTCCATCCTTCTTCGAATTCTCAAGGAGCCGTAATTTTGTCTATGTCTGCTTTCATCTCGCCCACCCTCCTCGTTCCCTTCGCATCATCCCTTCTTCTACTCGGGATTGTTGTGTTGATAGATAGGTCCTGCATCAAGGTTGATTTAAACTGATAATTGGAGTAAGTTGGGCACGTTTTAAAGATGTTGAGATCGGTGTGCTACTTTGAGAGGATCTGACTTCGATCTGTGCATAGAGCCTATTGAGAATTTTGATATTTGCATGATCACATGTGTGATTATTATTGAGGATTTTTGATCTCGCACACTGGATTGAGGATGTGATGTACATTGATGACTTGATGATGAATTCATGAGATATGATTAGATGATCTTTTTTTGTCGTTCCATCCTTCTTGATTCTAATGATTGAGGTATTATCTCTATATGCACTTCAGAGTGATGGAGCCTGGGAACCCACATGATTTCGCTCATCTCCTTGATTGCTCCATCCTCCATCTCCTAATTCTTTTGTCCATCCGTGGCACCTAGAGGATTCCTGCTTGCATCTTGATCCATCTCATCTAGTTTGATTGACTTGAGGGACCGCAATACAACTGATGTGATTGACTTTTTATCCCTCCCGTGATCTTATGCCCTCCTACTGCTAATTTATTGATTATTTTAAGGATCTGAGTTTCGATGTCAGCATTCCCATGATTTGATTTACATAGCTTGCATTGCTCCCCGAGGACTATCTGTGGGAAAATGCAACATTTTCTTTACGATCGGTTTCACTCCTACATTGTGTATCCATCTTATTGGAGTACGAATTCGAGTCGTCAATTATATGTTTGGTCTCACAGTCTGATTGTGTATCTAATCTGTTGGAGCATGAGACCTATTTTGTCCGGACTCCTTTGAGTCTTCTCTCCTTGACGGTCCTCGCAAGGATGAGTCACACTTTTCTGACTATCCTCTGCCCAGATCATATTACTCCACGAGGGTTATTTGCGGGAGACTATGCCACTTTCTTAATCTTTCGGTCTCTTCTGCTGGATTTCAGATCTATCATCTACCGAGACTAATTTGTCTTGACTCTTTTGAGTTCGCTCACCTTGACGACCCTTGCAAGGTTGAGATATGTTCCGATATTCACTTCTTAGTTTGCATTACTCCCCGAGGACTATCTGTGGGAGGATGCAACACATTCTTTACGCTCTGTTCCACCTGCTAATTGTGTCTCCAGTCTGTTGGCGCGTGAAATTGAGTCGTCTGAAATGCCATCGATCTCAATGCCTTGTTATGTATCTGATCTGATCTTGGGACCGAATTGTCTTGAATCTTTTGAGTCCGCTCCCCTTGATGGTCCTCGCAAAGATGAGTCATATCCTTCGATTATTTGATGCATAGTTGGGAGTATGTTCCCCGAGGGTTATCTATGGGACACTACCACATTTTCACGATCTATCGATCTCTTCTACTGGTTACCAATCTGTAGCCTACCGCGACTGCTTCTGCTGATCCGTCTGATGGATCCGACTACATTGAGCCTGCTCGCATTGATGACCATCGAAGGGTTGAGCCATGTCTTGTGGTATTCGGTGTGTTCTTGCGACATGCTGACCTGATGATCACTGAATACCTTGATTCATAGAGAGTCTCTTATTCTTGACTCTTCGTACCTTCCTGAGACTTTGATTGACTTGGAGGATTCTATACTACTTCTTCCTCCTCAATGTCTTCCGATATCAGCTCGGATCTCTCCTTCCTTTCTTATGAGTCGATGATCTACTTCATGCTACCGGTTACTGGCTTACTTTTCGATCTGTTTTCACTGGTAGCTGACACCCACTTGAGTGTATATCAGGGTGTCTTTTTACTTTCTGACCACATTATTGTTCTCATAGGGAGACGATGACGAGAGTATGGTATTCGCTGACCAGATACCATCTTGTCCTTCACCAGTCCATACTTATTGTATATATGTGTTTTGTTGTACATTCCTTTTTTCTCCCGTATGTCATGTGTACCATAGATCTTTCGCCATATCTGTGTGTCTATACTTAGGAGGTACTTGATCCTAAGTATAAGGGGGTACACCCCGAGTTGTACTTTCTTTGTTCTTTTTCATCACTCTTATCGTTGTTTATACTTAGGAATCCATTACCCTAAGTATAGGGGGAGTGATGCGTACATTCTCTGTGAGCTTTTCATATATATTCATATATCTTTTCTTATTTTCTTATTTTCTTCTTTTCCTTTTTATTTTTCTTTTTCTACCAGAGAGGTGTCGCCCCTTTTTGTTAGTTTCCTACACTTCGGACTTATTTTGTCCTAAGTATAAGGAGTTGTACACCACGAGTTCTTTCATTCTTTGATCCCCTCCACTGTCTCCTCTCTTGTTGATTTGCTCTACGATACTCAGGGATATATCACCCTAAGTATAGGGGGAGATAGATCGAGATGTGATTTGTTTATTCCCTCCCTTGACCCTCCCGGCCTTGTGTACAGTCTGCTATACTTAGGATTAGTTGATCCTAAGTATAGCGGGGACGGTCAACTTCTGATTCATTTATTTCTTTGTTCTTTCATTTCTTATTGAGTCATTGTAGTATAGGCTTTTCTATACTCAATACGAGTTATGTCTTCTCTTTTTCTTTTCAATATATGAGGACATAGCTCAAGCTAAGTATAAGGGGGTCGTATATACTATGTATATACTTTAACCATAACACGTACTTTCGTATTGTTAATAATAAATATGGCTAAAATACTATAAATTAATAATAAGCTGCATTTCATTCCTCAAGTTCTTTTTTGTACATACTGATTAACAAATCAAGCTAAAAATACTTTTATGAAATGATTTGAAAAATGGTTTGACCCATTTGGAAAGCTTTTTGTGAAATATTTTCAACCTTTGTAAAAATATTTTGATTTGTAAAAATTCTTTTCTTTATGTGAAGTAAATGTTTTGAAAACCTATTTTGCAAATGGTTTTGAAAATGGTTGTAAAAATATTTTGAAAATGTGTATATATATATATATATATACTGTTTGAAAAATCTGTGAAAAATGGCTTTCAAATGCTTGTAGATATTTGCAAAAACTATTTTGCACTGTAGTGTGCAAAATTGTTTTCAAATAAGTTTGAGGAATATATGCATCATTAAATATATATATATATTATATACGAATAAAAATTCTTTACCAATTGTATATGCATACCTATAACAACAAATATTATTCAACCTATAAATTCTTTAAACTTTAAATTCTTGTAAATAAATAAAAGAGGCACGCTCGTGTAAATAGTTCTACATATTCTATATTTTTGTGCCAAAATTCTTTTTATTTTCAAATTCATTGAAAATTGCATCATTTTTCTACATTGTACATAGCATTCGCATTATTCCGGATTGAGCTTGATGATTGAACTAGTCTAAATAAAGTCGAATATTGGAGCTTGATTGGACCTTACTGCATCTAACTTCACTGGAACCTTATGGGAACTAGGCTTAAGGTACTTCAAGTCCATTGGGACTGGGTTCAAGTCACCTAAACTAACTAACTAGAAGTTTTCGAGATACATGCACGACTCTTATCAATCGTGACCTAACTTGGACTTTTTCATCTTTCACTTGGCTGAACTCAGTTGGAGTGGTGAGGGGATCAGATTTTCCAGTTTGAGACGCACACAAGTGGAAACATTCATCCTCGTCTAGAGAGAGAAGTGCACCCAAACCCGATCTGGTACCCATGAGGTCTAAAGACATGAGAGTGTGGGTTGCAATAATTCTTCAAAAGAGGGATATTCTTCTGGCTCAAGAGGAAAAACTCCTTATGTAAATGATGTTGTATATAGTATTCAAAAAAACCTCCAAAAAAGTGGACAAGCATGATTGAAAATAAAATGCCTGATGAAGTATGTAGATATGTTGTATAGTCAATAAGAAAGCTTGAGCTTCAAAGTTATACCATGTGAGCCTGTAGTTGGATGATTTGACTATACCGGTCATGCATCCCAGGATAGGTAGCTACACTGGCTATCATCCATTCTTCTCTCCACCCCCTCCTCTTGAATCGGATGCCACTTGAACTTAGAAGGGAATACCCCGCTCCTTGAGGAAAGAGTTGTTGGACTGGGGAATCATTGGGTTGTCATTCTGGAGAAGTCAGTTCTTTTGTCATTTCAGTTGGGGAGAGCCACTATAACTTACATTGTACAAGTCAGCTTCATAGTCAAAAGGGTTTGCGTATGATGTAGGCTAGTTCTGACTTAGCTATTGAGGTGGTTTGAACCGAGTGTTGTGACTCTCGAAGGGCTGTTGTGTTTTTAAATTTGGTTTCCAACCAGGTTCCACACATATTCTCACATCAAGGTATAACCTGAGCTCTAAACTTTGATTTTGTAAAGACAAGTTTAATAATTAAAATCAATTCCATTTATTCTTTGTTTTTCTTTTCTTCATTATTCTTTTTATGCTTATTGATAAGTGTTTGCTAGTGACTAGCAAGGCAAGTATATGATAGAATAAAAGTGACGAATCTCCATTTCATCACATTTATTCTATAATTTTATCCTAAAAACCCTAGATAATGCATGTAAATAGTATTAATTTGTACAAAATAACATTCATTATTTATTGCATTTAATGTATATAATATATTGCTTTTAATGCCAAAATTATAGAATAAAGAGAAGAAAAGAAAAAGAATAAAATACCGAAGGTATTTTATGACCCTAAACCCCGAGACCAAATCAAGAATTAAGTTGGTTGATAAGGAATAAAGTAGGGGGAGATAGGGACCAACAATGCAATAAAAACCCAATTCTTTTATTCATCTAATGAAGCATTTTTTACACATATTTTATTCTTTATTATTTATTCATCAAATAAATAAATTTTGTACATAAAAGTTGTAAATAATACTATAAATAAAAATACAAAATTGAGTTTGTACAAAAATAGTAAACAACGTACTTTTATACACAAAATAAAAGGCCAAAATCCCAACTTCACAGACCCATATCTTCTAAACAAAAACTCAAAATGTATCAAAATCACATCTAATTGTATATAACTTTTCATAAGCTATTTAATGGAGGTAGTTTCATATTTTTTGGAGTTAAGGTGTGAAAGTTAGGTTTTGGACCCTCATTATACAATAGACCCGAATAAAATATTGAACTTATTCATTCTTTATTATTTTCACAATTTTATGCTTTTATAATTTTTTTCAACATTATTTATAATATATGTACATATTAAAACCAAAATAAAATGACAAAGAAGACACAAAATAAAATAAGTCTATATAAATATATAGGTAAAATACTTTTGATAATAAATGTATATAAATAAAAGAGGAAATCATTCCTTATTCTTTTATAATTTTATAAGATTATAAATATCATTTGAATTCTATTAAAAAAACAAAGCTAAAATAAAACCATAAAAGAAACATTAAAATAAAATTAAATACAAAAATACCTAGGTAAAATACAATACATATACCTACATATTACATACCCTTATTTATTTACATATACAAATAACATCATAAAAACATAATAAAAATATATTTACACATCTAAAAATAAGTTATAAATATATAAAATAATAGAATAAAATAATAAAATAAAAGATACAAATAAAATTAAAATAAGCCAAAATATAGATGAATATAACTATAAATATACACTTAAAAATTAACTACTAAAAAATACCATCAAAAAATAAATAAAAATCATATTAAAATACTACATAAAATAATAAACATTTTTTATTTTATAAAATAAGAAGTAATAAAATCAATAACTATTTATTATTATTTATTCTTTAATAAACCTCGTTATGTTGTTCTTTAACGAGCCAATCTGGACCAATCACGACGTTTTCAGAGTTGACTTTTGGTCAACTCTCCCTATGCCTCTGGCTTTTGTCAGAATCATCATTTCTCGCAATTTCTTCCCATTTTCATGCTCGATTGGTCCATTAATCGCTCTCGATCTCTACAGACGAAATGATCTCTGATCAACCAAGATCCTCACCGGCCATCTAGATCACTTGTACATAGTATCGAGTCCTGCCAATCTATCCTTGAATAAGGGTGCCCTGTCTTGTAGATAAATAAGAACCTTCTTCTCCATTATCGAATTTGGTCACTCTCCAAATGCTAGAGCCCCTACATCTTGGTCAAGCGAGCATCCCTATGACAGAGGGAGCCCCTACAAATCTGAATGGGCATTAAAGAAAATAAACTGGAACACTCATGAAGGACAACGGAGTAGAAAGATGGATCTAAGTGAGCTTCTGGAAATAAGAAACAAGGCATATGATAACAATGTTATTTGCAAGGACAAAATCAAGCGTTGGCACAATCAGCACATCAGAAGAAAGAATTTTGTCCTAAGACCAAAAGTGTGGTTATTCAATGCCAGGTTGAAGATTTTTCATGGCAAGTTGAAATCCAAATGGACGGGACCCTTCATTGTTAGAGAAGTGAATGCGAACGACGGTGTATGGAATTTAGAGCTTATGGATGAAGCGCAATCATTCATTGTGAATGGGAAACTACTAAAGCACTTTATAGGCTTAGAGGAGCAGTTAGCCCAAGTTGATGAGATCTCATTCATGTGCATTCCAAAATTCCATGATCTTATCCTAGGGAACGCTTGAATTCGCATCACTTTCATATCAGTACCTCGCCCACCCTTTCCCTGCCCCCATCGGTTCCCTTGTATATTTTCGTCCTAGACTTAAACCTAGGCCTAAGTATAGGGGGAACCGGTGCCATCGGTATTTATTTATCATTGTATTCCTCATTCGATCTGTATATTCTCCAAATCTCATCGGTTCTCACACTCACTCTTGTCATATACTTAAGCTAACCAAACCAAAGTATAGGGGCGACCGATGCCAGCCTTGTATGTATATATATATATATATATATATATATATATATATATATATATATATATATTCGACCATTTCTCCTCTTGACCTCAACGGCTCCACTTTTTGATATTCTACGTTACTTAGGCTCACCAAAGCCTAAGTATAGGGGGACGGTTGACTTCTATACTCATTTTTTATTATTTTTCTCTCTACATTATGTCTTCTTGTTGCTTCTTGTGCTCTAAGGACATAGCACACTATAAGTATAGGGGGGCTTGTATATATTACATATCTACTTTACCCATAGCTCGTACTTTCACATATTTTCGTATATATTATGCAATGATTACAGGATGGGTAAAAGTGCAAAAAAAATAAAAAAGAAGAAGAAAAAATCTACCGTGCATATCATTCTTTCATTTATCAAAAAAACAATCATATTGCACCTCATTTTACACCTCATATGCATCTGCATTTCATTTTGCATATATTCAAAGTGGAAAGTTATTGGTTCCGAACCGAGTTATGAGTAGAAGTGGAGAGTGGTCTTGACTTATCCTTAGTCTGCCAAATTTCTAGAGGAACTTCACCGAGAAAAAGGATTTTAGAAGCTTCAGGTCTTTTAACTTAATTCTTTGAGTTCTGCAAGACAATGTGTAGCCTTTGACTCTTAGTGTCTAACCTGGTCGCCTAATTCTGGGTATAGCTTTTGAGTAGAGAATTAATCTATTCTCTCGCACTATGCACTTAGCTCAACTCATATGGGGTGTTGGAAGACTGTGTGGGTCTCTTTTCTGGTAGCAAGGACATCTAAAGATCGGAGTATGCGTTGAAATAAAGCATCGAACAAGGGATGGACGAATGGGAACATTTTTTCTAAGACCTCAAAACATGTACGAAAAAAGGATTCCATATCCGTAGGGGCACAAAAAGATACTTGCAGAGTCACCAAAAATTCATACAAAAAAGAAGCCAAACTACAAAGTAAATATCTGACCAAAAAGGTCCAAGCTTCAAGAAAACCCGCTGATCTTAGTGAAGACTTGGCTAAAGTGGCCGGCTTCACAAAGAGAGGTGACTACACTGGTCACCCTCCAGTTCTTTTCCCTTTATTCTAATTTCTCCCCCTTTTGATTGTGAACACAACGCGACACACCATAGAACGAAATACCTGACTCCCCAAGGACGAGTTACTGGGAGAGGGATTTGCATGGTAGTCTGGCATTCTTGATGGGAAGTGGTAAAACCTTTCACATACATGAGACAGTTGTTCAATGTTCATGAGATATGCTTTGGGAGAAGGATTGATCTAAGATGACTTCTGAGTCAAATTTGTTTCAATGATATGTCGAACTTGAGGGTTGTTGATTTTAAAACCCTAAGTCTCACAGAAGTTCTGCCACACCATTAATCCAAAGGTCAGGTCTAGCTCCATTTCACCTTTTGTTCATGACTTTGGTATGGCATTTCACTTTTGTATATCATTTAGTTGCTCGGGGACGAGCAAGGTTTAAGCATAGGGGGTTGATGAATCTCTTATTCATCATACAAAAAAAGATGAAAACAGAGCCTCGTGCTAAAGTAATTTGGCTCAATTAATCATTTAATCTACATCTTTAGTATTCATGCATTTAAAATTAATATTCGCATTTTAGCACTCATAAATGCATTCAAAATCATCCTCACATTTTCATCCAACTTCATGCATTTTTAACTAATTCATGCCAACTCCAATTGACCTCAAACCACTTCCATTGTGTACACATTACTAACAAGATTAAAGAAAAAATAAAAAAAACTAACTCAAATAATTGGCTAGTGAGACAAAACTCCAATTTCAGACTAGACAGACTAAAATGCTCATATCTTCCTCATATAGTGTCCGATTGAGGTCTACTCACTTTATGGTAATACATATTCAATGACCTTCAAAATATGACCAATTTCATAAAAATTGGAGCTCATATGTGAAAGTTGAGTTTTGGGCCTCTTTCGCGTGTTTTGAGCTTTACCTGAATTTGACCTATTGTTTTATGTACATAATTAACCTTTTTCCTCTTATTTCTTTGGAATTTATACTCTTGATGAAAGTTTTAATAAAATCCACAAAAATCCAAATCCAAAATAAGACTGAAATCAAAGAAACTGATCTAGTCCAAGTGTCCCCTAAGAGTTTGTACAAATATCTCACGTTTTTTCCATTTTATTTTATTCTCCCATTTTCTTATTTATTAAAAATCCAAAAAATAGATTATTTTGTAAATACTTGTATTTTATTTTATCATTATTTTTCTCGATTTTTTAATTAAAATACAGTAAAAAATACAAAACCCAAAAATCAAGGTATTTTATGTACATAGAATACCCCATAAAAATATTGTTTTGCACAAATGACCTCTTTTGCACGTGGTCTCTTCTTGAAAGTTTTAGATCTCGTCAGGACGAGCAATTTTTGTGTTAAGCACTTTTCAATCCGAGATCGTTCTTAATTTCTTCTAGATTTTTCTTTTATTTTTATTTCTTGATTTTTCTGGAGTTGACATGTGGCACCACATGGAGCCGCCACGTGTCACCCACTTTTGACTCCTGTTATTTCATTTTTATAAAAAAAGACTGCACATGCAGTGTACGTGCCCAGCACGTGCGTCTTCTCCCCCGCGTCCACCAGCTTTCGTTCCGCATCCTCTGCATTGGTCGCGACCTCCGCCAACTCCCCTTATCTCACCACCATCCTAACGGCCACTCGCACAACCACCCCACAGCCGTCGGAGCCTCGCACCCATCCCAACCACCCTCCGCTACCTCCACCATCTTCTCCCTATTTGAGACCGCAGTCTTCCATCGTTCAGATCATCCACCGATAAGTAATAGGGAGAGAGACACCACCTTCATCTCCTCCGTGGTGACAACATGGAGGCCCGATTCGCAGGTGATGATGCCTCATCATTCTTTCTGGCGAGTGATGAATCCATGATTCATCATCTCATTATCTTGATCTTAGCAAAATCCCCAAGTGAAATCCCAAATAAATGTCCATAAAATCAATAAATTAACAAAATAACTCTTGTAAATAAAACACACTAATTATTGTATATTAGATTGTACAAAATAAATTAACAATAAAAAGCCACAAAATTAAAGGAGTTTTTCACCTTTAAATAGCTCAAAACTTCATGTATTTTTAAAAATTTTATTTCAACTCCTTTTTCGCTAATTATTTCTCTGACTTATTCATAAAAATGTATATAAAAATACAAAAATATAAAATAAAATTTACCTTGAATAATTGCTCTTAGATCCCAAAGACAAAACACAGTAAAGACCAACTTCCAGGCCAAATTCCCCCTCCGTATGAACTCCAAATTCACTAAACTCACTTTTAAAGTTCAAGTTAGAAAATTATCTATCCAACATAAGTAGTTTCATTAAAATCGGATGCATTTCCAAAAGTTGGGTTTATGTATATTGTACATATTTTTCTTTCTTCTTTTTTAATTTACTCTTTCTTAATCACTAAAAATCCAAAAAAAATTAATTTTGTGTTGTGTTTCATTTCTAGTATTTTATTGTATTTTTCTGTTGTAAATTTCTTTTATTAAAAATACAAAAAAAATTAAGTTAGAAAAGTAAAAAAAATGTACATAGTGTTTGTCTTATTTTGTAAATTCCCCTCTCTTTTTCTTCTCTTTATTTTATTTTCTCTTTTTAGTAGCCTACTTTTGTTTTCTTTTATTTAATCATATTCTCTACATTAACTACTCTTCTTTCATAAACCTCCATTCAACACCATTATTCATCTAACTTCCCATTCAACTCCACCACTAATTTAACCTCCCATTCTACTCCACTTCCATTCTAACCTCCATTCCTTCCATCTCTTTTTATACACCTCTCCATTCTCATTTTTTGCCTATCTTCCATTCTAATAGAAAAAGGAGAGAGCTTGGAGTGTTTTGTTGGTGATAGAGGCGAGGCATCTTCCTCAAGCGACGACCTCCTTCAGGCGAGATCCGCGGAGCTCCGCTCCGTGTCACGAGTTCCCAATCGAGCTCGCGTAGCTTCTCCAATTTTTATTTCACCAATCAGATTGAGGCAACAATAGGAGTTCAGCGTAGCTGCTCTGCAAATCCGGCGAAAAATCAGGTAAGTATTCCTCCTCGGTTCTCTTGTTATTTTATTTTATCTCATATTTTGTTTCCTTGTTTTTTTATATCACATTGTTCTCACCACCACCTTCATCATACTACCACCACCTTCACCACCAAATTATCTTCCCAGCTTCATTTTTCTTTCCTTTATTCCATGTTTAAGAAAAAAATAAAAAGTTAATAAGAAATTTTCACAACAAAAAAATCAAAAAAATAAACAGGTGGAGATGCAGTCGCCCGCCACCACTCCCTGTCTTCTTCCGCCGCGGCCGGCATCGCTCACCACCTCACGCGGGCCGCTCCCCATGCCACCTCTGTTGCTCACAGCCGCTCCCTCCAACCGGTAGCGGTGCCTCCCGCGGCCAGTGCCCCCTCACCCTAGCCCCGCTACCTCCAACCGTCGTGCGGCTGCCCGCGCGGCTCCTCCTTTTAGTTGCTAACGGCGACCGTCGTGCGCCTCCCGCGCCCCCCAGCTCGGCCGCCGTTCGCCTTCCGCGCCCCCATCTCCCCCCCCCAGCGGTCATCGCCTCCTGCCTCCACCGTGGCCGTCGACCCATGGTTCTCCCTAATCGTGCCCCCTAGCAGGAGTATTAAGAAAGTGATTTCCTCTCATTTTTTAATGTAAAAATTGCATTGTATATATTTCGTGTTTCTGTAATTATAGTTCAGTCCCTGTACATAATTTATTTTAAATATTGTTTTTCTCAATTTGGAAAGACAACCCTATGTTCGTATTTTAATTTGGACCTCATTTATGCATCATTTTGTTTAATGAAATATGTCATTGTGTTGATCAACAAATTTTCTACCCTTTTAATATTTATTTAGATTTTTGTAAGACATGGGAAATTAATTAAAATTGTTTAACTGAAATTCTTCGTATTTTATCTAATTTGAGCTCTTAAATTTATATCTAACTCACGGTTGCTCTAAAAATTCTTGAAAAATTAGACATGATGCCTTGAAATGTGATTGACTTCTGTTCACATTTCATCCAAAATAGAGTTGTCCTCTGCCTAAAATAAATTATAGAGTGATTTGGATATTTGATTTTTAATTAAATCCATGTGCATCATTTTTGCGAAATTTCAACTCTCCTGGATTCCTTGTATAAATAGCTTCTTGAGATAATTTGCACTCTGATTATTTTGATAATGTAGATTTATTAGGAATTAATTACTCACTGTCACTTTGTTTTCACTAAAAATCTATAAAAAAATTCATATTTTGTCAAAAAATTCCAAAAATATTACTGTAGTATCCTTGCATCATGTTTTTATTCCAATAAATTTTTCATGACTTTTGCTTACTTGTTTGTGTGAAAAATCATGAAAACACCCATAAAAAGTGTGAATTTTTAATTGTTGCATTTTAACCCCTAAAATTCCAAAACAATATATGTTGCATTCATCATTGGATTGAGTTTACTAAAAAAATATAATTTGGCTAAATTGAACTGATTTGACATTTAAATTAATTTGACTAAATTGTGTGATTTCTTAGTAACTTAATTCACTTGCATTGTGCTTTTTCATTTGTTTTTGCATTGAAAAAAATTAAAAAAATAGTACATGGAAACCTAGAGCTAGTTATCCAAATTAACAAGACGTGGTTCCTTTGCCTCCTTGTGTTCGACCCCAGACTTGCCCGAGATATAAATTAAAGCCGAGACACTCTTCATGGAGATCTTCTCTTGGTTCTAATTGTTAGCAATGTGAGCCCGAGGCGAACCATTCCTACAATAAATGTTATTGTAATAAATGATTTATCAATAAAAGTTATTGATTTTGTTTCACTCCCTTTCTGATATTGAATGAATGAATGCACTATAAGGTCCCTCTGTACAATAAGGGTTATGTACCATGGCCAACTTGATAATCATACAGCTGTTGATTCAATAAGTGAATCATAGAGGCTGATGCTTGGATGAATATCTAAGGAGTTAGATAGAGGACTCATCAAGCATCATCAATGATTGACAAGTAGTGATCTCCAGTCTGAGTGGGAGATGGCAATCCCATCTCAATAGACTGATATCTGATCGACCTCTTGATGCAGGTCCTCTGCATAGGAATATTGATTCGGAGGTATCATATTAGTTGAGTCAATGAGTTGACTTAACGAGATCGAGATAAACCAAAGACCTATGATGAATGTTGTCACATCGCAGGCAAACATCCTCTGACCATAGACAGATGTATTGCTATATGTCTGAGTATGTACATTTAGCAGACCAATAGGTTGATGACCTAATCAAGGTCTATACACTGGCGAGCTGGTGTGCATGTAAGGGCATATGAGTAATACGATCTCTCAAAGGGATCATACAGGTTCACTTGTGAACCGAGAGACATGAGCTCACTCATGAGGTATTGGGATTGACCAAATTCCATGCATGGTCATCATGCTTTAGAAGCATGATATGAATTTGAAGGTAAGATATATGCTTTGTGAAAGCATATGATCTGTACCATATCCCAAGGACCAAGATTGAGAAACTTAATGATCAGACTATGAAGATGACAGTGTAAAAGTGATCTTTATCTTCATGATGATCATGAGTCTTCTAGTATGCAGGATGTGCAGGTTTTGGGAATACCTGAAGGGTGATTTGATCATAGACGATTGTATAACCATGACGCTTCCATTCCGAGGGAGTGATGAAACAGGTCTGGATTTTAGTGACTCCTCTCATTAGAGAAGTGACCTAATCTTAGTCCATATACTGGACATTGATCTGAATGAGATTCAGATGCAATGAGAAGATTAGGTTTACGGTCTTTATTTAATCAAGCATCTATGAGAGGTCCATGGGATCTGGATTTGAGATGTGATCTCAATATCCTAGTCACTATACGTGGAACAATACAATCGCCCTGTCCTTATCTCCAAGTATCTGAGGAGAAATAGCATTGTTCTTAAATGGTTTAAGAACAATTCCATAAGAACTAAGCAAAGAGAAGTTGATAATTAAATGTGATTTAATTATCTAGATGTATGAAGAATTATCCAATATAATTAAATGTGATTTAATTATTATGGATAAGAATAATGTATAGTAATATCCAATTATTCATAATATGTTATAAATGTGATTTATAATATATTAGAGAGAGTTAAATATAATTTATATTAGTAGATTAATTATTAATGTGTATTGGATACACATTGTCTAATTAATTGAAAATGTAAATTACATTTTGTTTTGGGTTGTGAATATGATTCACAATATTCCAATGTCAGGATAGCAATATTCCCAAAATTAATTGAGAATTATTTTGGTGAATTAAAATACCAACAAATTGTTGTTGGAAAATAAGTAGACAGAAAATCAAGGAGATGTGCAATCTCATGGGAATCATGAGATTGCACTCCCCATTAGGAATGGGAGGGGCGGCACCCAATTCCCTTGGGAAATTGGTGGACGTCCCCTCTTCCATATGGGGAGAGTATCTCCTTTGCCTTCTCTCTCCTTATTTGATTGATTTAAATTTGGTATTAATATTTATTTGATTTATCAAATATATTTTATCAAAATTAAATCACAAGTTGTTGGTTTTTACCAACAACAATCTTGACCATTGGATTGACATAAATCAATCTCATCCATTGATTTTTTATGTCACATGGATTGACATCCATGGATCCCAAAACCCTATAAATAGAGAGGCATACTTGGCTCTCTCTTTACATGCTATTGTAGCACACAACTCTCTCTCTCTCTATTTCTTCATACTCGACAGCCCTCTCCCCCTCTCTTCTTGGTGGCCGTCCACCATACCCTTGGTGGGGAGAATCATCGACTCCCGCGCCATCGTGCTGCCGCTTCGACGCTCTGCAGTTCTTCATCTACTTGGAGTGATTCGCTCACGAAGGAGACATTCGATCTCATGCGACGAGATCAGGAGCAACCGCGCTTGGATCAACTTCTTGGATTGTGAGGACTACGCGGTTCATCCACGCGCTCGCAAGCAATCTCTCCGACGATCGGACTTGAGACAGGAGGTCTCTTCTCTTAGAGACTCGATCAACCACGCTTCGAGAGGTATTGCATTATACTTGTTGTCGTTATAGATGAAACGATCCGAGAATTGTTCTTGGATCATGTGGTTTCATCGAATTAAATTTTTTAAATTCTGTTGCACCGAACAACTAGTACGACTAGTCGTTCTTCGTCGTATCCGATACGACGCTCACGCTTCCGTGATGCGCTTGAGGATTTCTCCATATCCTTCAAGTGGTATCAGAGCCTTAGGTCGACGGTTTCGAATAGTGATTCGCTAACCGAGGACGACTTGGGTTCGTTAAGGTCACGAAAGTTTTCATCGCATTTGATTTCGCAGATCTGTTTAGTAAATAAATTCGGCACTGTTTAAATTGTTTAAACACGAATTTAATACTTCGATTTTATTCCCCATTAAATAAGGAAACCATAATATCTGAGTTTGCGTAAATCAGATTTCGTATGCTCGAGATATGGTCGTTTTAATGAACATGTATGCACTGTTGCGGGAACTGTAAATCTGAACGTGATTAAAATGTTAATTATTGTTTTTAATTGCCTCGAAATGCGTGAAACATCACTTGATTTCTGTCCTAAATCAAATTAGCAAACTTTGGAAACTGACTTTGCTTAATTTGGATTTAAATTGATTGAGATATGCTAATTTTAGTAAGTAGGGGTCACTGCTGAAATTACTTTCCTAATCAAGAACCATGTGATTGTCAATTAATGAAATTAACTGTTAATTTCGAGAAATAATTATGGAAAATATTTGAGAAATATTAGAAGATGATTATTTCATTAATTGACTTGGCCCCAACCAATTAATTGATTAGATGTGATCTAGATCATAATTGGAAACACAATCATCAAACTCCTTGCTTGAATAGGATTGGGAATTTGTCTAGCAAATTTCCTTATAATCAAAATTGTTTTGATTACTATATGTTATAATTTCGGTTGAAGAACCGATGATCATCTCAAGTACAAATTAGTCAATTTGGCATTATCCTTTCCCGAGGCGGATATGGTGTCTAGTCGGGGATCGCTGGGGTAGCGGGTTGCAACGTATGCGGTCCGTCCCACTCCCGCCGGTACTGGCCATGACAGCGGGTAGGGTTCGGGATAATGTCCGAGGGATTATGATGTATTTTTCTAATTATTAAAATACGAATTAATACGTACTTTGAGAATAATACCATATATATATATTCAAGCTTAAAATTAAGTTTGATTGATTAAATTGGATTGATAATTAATTTAATATGATTAAGTTAATTATATCCAATTAAGAATACTCTAATATGATAAGAGTTAATAATTCCCTTGGAAGAAATAATTATATGAATGTGATTCATAGTAATTAATTAAATTTGAATAAGAGGTGGAGGATCACATAAGTGACATCCATGGTCTCCCGTCAAGGCGAAGGGTTTCCATCGCCAGGGATTGTATATAGGAGACGCCTGTACGAAGTGACAGCTCCTATATACAAGCGCATCTGGATCGGACTCTTTGCTTCTCGAAAGAGTAAGGCCGTATGCGTAGTGACCCCAATATCGGATCCTCATATTATTGGGGTGATATTGGATTGCGTATAGCGAGTTCTAATCCCGTTGACGGTTGGTTCAATTAATGACAGGTCAACATCACCTTAGGGGTGGTGGGCCTGGGTATTAAAGACCGAATTGTGAAATGAAGTTGGACTTGCAAGGCGGAATGTGTTCCCGCTTCTCTTTATTGGAGTTGCAGTTTCTCATATTATTGGGATGTAACAAAGATAAAGAGGAGATCCCAGTTCTTGCTTGAGATATATCGGTAAGTATATCTCCTACTTTGAAAGTGAATAAGGGAATAAATTTTCATAGTTGACATAGCAAGACTAATTTGATTTAAAATGCCTTAATCAAATAAAATTAAATTGAATATATTATATGTTCTAATATAGTGCATTCTCAATTTCAGAAAATGAAGGCCATGAACCCACTGAGCAGGCTTCTGGAGGTCAACCAGTTGACTGGACCAAATTACTCGGATTGGATCCGTAATTTGGAGCTTGTACTCTCGGCGGAGCGCATCAGCTATGTGCTCTCTGAAAGCAAGCTTGAAAACCCTAAATCTAAGGAAGACAAAGCATATAATGACAAGTATGATGAAGATCATGTCTTGGCTAGGTGCTACATCTTGGGTTCTCCAATGTTCTCCAGAAACAACATGTGGAGATGAGTACTTGCCAGGATATCATGCAGAATCTAAAGGATATGTTTGGTGATATTAATCGCACCCAGCGGTACAATGTTATGAAAGAACTGGTTCGCTGCAAGATGCAGGAAGGGACTTCGGTCCGTGAATACGTACTCAAAATGTTTGGGTACTTGTCAGAGCTGGAGACTCTGGGGGCGACGATGGATGCAGGCATGCAATCCGATTTCATTCTGCTGTCATTGCCTAAATCTTTCAATAACTTTGTGGTGTCATTCCACATGAATAAGCTGGAACTGACACATGCTGGGCTTCTTGCTGCATTAAAGTCTGCAGAAGACGTAATGAAGAAAGATGGTCCCACTGGCACTGCAATGGTTGCACAGGTCAAAGGGAAGCGCGGTCGGAAGCAAGGTTCTCGGAAGGGCCCGGCCCAGAAGAGAAAGAAGAAGGGACAAAGTGTTGGCTCATCTTCCAATGCGTCCACTTTAATGGCGTTGAAGAAAACCAACGTCTGTCACCACTGCAAGAAGCCGGGGCACTGGAGGCGTAGTTGCCCAGATTACCTGAAGTCGGTCGACAAAGGTAAAGCCCCAGCAGGTATGAAATCTACTTTTATCATTGAAACCAGCTTTCTCGTCGGACGAGAAGGAAGTTGGGTTGTTGATTCTGGTGCTTCTGTTCATGTATGCAATTTGTTGCATTTGTTTCAGGAAACTAGAAAGCTTGAAGAAGGGGAGATAATCATCCAGATGGGATCTGATGCAAGTGTTGCAGCAGTCGCCATCGGGACTTGTCGACTATCATTATCTAGTGGTAGAGTCCTAGTACTTAAAGAGTGTCCTTATGTACCTGAAGTCATAAGGAATTTAATATCTGTATCTAATCTAGTTAGAAGTGGGTATTCATTCCTGTTCTGTAATAAATTAGTCATAAACCGTTATGATAAATATATTGCAGATGGTATTTTGACTTCTGGAGGACTCTATGAATTGTGCATTGATAAATGTGTTATGATTGTTACAAGCACTAATAAAAACCCTAAAAGATCCAGAGAGAATGAGAATCTTTCAAATGAGATTTGGCATCAAAGGCTT
Organism: Ottelia alismoides; assembly: GCA_037367405.1. Lineage (NCBI taxonomy): Eukaryota > Viridiplantae > Streptophyta > Magnoliopsida > Alismatales > Hydrocharitaceae > Ottelia > Ottelia alismoides. The sequence goes on along the minus strand of JAZKJV010007899.1, from coordinate 17,123 downwards.
AGTCATTTGTCTGTTGATAAGATCAATAGATTAATTAAGGATGGACCTCTAGATTTTCTACAGGTTCAACCTTTGCCTACTTGCAAGAATTGCATTCAAGGAAAAATGACCAGGATGCCTTTTCGTAACAATGTTACAAGATGTGAAGGTATTGTTGACCTAATACATACGGATGTATGCGGTCCCTTCAGTACCGCGACTCGAAATGGATATCGATATTATTTGACGTTTATTGATGACCATTCGTGGTACGGGTTTATCTTCATATTACGTCATAAGTCTGAAACCTTTGAAAAGTTCAAAGAGTTTAAGGTTTTGGTTGAGAACCAAACCGATAGGAAGATTAAACGAATTCGATCTGATCGAGGTGGAGAGTACCTCTCAGATGAATTTAAGGAATACCTTAAAGAGAATGGAATTATTTCCAATCTCACTCCTCCTGGAACTCCCCAACTTAATGGTGTTGCTGAAAGACACAACAGAACCATCATGGATATGGTTCGTTCAACGATGAGCAAAGCACATTTAGCACTTAGTTTCTGGGGATATGCAGTAGAGACTGCAATGTATATCCTGAATAATATTCCTAGCAAATCTGTACCTAAGACTCCTCATGAGCTCTAGTATGGAACCAAACCTAGTGTTAATCACTTGAGGGTTTGGGGTTCCTTGGTCCATGCAAAGAATGTGGATGCAAGTAAGCTAGAATCTCGCTCTCGTGAGTGTTACTTCATTGGGTATGTTAGAGATGGTATTGGATACCAACTCTATGACCCTGAGACTCAGAAGGTTTTTGTTTCTAGAGATGTGAAATTTCTGGAGAATGATTTCCTTAAGGCTCAAGATAAATATGAAGTAAAGGAACTCATTGAATCTCCTGAGGATTCTGAGCTTCTTGAACCAGAAACTGAAGAAGTAAATAAAGATGATACACCCATACCTCTTCGAAGGAGTTCGAGGGTGGTTGCACCACCTGAAAAGTTATGGATTCCATGTGTCAGGTGAAACTGACAATGATCGTACTTCATTTGATGAAGCACTCACGGATCATGACATGGATAGATGGATGCTAGCAATGAAGTCAAAAATTGACTCCATGCATAAGAATGGTGTATGGACCCTAGAGGATCCACCTAAGGGGGTAAAACCCATTGGGTGCAAATGGATCTTCAAGAGAAAGAGGGGACCTGATGGGAAAGTAGAGACTTTCAAGGCACGGCTCGTAGCCAAGGGCTACACACAGAGAGAAGGCATCGACTACGATGAGACATTCTCTCTTGTGGCTATGCTTAAATCCATCAGGGCATTGCTGGCTATAGCTGCATATCTTGACTACGACATCTGGCAGATGGACGTCAAGATGGCTTTCCTCAACGGATACCTCGAGGAGGATGTCTACATGGAGCAGCCCCAGGGCTTCATGACTGAGGATGGCAAAGTATGCAAGCTGAAGAAATCCATCTATGGGCTCAAACAAGCTTCTCGTAGTTGGAACATCAGATTTGTCGAAACCATAAAGAGTTATGATTTTGTGCAAAATCCTGATGAACCTTGTGTGTACAAGAAGCTTAGTGGGAGCGCCATTGTGTTCATCATGCTTTATGTATATGACATCCTTATCATTGGGAATGATACAGGGATGATGACCAGTGTGAAGATTTGGTTGTCCCATACCTTTGAGATGAAAGATCGTGGAGAAGCCTCTTACATCTTGGGTCTGAAGCTGTTCAGAAACCGAGAAAAGAGGATATTGGGATTGTCACAACATGGATACGTTAAGAAGATTCTTGAACGATTCCGTATGGATAGTTCCAAGAAAGGATTCCTACCCTTAAGACATGGTATCCACCCGTCTAAAGGAATGGCTCCTCAAACTGTTGAGGAAAAGAAGGCCATGGCTGGATGTCCTTATGCATCAGTTGTAGGAAGCTTAATGTATGCCATGATGTTTACTAGGCCAGATATCTGCCATGCAGTGGGAGTGGTAAGCCGTTACCAATCCTGCTATAGAGAACAACACTGGAATGTAGTAAAGAACATATTCAAATATCTAAGACGGACGCAAGATTACATCTTGGTCTATGGAGATGGTCATCTCCAAGTCTTGGGATATACAGATTCTGACGTCCAATCGGATATTGATGATCGAAAGTCGACATCAGGGTTTGTGTTCCTGTTGAACGGTGGTGCTGTGAGCTGGAGAAGCAAGAAGCAGGACACTACAGCAGATTCAACAACAGAAGCCGAATACATTGCCGCATCGGATGCTGCAAAGGAGGCGGTGTGGTTTCGCAAGTTCATCCAGGAGCTTGGCGTATAGTTTCCTCTGATACTCCCATCCCGCTACTCTGTGATAACACGGGAGCCATTGCCCAGGCGAAGGAACGCTGATGGCATCAGAAGAGCAATCACGTAGAAAGGAAATACCACATCATTCGAGAGATTCAAAAGCGTGGTGACATCATCATCACCAAGGAGGCCTCCGCCGACAACGTTGCTGATCCTCTTACCAAACCTCTAACACAGAAGGTTTTTGACCAGCATGTAATGAGTATGGGTTTAAGGATTGTTCCTGAATGGTTCTGAGGGCTAGTGGGAGATTGTTAGCAATGTGAGCCCGAGATGAACCATTCCTACAATAAATGTTATTGTAATAAATGATCTATCAATAAAAGTTATTGATTTTGTTTCACTCCCTTTCTGATATTGAATGAATGAATGCACTATAAGGTCCCTCTATACAATAAGGGTTATGTACCATGGCCAACTTGATAATCATACAGTTGTTGATTCATTAAGTGAATCATAGAGGCTGATGCTTGGATGAATATCTAAGGAGTTAGATAGAGGACTCATCTAGCATCATCAATGATTGACAAGTAGTGATCTCCAGTCTGAATGGGAGATGGCAATCCCATCTCAATAGACTGATATCTGATCGACCTCGTGATGCAGGTCCTCTGCATAGGAATATTGATTCGGAGGTATCATATTAGTTGAGTCAATGAGTTGACTTAACGAGATCGAGATAAACCAAAGACCTATGATGAATGCTGTCACATCACAGGCAAACATCCTCAGACCAGAGACAGATGTATTGCTATATGTCTAAGTATGTACATTTGGCAGACCAATAGGTTGATGACCTAATCAAGGTCTATACACCGGTGAGTTGGTGTGCATGTAAGGGCATATGAGTAATACGATCTCTCAAAGGGATCATACAGGTTCACTTGTGAACCGAGAGACTTGAGCTCACTCATGAGGTATTGGGATTGACCAAATTCAATGCATGGTCATCATGCTTTAGAAGCATGATATGAATTTGATGGTAAGATATATGCTTTGTGAAAGCATATGATCTGTACCATATCCCAAGGACCAAGATTGAGAAACTTAATGATCAGACTATGAAGATGACAGTGTAAAAGTGATCTTTATCTTCATGATGATCATGAGTCTTCCAGTATGCAGGATGTGCAGCTATTGGGAATACCTGAAGGGTGATTTGATCATAAACGATTGTATAACCATGACGCTTCCATTCCGAGGGAGTGATAAAACAGGTCTGGATTTTAGTGACTCCTCTCATTAGAGAAGTGACCTAATCTTAGTCCATATACTGGACATTGATCTGAATGAGATTCAGATGCAATGAGAAGATTAGGTTTACGGTCTTTATTTAATCAAGCATCTATGAGAGGTCCATGGGATCTGGATTTGAGATGTGATTTCAATATCCAAGTCACTATACGTGGAACAATACAATCGCCCTGTCCTTATCTCCAAGTATCTGAGGAGAAATAGCATTGTTCTTAAATGGTTTAAGAACAATTCCATAAGATCTAAGCAAAGAGAAGTTGATAATTAAATGTGATTTAATTATCTGGATGTATGAAGAATTATCCAATATAATTAAATGTGATTTAATTATTATGGATAAGAATAATGTGGATAGTAATATCCAATTATTCATAATATGTTATAAATGTGATTTATAATATATTAGAGAGAGTTAAATATAATTTATATTAGTAGATTAATTATTAATGTGTATTGGATACACATTGTCTAATTAATTGAATATGTAAATTACATTTTGTTTTGTGTTGTGAATATGATTCACAATATTCCAATGTCAAGATTGCAATATTCCCAAAATTAATTGAGAATAATTTTGGTGAATTAAAATACCAACAAATTGTTGTTGGAAAATAAGTAGAGAGAAAATCAAGGAGATGTGCAATCTCATGGGAATCATGAGATTGCACTCCCCATTAGGAATGGGAGGGGCGGCACCCAATTCCCTTGGGAAATTGGTGGCCGTCCTCTCTTCTATATGGGGAGAGTATCTCCTTTGTCTTCTCTCTCCTTATTTGATTGATATAAATTTGGTATTAATATTTATTTGATTTATCAAATATATTTTATCAAAATTAAATCACAAGTTGTTGGTTTTTACCAACAACAATATTGACCATTGGATTGACATAAATCAATCTCATCCATTGATTTTTTATGCCACATGGATTGAGATCCATGGATCCCAAAACCCTATAAATAGAGAGGCATACTTGGCTCTCTCTTTACATGCTATTGTAGCACACAACTCTCTCTCTCTTTCTTCATACTCGACAGCCCTCTCCCCCTCTCTTCTTGGTGGCCGTCCACCATACCCTTGGTGGGGAGAATCATCGACGCCCGCGCCATCATGCTGCCGCTTCGACGCTCTGCGGTTCTTCGTCTACATGGAGTGCTTCGCTCACGAAGGAGACGTTCGATCTCGTGCGACGAGATCAGGAGAAACCGCGCTTGGATCAACTTCTTGGATTGCGAGGACTACGCGGTTCATCCCCGCGCTCGCAAGCAATCTCTCCGACGATCGGACTTGAGACAGGAGGTCTCTTCTCTTAGAGACTCGATCAACCACGCTTCAAGAGGTATTGCATTATACTTGTTGTGGTTATAGATGAAACGATCCGAGAATTGTTCTTGGATCATGTGGTTTCATCGAATTAAATTTTTTAAATTCTGCTGCACCAAACAACTAGTACGACTAGTCGTTCTTCGTCGTATCCGATACGACGCTCACGCTTCCGTGATGCGCTTAAGGATTTCTCCATATCCTTCACTAATTTATTCGCTAAGTACAGATATTTCAACGAGCCTAAATTAAATCACATATCTAGCAACTCGTCAGATGGCGCCGTTGTCGGGGAGGCAAATGGCTTAGGGATTAAATTGGAAATTTAGATTTAGATTTTCTAACTCGGGTAGTCTGACCGTCGAGCCTCCTTGTATTTAGTACATTCTTTTTCAATTATTTTTCTACTTATTCTTGTATATATTTTGTTTTTATCTCCCTAACATAAATTTTATTTTTTCTTGCGAGGGCCCGATGAACTTGGAGTGCATCGGAGGTTGACGGATGTGACGTGCGCCGACAGTTGAAGAGCAAGAAATTTTGAATTTATATTTGAGAGATTTTTTTCATTTTTTAATTATTGTAATGTAATAATTTAGGTAATTTTTCTCTTTATAGCTGCTCTTGTTTGAGAGCCCGCGCTTGTATTCAAACTGGACATTGGACCCGCTCGTGGTCGTGTGGTTGCTTGACGTAGAATAAGACTTGCACTCGCGGCTCCTAGAGCATTTTTATTAGAATATCTTTATTGATTATGCTCGTAATTTTTTAGGATCACACATCACATTTAACAAGATGTACTTATACCGCAGGGCTATTAGTCAAATTTAACTTGTTCATCACTCGCTAGTAGAACTGCTTATCTAGGAACGGTTTTCTCATTTGCATCTCATTTAGTATAAAATTCAATTCTGCCTTGCATCCCGCATGTAGAAAGCGAGGATCATTGTAAGTCTTCTGAACTGGGCATGCATCATTGATTTCACTATTTGCATCGATTTTTCTTGACTCCCTCCACCTTGGTTTTTGAAACTTAGGTTAAAAGGAAATCGAGACTGATTGTTTGGCGTGCTTTGTTGGGTGGACTAATCAAGTGATAACCAAACTTAAAATCGGGACTGTTAATAAGAGTTGACAAAAAAATTGAGTAAAACTAACACTTGTTTTGGGAGAGCAAAACCCTCATTGTATGCTTGGCTATTGTGATTGTTGAGAGGTGAGGACACATCCCTAGGATAGTGCCCAAAACCTACTTTTAAGCCTTGTGTAATTGGACTTATATCTTGATTTATCACCTAATTAAAACTGAAAAGATAAATGATCGGACTTTTGCGACCATCAATGTGTTGAGTAGGTGAACTCAGGGTTTGCTCTTGTGTTTGTTTGTTTTGTGTGTTATTCGGTGCACTTGCACACTTTCTTCCTCGATCCGCTTCATTCTCCCATTTCCCTTCCGAGATGTCAGAATATTGGTCACCATATCCATGTCAATCTTCCTCGACCTTATTCCGATCATGTCCACTCTTTTATTCCTCCTCATACCCACACACCGACCGTGAAGTCAGAACTCCGACTGACTTCCCCACTTCTTCATCCTTCTCGCCTACCCCATATTCTTTCACCCCTGACCCACAACCACCCAGGATTGACTCACCATATTATCGTCTGCTTGCTGGAATCAAGGAACAAATTGAAGAGCAAGCGACTACTGAGATGAATGACTGGCATAATCAGTTGACCCCACATACCTCATTCTCACCTCGAGTTGGGACTGAACAACAATTGACATATACACATCCCGACTTAACCTTAGGGTACAACATGGTCGACCAGACAAACCGAATGGAGAGGCTTGCACCGTACAATCTTCCTAACTTGATTGACCTGAGTGATAGAGCCCACATTGACCAACCTTCATATCACCCATTCGGAGAGCCAACATATACAGGGGATTGGATTCATGCGACTGATTTACAGACCCCGTGTCTACTAACTTCACATGATGAGGCTCCCACCAACATCTGCCATACAGATGGGCCATACTCAACCCAGTATTACACGCCTAAGTCAAGGTGTGTTGAGTATAAGAGCTTGAGTTCTCAGCAGTATCCTCCATTTGCGCAGACTTCTCTCATGAGGTGTCATGAGAACATATTGGAGGATGTCATTTGTAGACCGATTAAGAGTCCAGGTAGGAATGTGGATCATGGATTTTGCGGATTGAATATTAAAATCTGGAAGACATCGGATTGACCACAAGTCATGTACAGCTGGAGTCCCTTCTACCTCCCTCTTCTACTAACCACTTTCCCTCCAAACAAGAGTCTATACATTCTCCTAGTCCTCCTTCACATATCAAAAAGACCAAAAAAATTGAAAACTCAGAAAACAACATAAAAATTGAAAATAGAAAAGATCTACAAAAATTAAATCCTGCACTTAGGGAAGCATAGGATAGAAAGTTGATTTTTGAGCTTCCCTTAATAATGGCCATTGAACACTTTCCCGACCTTAAAAGATTTGTGAGAAGTAAATTGATGCCTAAAAGGTCGGGCAATAAGAGAAAAAGGACTGAGAGACATATACTGTCTATGGCCACATCTTTGGTGATAGGGAGAAAAACCAAGAGCTACAGAGTAAAGCAGTTGCCTAGATTTGATTGTGAAATCAAAGATACCACATTCACCCATGCAAGAATCGATGACGACTCACCGATTAATATCCTCCCGACCTCCGTGTTTGCCAAGCTCAAACTCGGATCTGTCAAGAAGTCAAGAGAGATCATTCAGTTGGCAGATCGGTCCATTAAATGGTCGAGAGGAACCATTTCTTTCATCATTACTTTCAAAGGTGCTTTATTGGAGATAGACTTCGCGATCATTGATATTGAGCACCGAGAATAGTTCACCCAGTCTCCGATCATTCTTGGGAAGCTGTTCTTAGCCTTGGCTAAGGCAACTATAGATTGTGAGATTCGGGAGAACGATTCCTCTGCATTGGGATCACTCTGACCTCACCCGATCTTTGAGGACACACGATATTCCAAGGTAACCTGTAAAGTCACAGACAGTCATGACCTTCGAGAGACAGTTGAGTCCCATCTCTCTACTACACCTGAGATACCAACTGTCCAGATGATCATTGGTTCAGAGACTCCCTACACCTCCACACCACCCACTACTTGCATCACCACCACCGCGATAACTTCTAGAGAGGACTCACAACCAGAAGTTGCCCCTGAATCGAACATGATCATTTCTGATTTCCTTGACTTTTTAGATGATCCGACGCATGAGTCGATCAATGCCAAGCCAACTGAGAATAGTATGCCTTACCAGAGACGTGTGCTGACGTTGTAGGAGTATTACAATGCATATGGTGACTCATTTGATGATGAACCTTCGGTCAGTACCTCACACACACCACATCCAAGATCTACACCAAAAGAGACAACTGGGACCAAATTGACCAATCTTGATAAATCGATTGCTCCATCCTCTAGTCGGTCATCTGGTAAGAAGAAGAAGAATATTGATTCCTCGAGGTGTTCTCCCAAACTCCTCAAGAAGTATCACTCTCCTCTTCCTATTGATGCTTCGGGTTCTAGAAAACCGGCTAAGAAAGTTGCCTTCGACTTACCAAAGAAGGAACTTTCTGAGGAATCCTCATCAGGTCCGGATGAGGTGATCTATATGAGTGAGCTCAGTTTGGTTGTTCTGAAGCCATATTTGAGCAAGCAGCCGTGTGTCGACCCTCGTTGGGTGTTCCCCACAGCTCACTGTTATTCCTCTGCGGACGACTCTGACAGCGACACATATGCATACTTCCCACCTCCTCACTTCTGCAAGAAGGTCCGTCACAAACCTTCTTGATCCTTGTATAGTCTCACTCCTCCTTTTACATATTTTCCTTCCTTTATTCCCCTCCCTCCCTCGTGATTCGCCTCACTCGCCCCAGCTCCGTATCGTTTTCATTTTGTGGCTATACTTAGGATGACTAGATCCTAAGTATAGAGGGGTGAGTGACCCGATTTGCTCTGTCTCTTCTTTTTATTTTCTTTTTGTACATTCTGTCATCCTAATCGGTCCCCCATTCTTCTGTTCTTTCCAATACTTAGGCTGACTAGAGCCTAAGTATAGGGGAGCCGATGCCCACTGTGTATTATCCACACTCTTATTTTCTTTTTCACTTCTATTCTTTTCACCGATTTATACTTAGTACGAGCTATGGCTTTTTGTCACCTAGTGCCATTAGGACATAACACATGTTAAGTATAGGGGGGTTTGTATATATTACACATATACTTTACATATAGCTCGTACGTAGACTTATTTGTAATTAAAATAAGGGGTTATGAGTAAACTATTGTAAATAAGAGGTATAATAAAAAAAATCAAAAAACACTTTCCAAAAAAATTCAAAAAAATATTTTTTTTATAAAAAATAAAAAAAATGTGTTTTGAAAAAAACTGTCTTTAAAAAAATACTTTTTTTCAAAAAAAATCACAAAAATTAAAATCACAAAAAAAAACTAACTAATAAGTTGGTTTAGTCCCTGACACTTTCACATTCATACTAGACTAGTGAAGTTCAAGAACACTTGGTTTATGAGGTCTTGAGATTTTGAGTTAACCGACCTTAGTCATTAGGGTCTTTGACTTAATTATTCACATTTCCCTAGTTTGAAAGATATGTGTGCTATATTGAATACTTAGTCTCTACCTTAAGAATATGATCAGCACCTCACATACACGACTGCAGTTATGATGAGATTAGTTGAAATTTCACTTGAGGAACTGGGAAGAGGGATTTGAGTTTAGACCTGATTTGATGATACTCGAGGATGGGATAAAATCAATGAAGGCTTCATGAAACCTGAGTGTCAGCATCTTTAGCCAGTATGAGAACATGGTTCTTGTACTATCTCTTGACATTTACCTATGTGCCAGGGTGTGATATAAAATAAAAAAGTGTTGATCAGTGTGTGCCAACTCTTTGTAAAACCGATGGAGCTAGCCAAAAATATTACAAAGCAATGAAATGTCAAAGAAAAGCTCTCATTCCACAAAGTCAAATACCAAAAGAGCTTCAACCAAAGGCGAGCTCTCCCAACCATTTCAAAGTGTCCACTTGGACCATCGCTATTAGGACCAAGAGTCTGGCTCGCACCAAAAAAGGGCTCTGCATCGTAAATGCTACAAGTCTGGGTGTAGAAGGTACGATAGGTACTCAAAAAAGGCACACCTCGGTGGTACTCCCAAGAAAACAAGTGCAGACAACTCCAGCTTCTCTTGTCGGACGCACTGATCAACACCAAAAAAATGCGTTGAGTAATAAGGCACTTGAGAGGATCCTTGTTCCAATGAGAGGGATAGAAGAAATGACACAATCCTATGCCCTCCATCAACTGGCCTTCCATCTACACTTTCAAGTCTAACAACTAAAGAGATGGTGAATTGGATGCAAGAAATGGTTTATTCCCTAGTGTTGAGGATTGGGTTCTTAGGAGAGTCTCTTGGATCGGAACCTTGGGTGACGTTGCGACTCTACTCTTGTAACTGCAGTCCACACTTAATGTCATATCCCTACTATATATGTATACAAAGAGAGTCTGATTAGTAGGGAAATTGGATACCTTTTAACTAGAGCTTGATTCAGCTTAGAATTTTAGGATCTCTAAAACCGAGAGTTCTTGAACGGATCAAGTCTTGTATTCACATGCACAGTCAGGGGTTATTCTAACTTATTCATTTTTTATTTGCTCCAGTACTAGCAAAGTTTAAGTATAGGGGGTGATGAATCCACGATTCATCATCTCAATATCTTGATCTTAGAAAAATCCACAAGTAAAATCCCAAATAAATGTCCATAAAATAAATAAATTAACAAAATGACTCTTGTAAATAAAACACACTAATTCTTGTATATTAGATTGTACAGAATAAATTATCAATAAAACGCCGCAAAATTAAAGGAGTTTTCGCCTATAAATAGCCCAAAACTTCATGTATTTTTAATAATTTGATTTCAACTCCTTTTTGGCTAATTATTTCTCTGACTTGTTCATAAATATGTATATAAAAATACAAAAATATAAAATAAATTTTACTCAAATAAATGCTCCTAGATCCCAAAGACAAAAAGCCGTGAAGATCAACTTCCAGGCCAAATTCCCGCTCCGTATGAACTCTAAATTCACCAAACTCACTTTAAAGTTAAAGTTAGAAAATTATCTATCCATTGGAAGTGGTTTCATTAAAATCGGAGCTCATTTGCAAAAGTTAGGTTTTGGGAGCTAGGTGTACTTTGTGTATATTATACATATTTTTCTTTCTTCTTTTTTATTTACTCTTTCTTAATGACTAAAAATCCAAAAAAATCAATTTTGTGTTGTATTTCATTTATAATATATTATTATATTTTTCTATTGTAAATATCTTTTATTAAAAATACAAAAAAAGTTAGAAAAGTAAAAAAAATTGTTCATAGTGTTTGTCTTATTTTGTAAATTCCCCACTCTTTTTCTTCTCTTTATTTTATTTTCTCTTTCAGTAGCCTACTTTTATTTTCTTTTATTTAATCATATTCTCTACACTAACTTCTCTTCTTTCATCAACCTCCATTCAACACCATTATTCATCTAACTTCCCATTCAACTCCACCACTAATTTAACCTCCCATTCTACTCCACTTCCATTCTAACCTCCATTCCTTCCATCTCTTTTTATACACCTCTCCATTCTCGATTTTTGCCTATCTGCCATTATAATAGAAAAAGGAGAGAGTTTGGAGTGTTTTGTTGGTGACAGCAGCGAGGCATCTTCCTCAAGCGATGACCTCCTTCAGGCAAGATCCGTGGAGCTCCGCTCCGCGTCACGAGTTCCCCATCGAGCTCGCATAGCTTCTCTGATTTTTATTTTGCCAATCAGATCGAGGCGACGACAGGGGTTCAGTGTAGTTGCTCCGTAAATCTGGCAAAGAATAAGGTAAGTATTCCTCCTCAGTTCTCTTGTTATTTTATTTTATCTCATATTTTGTTTCCTTGATTTTTTTTATATCACATTGTTCTCACCACCACCTTCATCATACTACCACCACCTTTACCACCAAATTATCTTCCCGCCTTCATTTTTCTTTTCATTATTCCATGTTTAGGAAAAAAATATAAAAAGTTAATAAAAATTTTTCGCAGCAAAAAAATAAAAATAATAAACAGGAGGAGCTGTAGATGCCCCCCACCTCGACTTCCTCCGCCGCGGCCGACGCTGCTCACCACCTCGTGCGGGACACTCCACACGCCACCTCCGCTACTCGCAGCCGCTCCCTCCATCCGGCAGCGACGCCGCCCGTGGCCAGTGCCCCCTCGCCCTCAGCCCCGCTACCTCCAACCAACGTGCGGCTGCCCGTGCGGCTCCTCCTTTCAGCCGCTAACGGCGGCCGCCGTGCACCTCTCGCGCCCCCCCAGCTCAGTCGTCGTGCGCCTCCCGCGCCCCCCAGCTCGCCCCCCCCTCCCAGCGGTCATCGTCACCCGCCTACGTCGTGGCCGCCGACCCATGGTTCTCCCCAATCGTGCGCCCTAGCAGGAGGAGGAAGAAGTTGATTTCCTCTCATTTTAAAATGTAAAAATTGCATTGTATATTTTCATGTTTCCTTAATTACAGTTCAGTCCTTGTACATATTTTGTTGTAAATATTGTTTTTCGGAATTTGCAAAGACAATCCTATGTTCATATTTTAATTTTGACCTCATTTATGCATCATTTTGTTTAATGAAATATGTCATTGTGTTGAGCAACAAATTTCTACCCTCTGAATATTTAGTAAGATTTTTGTAAGATGTGGGTAATTAATTAAAATTGTTTAATTGAAATTCTGCATATTTTATCTAATTTGAGCTCTTAAATTGATATGTAACTCACAGTAGCTCTAAAAATTCTTGAAAAAATAGACATGATGCCTTGAAATGTGATTGACTTACTAAATTTCATCCAAAATAGAATTGTCCAATGCCTAAAATAAATTAAAGAGTGATTTGGATATTTAATTTTTAATTAAATCCACGTACATCATTTTTGCGAAATTTCAACTCTTCTGGATTCCTTATATAAAAATCTTCTTGAGATAATTTGCACTCTGATTATTTTGATAACTGGATTTATTAGGAATTAATTACTCATTGTTACTCTGTTTTCACTAAAAAATCTATAAAAAAATAATATTTTGTCAAACAATTCCAAAAATATTACTGTAGTATCCTTACATCATGTTTTTATTCCAGTAATTTTTTCATGATTTTTGCTTACTGTTTGTTTGAAAAATGTGAAAAACCCCATAAAATGTGTGAATTTTTAATTGTTGCATTTTAACCCCTAAACTTCCAAGACAATATATGTTGCATTCATCATTGGATTAAGTTTACAAAAAATATATAATTTGGCTAAATTAAACTCATTTGACATTAAAATTAATTTGGCCATGTTGTGTGATTTCTTAGTAACTTAATTCACTTGCATTGTGCTTTTTCATTTGTTTTGCATTTAAAAAAAATTAAAAAAATACTACTTGGAAACCTAGAGCTAATTATCCAAATTAACCAGACGTTGTTCCTTTGCCTCCCTGTGTTCGACCCCGGACTTGCCCGTGATATAAATTAAAGCTGAGACGCTCTTCACGGAGATATTCTCTCGGTTCCGATTGATTTGCTAAGTACACATATTACAATGAGCCTAAATTAAATCATGTATCTAGCGACTCGTCAGCGAGGTCCACGAGGTACTCCCTTGTGTGTAGCTCTCCTTCTAGGAAGACACTCGAGCTTCTCGCCACCTTGTTGGGGTATCGATCGAGGCGAAGAACGAAGCAGCTCGTGCTCCAAATCTCTCCAGCTAACTGCAGGTATAATATCTTTCTTCTTTTCCATTGTTTTTCTAGTATTCCTCTGTTAATCCATTCTTCTTCTCACCCTATCTTCCTTCCCGTACTCCCATGTTCCTTCATCGTCCATCGACAACCACGTACCTAGTGGTTGTTCACCATGCACCTGCACGACCATGCACCCATTGCAGCACCCCCTTCGTCCTTTTGTTGCACCTCCACGTTGAACCACCATGGTCCTCGTCCGAAGCCACCATAGGCGAACCCCACCACTTGTGCACTGGCCCTACCAACCCCGCCAACCGTGCAAACCACTCACTGACGCCACCGCCCTTCTCCACCAACGGGTCTCCTACTTTGACTTCATTGACATCGACATCAGCTGTCGTACGCTTTCTGGAGCCCCTTCGCAGCTCGCACCTCCGTCCTCAACGCACTCCCCTATCGAGGATTCACCGCCATCACCTTCGCGCGTATACCACGGCGTGGAGGGATCTGCACCAGGTTCCACTGCCGCGAGCAGGATGCATCTCCACCTCGCCCCTGCCCCGGTTTCATCTTCACCAACTCACCTCGCACCCTTCGCCCTGACATCCCCTGGCCATGTGTTGGTCGCCATTCTCCATCTCCGCCCTTGCTTGGAAATCCCCGTCTATGTAAGGAAGTCAAGGAGGCACGACACCCCCCAACACGTGTAAGGATAAATTGCAGGAATACCCATGCAAATCCAGAGGATTTGCAATAGGCCTCGCCGCCCGAGGTTTTATGCTACGCATGTAACTAGTTGGGTAAATTTCAGTCAAGCCCCCTCAGAACCACCTATTAGCAATCAAGCCCTGCCTCTCAAGTAGGCACATGTCACGCACGTGCCCTGGTGGAGAAATTGCATCAGATGGGTCTAGGTATCCTCATTTTAGTCCATGTTCACTTTATTTAGTTTATTTCATTTTCTGTATTGCAATCAGTCCCCTCTATTTATCTGTAATTTTGAATCTCAATCTCACATCCATTTATTATTCCAAAAATTGCATTTTGTTCTTCAACTAATTCTCTACATTGTGGCATGCTTGGAATACTTTTATTCTATGTGGTTAATTAACTAATATTATTCTTGTATATTTTTCCCACTGATTGCTCTGAAATTCATAGTTAATTAATCATAGCTCCAAAAATTGCCAAAAAATCATGGATAGTAGAATTAATTGTTACTAACATCTTGCTAGAAAAGAATTGCATTTCATAGATAGTTTTCTATAGAAAAATCATTTTATGCATTTCACTAATTAATTTTTAATAGGTTTTAAATCCAACAATTTTAGGGTCTAGGATTTTTCTGAGATAGATTACCTAGTTACATATCTTAGATGATTTTATTTCCTGAAAATAAATAGATTTAATATTTATTATAATTAATCACTGAAAATTCTGTTTTATGCATTCATTTATTCACAGAAAATTCATTTTGCAAAAAAAAATTACAAAAAAATACAATAGCCTAATTTCATTGCATTTCACAATATAGCAAAGTTTGAGGATTTTTGGACTTCATTTGATTGAAATTTGCAATTTAATCTATGAACTTTGCCAAAATTACATACCGCTCATTCATTGCATTTAAAAATTTAAAAAATACCTCTTTGAAAACCTAAATTTGAGATTGACTTTCAACCAACCTAAGGAGACAATTGCCTCTTTGAGTTCGACCTTGGACATACGCAAGTAAAAAAATATAACTGCTTGCTTTAGTTGATAAATTAATTAAGCAGTTTTTGATCAAGCCATAATTGCCCTCCTGCAATGAACGACGAACAACTTTTTAGTTGTTAATTCGACACAATTAAGAGGGTTATTTCGTGGTTCTTCAAATGGCGTCATTGCCGGGGAGGCACGACTTAGGTTGTTTTTAAGAAAATCAAGTTTTTAGGTTTTCTATCTCTGGGTAGTCTGACCCCTGGTGTTCTTGTAGTTATTTCTCCGATTTTTTCTCAGTATTTTTATTTCTTTTATTTTTGTATATTTTTTTGTGAACCTCTCTCTAATATTCAATCTCTAATTTTTGTGCGAGGTAACCGGTGAACTTGGAGCGGTCTTCTTGGAAACCGACGCATCTTGGAGCGACCAGATATACGCCTTCTTTTTAATTTTTGAAGAGAGATAATTTTTTAACTTCTAATTTCTAGCAGTTCCTGATCAGGTTCTCGCGTATGTAAAAGAGATTGAAGTTTTTTTCTGTGATGTGTCGGCTGGTTTCACCCTCCGGTGAGGGTGGGGTCTGACTTGAGTGGTGAAATTAGGATAGGCACATGATAGTATAAATTCAAATTTGTTTTTGCCCTTCGTAATTTAGGACCACACTTTCACTATAATTATACACACCTTAGATCATTTTCACTTAGTCAAATTCAACTAACTTCTTCCTGTTAAGTAGAACTGTCTATTAGGTGTGGTTTCATCGCCTACCTTTCATATAGTGTAAAAATTTCAATTCATTATTGCATCCCGCATGAACAACGTGAAGATCACTGTAAGTCTTCTGAACTGAGCATGCATAATTGATTTCATCGTGCATTCACTTTTCTCGACTCTCCCTTGGTTTTATCACTAGAGTTTAAAGGAAATTGGGGCGGTACGTTAGGCATTCTTTTGTGTGGTTGATTAAACTCTGTGAAAATTAAGCTTAAAATCGGGACTGCTAATACAACTTGAACAAAAAAATGCATTAAAATTAAAAGTGTTCTTCGGGAGAGTAACCCCGACCTTGATTTCAAGTTGAGTGAGGGTACAGAGAGTGTGTGTACACACTAAGATAGAGCCGAAATCCCCGCCTTTCATATCAATGTACCGCTCTTAGTGAATATCACAGGCTGGAGTATTCGAAGTTCGACTGACCACCACCAAGTAGCCTCCACTCGCTTCGGCAATTAGATATGGGTGAAGCAGCGGTGCAACGTGACAAGTTCCTTAGTAACCCCCCGGGCGAAGTGACAAGCCTTTTCAGCCTCCACCTACTTCGGTAGGTAGATAGTGATAGGTCCTTTAACTTCATTGGTATTAACCAAGTAAGATGGTGATTGGAGCTAAGAGAGGAAGGGTATTGGTATCTTAGGCGACAGGTTAAACACGGGAGATGCAACCGGCATTAAGTCGACTCCCCTATAGGCCATCATGTAATCCTTGCCAACTTTGCTTGAAAATCACACTTAAAATCAACCAGATTAATCGGACCTAGCTTTTGGTCTTTTACTATGTTGAGTTGGTGAAATTGGGGTTTGCTTTGTGTTTGCATTGAGAGGTGTGTGTTCACAGACTACGATCTCAGCACCTTA
>JAZKJV010007898.1:600000-758319 GCA_037367405.1 Ottelia alismoides | reverse complement strand
TATCAGGCTATTTTCTTCACGAAAGAGTAAGGTAGTATGCTTAGTGACCCCAATATCGGTTCCTCATATTATTGTGGTGATATTGGATTGCCCAAAGCGAGTAATATTCCTATTGACTGTTGGTTCAATTAACGACAAGTAAACATCACGTTCGGGGTGGTGGGCCTGGGTGTTGACATCGAATTGGGAACACAAGTTGGACTTGCAAGGCGGAATGTGTTCCCACTTCTTTTTATCTGAGTTACAGTTTCTCATATTATTGGGATGTAACAAAGATAAGAAATGATTTCCCAGATCTTGCTTGAAATATAACGGTAAGTATATCTCTTACATTGAAAGTGATAAGGGAATGAACTTTTAGTGTTGACAAGCCAAGACAACTTTGATATAAAAATTCATAAATCAAAGTAAAATATGTATATATATATATATATGCAAATATCTTATTTCAGATAATCCTCATTAAACCCACTCAATATTGTACACAATAATAACCTGAAAAATCTCATGTATTGAATTCATGATCAAGATATTGTACTTGCAGTTGGACACATAATGTATGTGGTTGCAATGTGCAAGTTTCCTCATAATAGTAAGGAATGACAATGAAATAGAGAATAGGACAACAACCTAGGGTTTGAGTTTCTTTATAGTCTTGATCTCTCATCGAGTGTGCTTCCGAAGTGACACATCGACGATGATCATAATTGTCAAATTATCCTTATAAAACTGAAGAAGATATTCCGGCAAACATATGTGCTCTTGACATATCATGAATGACATGGTTCACCGCATCATGCAGAATGGTAGCTCTATAAGAGATGATGTATTCAAAATGTTTGAGTACCTACCAGAACCAAAGTCTTTAAGAGTTAAGATGTATTCATCATTCTACTATTTATACTCAAGTCATTCATGAAGCTTCATAATATTCATATTGTATGAAATGAACAAAGCATGTATAGATGTTGAAATACTCTTATATTGAAATCCTTTGAATTCAACATAAGAGATCCTTCATCTTAAGCAATGGTTGTTTATAGATGAAGGGAGCCTAGTGGAAGCATGGTTCGAACCAAAGTTAGAAGGAATGTCAAAGAGTTGACAATACTTATGTGACTTCCATACATATGTCATCCAAAGAGTTGGATGGATGCTAATACTGCAATAAGCCAATGTATTGATAGTATGACTATTTGGACTATCTATGATCCTTAGAGAAGGATCTGGGTTGTGCATCAAGATATTATACATCTATATATAATCATTGAAATTGACTTGTTTATTAGATAAGATGAAAGTCTAATAATTTTATCTCTTTCATCTAACAACACTTGCAATGGGTTGCATATGGTTTAGAATACTAGAAATTTGATCATAAGGTTTAATAGTCATCCATGGATATTGATGCAATTGTTGCAACAATCTCTATTGGATAGATAGACCATATTTTCAGTGGGAGAGCCCTTAGTCTTAGAGAATGTCTCTATGGCCTAGATATTAGAGTAAACTCATTGTTTATTTCTAAATGTTGGAAATAAACATGAATTCTGGAATTGAACTATCATAAAGAGTTATGATAGACATATTTCCGATAGTAATCTAACATCTAGAGGACTCTACCAAATTAGAAAATTATTGAATGGTTCATTAACATTTCTAATACTAAAAATTAAACCTTAAAAGATCTATAGGAGGATGAAGATCATTTTGAAAATGATCTGGCATCAAGCCTTGGACATATGTCTATTGATGAAATCAATAGAGTAGTAAGATATTGAAATTTAGATTGTCTGAAGATTTAAAATCTCACATACTTGTGAATGCTACATTGAAATGTAAAAATGCCCAATACACCCTTCTTTGGGAATGGTGTAAGATGCCAAGTAATTCAAAATCTCATACATATTGATGTATGTGGATCATCTGTACGATAATAAACATTGATGATATGTGATATCATTCGATGATTATTTGTGATATGAGATTTCTTACATTCACCTTAGAAACCTTTGAAATGTTCAAAGATTTCACATATTTTTGGTTTAGAACCAAAGTCTGAAGGAAGATGAAGTGAATTTGATCTAACCTAGGTAACAAGTACCTATTGGATGAATTCAAAGAATACATTATGGAGAAAGGAATATCATTCCTATCTCAATCTCCTAATGCACCTAAACTCAAAGGAGTTATAGGGAGATACAATTGGATCATGTGTGACATGATTTGATCAATAATGAATCTTAGCATAATTGCCTCTTAGTTTCCATTTATATATGTAGTAGAGACTACAATATATAAGGTTTACTCAATGGAGTTGTAGGGAGATGCAATTGGATCAAGTGTGACATGATTTGATCAATGATGAATCGTTGCATAATTATCTCTTAGTTTCCAAGTATATATGTGGTAGAGAATACAATATATAAGGTTCCATGCAAGTAAGCTAGAATCTGGCACAAGAGAATGCCGCTTCATTAGGAAAATAAACGATGGTATTGGATACCTCTTTATGACCTTGAGATTCTTAGAATATTTCATATCTGAGAATGTGATTCTTAGAGGATGACATTCTTGAGAATCAAGATGAAATTGAAATGAAGGAACTCATTTAATCTTAAGAAGATAATGAGGTTCCTAAAATTGAAAACTAAAAGGATGATTAAAGATGAAATACTCATACCTCTTCAAATTACTTTGAGGATGGATTCCTTGTGTCTGTTAAGTTTGACAAATGATCTGGCTTCATATGATGAAGCTTCAAGGAACATGACATGGAAAAATGGATGTTAGCAATAAAGTCTAAAGTAGACTTCTTATACAAATCTTGTATATGGACCCTCGAGGATCCACCTATATGGGTAAAACCTGTTAGGTGTAAATGGATATTCAAGAGAAAGATGGAACCTGATGAGAAGTTAGAGACCTTCAAAGCACGACTCGTATCCTCAAGATACACACAGAAATAAGACATCACTTGCGATGAGACTTGCTTGTTAGTGACCATGCTTAAACTCATCAGATTATTACTAACTATAGCTACACTACTTGACTATGACATCTTCAAGATGGAAGTTGCGATTGAATTTTTCTATGAATTACTCATTAAGGATATGCATACGAAGTAGCCCCAAGGCTTAATAGTTGAGGAAAGTATGGTGTGCAAGCTGACTAACTCCATCTATGGACTCAAATAAGCTTCTTACAGTTGGAACATCATATTTGATAAAATTATAAAGGTTATGATTTCAGATAGAATCTTGACGAAGCCAGTGCAGCTTAGTGGGAGTGTGATAAACATGAATTTAGCCGAAGTCGTGTCAATCCACAAGGCAGACAAACAATCGCTGATGTGACCTCAGATGAAATCTCTATTTAATCAACAATCAACCTACAATATACATAATTCAATGAATAGAAAAAATGTGGAATTAAGATTTATTTTTCTCTACCATAAAATGCATAGCAAGCAAGCATGTAGAGGTCGAACTACAGAGAGCAAAATGGTAGCCTAAGGTTATTCATGTACAACCAAGTCATTCATTTATATAGATCTTTTTGTGGGTTGTTAATCTTACATATCTTTTTATTATTTTTTGTTTTATATTTTTCTATTTGATGTTTATATTTTCCAATTTTTATATTTTCGTTTTATATATTTTTTATATTTTTATATTATTGTTTCTTTTATATAAACAATATAGCACATATAAGGTTTTATATACACAATATATAATATAATATTTATAAATACTAATAAATATAGACAAAATACAAATAATAAATTGTTTTTTGGTTTTTAATATTTTTCTAATGTTCTTGTAATTTCCAGGAATTTTTGCTAGTTTTTATGTATTTCTAAAATAAAAAATATACTGAATAAGGATTAATTAATAACTCAAAATTGATTTGGATGTTAAAAATAGAAATTAAGTCCTATATTACCAAATCAAATTTAATGTGTAAATATTTATATAAAGAAAATTATAAAACATAAAAACATATTTTTAGATTTTTATAAGATTTTTTAGATTTTTATGAAGGATTTTAGGGTTTTTCAATTTTTAGACCTTTTGCTTTTCCATTTTAGTAATTTTTGGTCTGGTTAAAATAGGATAAAATAGACTATATATAATTTTTTGGAATTTTTAGATGCATTTTTATATTTTTTGGTATTTTATACTTTAAACAAGGGATATATGTGCTATTTTCTTTTTTGATAAATAGATAAAATGCTCAAAAATTCTAAATAAAATAATAGCGTGAATATACATGACATAAAGCATTCATCCCAATTTTTGTATATTTTTCAGAGAACAATAGGTATTTTTAATAAACAAAGAAAGAGTAACATAATATAAGATATGTTAGGGACATAAACATAATTAAAATAAATTCTAGGGATCTCGGTGCAAATATTCCAATGTTAAACAACATTTATTTAATTTTTATGAACCATTTTACAATATAAAAAAGTCTCTAGGGCGTGCATGCAAAATGACCAGCTCACATGGGATGACACGTGAGCTGAGTTAGAAGAGACTAAAATGTAAATTCAGAAAGTACAGGGGTTGATTTGTAAAAAATCCATTTATTTTTAAACGCTATATTTAATTTACAGAATTACATAGTAAATACAAAAAAAAGGTAGGGCTGGATATGCAAATTACCCAAAGAGGAGCAATCGGACAATGGGGCGCGATCCACTTATCCATGTGTCATGCTATGGTGGTCCAATGACACTTCAACTTCGACGCACAAGATTAGATCAGTCAAAGTGATCTGACGGTTGAAGCTGGCCTCGACCTGACGTCTGTTGCTACTCTAGAAGAACGTGTCTCGATCTGGCGGTGGCGGAGCATGTTGGATGAACAGGGAAGAAGCCCCATCTGGGCAAGATTCTTCCGGTCGAAACTCTCTCCACCGTCGGGCATCGACGCTCAAGAATGTCCAAAAAGTTGCATGGGAAGAGTATCCATCGGCTGGGGGCTTTAGAATGGTCGGAGGGACACAAGAGTGCTACCACGAGGTCAAGGAAGAAGTGGCACCCCAGGTACCTCCGACAAGAGTCCAGACCACCCCCTGGATGTTGCGTTGCGGGTCTACCATGCATAAGACGAAACTAGGGACGAAGGTGAACTACTTCGTCCCATTAGAAAGGAGAATGGATGAAGGGATGACAGTGGGTGGTGCTCTCTAGCAAAGGGAAGAGAAGGGAGAGACGATCTCCAGATCCACGATGGAAATGGGGTGAGATGGACTGCCTGGGATGACGAGAAGATGAAGGGTGATGAAATGAGGGTGAGAGCGAGGTCGAAGATGACCTGGGTCATGGTCGAAGGTAGCCGGAGCAGAGAGCTCTAGCGATCGAGAATCGTAACCCTCGCTATTCTACTAACCTCTACACTAAACTAACTGCTGAAATGAAAAACATAAAGCACGAAACTACCTAGAAATGATAAACGTGCAACTCCTACCTAGTCGAAGACCAGGGAGCAGAGACATCGTCGGAGATCCACCTTGGACCACCCCTCGTCCTTGCTATGCCATCTCTAAGCGGGAGAAGATCGCATCTGTCACCTGGTCCTCAACGCACGCACAAGAATACTGTGTGAAGCTTAAAAGGGGATCAAACTCGAAAGGAAGGAGGATAGGATTATTAATAGACAAGCATGACGAGGGCTTATTAGGCTAGGGTTTCTGATCGAATCGATGAGCGTTTGACCATGGAAAGGAGCCGGCGTGATTGAGGATGGATTTTAGAAGGTCTTTTGTGAAGGAAGCGAGAAGAGAAGATCAATAGATTGGAATAGGAAATTCGGAGAAGACGGGGCGGTGGACGTCTAACACACAGGGCGGCTGGAGGCAGGATAGTTGACCTAGGTCAGCAGGCCCAGGAAAACACACTACACAACAAAACATGCTTATTAAATCTAAAATAATTAGTTTAAAATATTAAGTGATTTTATTAATTTTTGTATAAAAAATGAAAAAATGTTTATTATTTAATGTAGAATTTTATTATGATTTTTATTTATTTTTTGACTTTATTTAATAGTAGTTACTTTTTGATTTTTTATTTATTTTTTTGACTTTATTTAATAGTAGTTACTTTTTGATAGGTTATGTATATGTATATTCATCTTTGTTCGTACATTTTTATTTTTATTTTGTATATTTTATTTCATTATTTTATTCATTTATTTTATATATTTATAACTTATTTTTAAGTGTTTAAATATATTTTTATTTTATTTTTATGATGTAATGTGTACACTTAAATAAATAGATATGTATATTTTATAGGTATATTTATAGGTATTTTACCTATATTTTATGTACACCTTTTTATTTTGATGTATTTTATTGGGTTTTATTTCGATTTTATATTTTTAATAAAAATTAATAATATTACAATATTATACAAATATAAATGAATACCAAATAAAAGAATATGATTCCTTTTATTTATATATAGGTAATCGCACAAGTATTTTGCCTTTGTTTTCATATAGACTTATTTTATTTTGTATTTTCTTTTTTGTTTTTTTAGGTTTTAATATGTACATATGTTATAAATAATAATTACAATATTACAAAAATATAAATTTGTGAAAATAATGAAGGATGAATAAAATGATATTTTAATCGGGTACAATGTACAATGAGGGACAAAAACCTAACTTTCACACAGTAACCTTAAAAAACATAAAACCAACTTTATTAAATAGCTTGTGAAAAATTATAAATAATTAGAGGTGATATTGATATGTTTTGAGTTTGTATTTGAAAGATATGGGTCTGTGAAGTTGGGTTTTTAGCTTTTTATTTTGTGTGTAAAATGAACATTGTATATTATATTTATACAAACTCAAATTTGTGTTTTTATTTACATTATTTTCTACAACTTTCATGTACAAAGTTTCTTTATTTGATGAATAAATAATAAAGGATAAAATAGGTGTCAAAAAAACTTAAATAATGAATAAAAGAATTGGGTTTTTATTCTATTTTTGGCCCTTATCTCCCCTACTTTATTCCTTGTTGACCAACTCAATTCTTGACTTTGTCATGGGGTTTAGGGTCATAAAATTTCTTCGATATTTTATTCTTTTTCTTTTCTTCTCTTTATTCTATTATTTTGGCATTAAAAACCATGTTTTATATACAATTAATTCCATAAATGATGAGGGTATTTTGTGCAAATAAATGCTATTTGCATGCATTAGCTAGGGTTTTTAAGGCCAAAATAATAAAATAAACGTGATGAAATAGAGATTCATCACCCCTATACTTGCCTTTGCTAGTCCCTAGCAAACACTTACGCATTAAGTACATAAAGAATAAAGAAGAAAAGAAAAAGAAAGAATAAATGGAATTGATTTCAATAATTAAACTTGTCTTAACAAAATCAAAGTTTGGAGCTATGGTTAGATATTGATGTGAAAATGTGTGTGGAACCTGGTCGAGAACCAAATTTAAAACACAACAGCCCTCGAGAGTCACACAACTCGGTTCAAACAACCTCAGTAACCAAGTCAGAACTAGCCTACATCATACGGAAACCCTTATGACTATGAAGCTGACTTGTACGGTGTAAGTGATAGTGGCTCTCCCCAACTGAAATGACAAAGGAACTGACTTCTCCAGAATGACAACCCAGTAATTCCCTAATCCATCATTCCATCATCAAGGAGCAGGGTATTCCCTTCTAAGTTCAAGTGGCATCCAACTCAAGAGAAGGAGGTGAAGAAAAGAATGGACGGTAGCCAGTGTAGCTACCTATCCTGGGATGCATGACCAGTGTAGTCAAGTCATCCAGTTGTAGGCTAACATGGTATAACTTTGTTGCTCAAGCTTGCTTATTTTCTATACAACATATATACATACTCCGGCATGCATTTTATTTTAAATTAGGCCTGTCCACTTTTTTGGAGTTTTTTCTTTTTTTTCAACATACTATTTACAACATTTACATAAGGAGTTTTTCCTCTTAACCCAGAAGACTATCCCTCTTTTGAAGCATTATTGCAACCCACACTTTCTTGTCATTCGACTTCATGGCAACTGGACCAGGTTAGGGTGCACTTCCCTCCCTAGACAAGGACGAATGTTTCCACCCGTGTGCTTCTCAAACTGGAAAATCCAACCCCCTCACCACTCCAACTAGGTTGAGCCAAGTGAAAGGTGTAAGTGTTCAAGTTCGGTCACGACCGACAAGAGTCATGCATGTGTCTTGAAAAGTTCTAGATAGTCAGTTGAGGTGACTTGAACCCAGTCTTGAGTCTTAAAGAATTAAGTCTCTCAATGGACCTGAAGTACCTTAAATCTAGTTCCCAAAAGGTTGCAGTGTAGTTAGGTGCAGTAAGGTCCAACCAAGCTCCAATCTTCGACTTTATTGGACTTGTTCAATCATCAAGCTCAATCTAAAAGAGTGTGAATGATATGCAAATGCTATGTACAAAGCAGAAAAAATGATGCAATTTTTACAAAGAGTTTGAAAATAAAGATAAAAAGAATTTTTACACAATGAATTTTGGCATACAAATGAAAGATATACACAACTATTTACACGGACGTGCAGCTTTTTATTTATTTACAAGAGTTAAGAATTTAAAGAATTTGCAGGTTTTAACAAGATATTTTTATACGTATATTTACAATTGGTAAATAATTTATTATTTTTGCATAATTATTTTTATTTAAAGATGCATTTATTCCTCAAATTTATTTGAAAAGAATTTGCAATACGATAGTACAAAATAAATTTCGCAAATATTTACAAACATTTAAAAGCCAATTTGCAAAGAGTTTTCACAATATACATAGATTTTTCATAATATTTTCACAATTATTTTCAAAATCATGTGCAAATAGGTTTTCAAATCTTTTATTTCATACACAGAAAAGAATTTTTGCAAATAAAAACTTTTTTACAAAGGTTGAAAACATTTCACAAAAAGTTTTCCAAACGGGTAACAACATTTTTCAAATCATTTTGCAAAAATACTTTTAACCTGATTTATTAATCAATATATATATATATAAAGAATTTTAAGGAATAAAAATGCAATTTTTTAATAAACGTATAATTACAAAATATTTTTGTTGTTTTTAGTTTTGCAAATGTTTTTGTGATTTTGAAAACAAAAGGTTTTGGCTTAGAAAATAGGTACAGATATTTACACGGGGATGCCACTTGTATTTACAAGAGTTTTGATTTTTAAGGGATTTAGAAGTAATAATTGATCATTTATATATATATATAAGGATTTTTTTATCATGGTGTGTATACTCATCAAACTTATTTGAAAATCATTTTTTATAGTTTTTTGAAAACTATAGTCCAACATAATTTTTACGAACAATTTTTACAATCATTTACATGCATTTGAAAATCATTTTGCAAAGGTTTTTCAAACAATATATAGTTTTTTCAAATATTTTTGCAACCATTTTTCTAACCATTTGCAACTCGTTTTTCAAACATTTTTATTTCACGCAAAGTAAAAAAATTTTACAAACAAAATATTTTGACAAAGGTTGAGCACATTTTACAAAATATTTTCCTAACCATTTTCAAAGGATTTTTCATAAAGGTTTTTGAATAAATTTTCAAGCATTTTGTAAAAGTATTTTTGTCTGATTTATTAATCAGTATGTACAAAGGGCATTTGAGAAGCTATAAGGATCCTTTTATTAAAAAGTTATAATGAATTTTACATTTTTTTTAGCCATGAGTACTATTTAAAATACAAAAGTACGAGTTATGGCTAAAGTATATACATAGTATATACGACCCCCCCATACTTAGCTCGAGCTATGTCCTCATAGATTAAGGAGAAAAAGAGAAGACATAATTCGGACTGAGTATAGAAAAGTCTAAAGAGTAAAGGAATGAAGGCATGAATGAATGAATGGGAGGTTGATCGTCCCTCCTATACTTAAGATCAAATAATCCTAAGTAAAGTAGACTGTACACAAGGCAGGGAGGGTCAAGAGTGAGGATAAACATATCGTACTCAGATTGTCTCCCCCTATACTTAGGGTAAGAGAGACCTAAGTATAGCCAAAAAGAGGAGACCATGGAGAGAATGAAAGAATGAAGGTAATCGGAGTGTAAGCCCCCTATACTTAGGGTAAAGTGCACCCTAAGTATAGAAAACTGACCAAAAGGGGTGATACACGGAAGCCAATATTAGATTTTTTCCTTTTTTTTCCTTTTTCCTTTTTTTCTAATAGAGTGAGGGTGAAAACGAAAAGAAGAAAAGACAAAAAATATTTAAAGGAAAAGTTTTTGAATTGCATTATCTGAATCTTTTGATGTTTACAGTGTTGTGGTTGTATCATCACAGCGCATTACTTGGATAGAGTCGATGACGTCCAAAAAGGTGTCATGCTCAAGGTAAGGCTTCAGGAGTTGACCATTGATGACAAATGTTTGTGCGTCAGGAGACAATTCTGTTATTGCAATGCTGCCATTATCACACACTTTCTCGAACTTGAACCATGTCCATTTGCTTTTTAATTTACCTGAGAAGATCTTCAACTTTGCATCGAATAGCCACACTTTTTATCCAGCTTCGAAGGTCTTTCGTCTGATGTGCCGGTCATGCCAGCTTTTCACCTTCTCCTTGTACATCAGGGTGTTGTCATATGCATAGTCTTGAAATTCCAAGAGCATGTTCAGATCATCTTTTCTTTTCTGACCACTTCTTTGTGAGTCTAAATTGCAAATATTGATTTCCCATAAGGATTTGTGAAATAATTCCATGGCAGATGACATGGTTTCCCATATACAAGACGATAGGGCAACATGCCCAGCGGGGACTTGTAAGCGGTTCTGTATGCCCACATGCGGAGTACAAGAGTTGGGACCAATTCTTTCTGTCCAGCTTTACAAGTTTATGAAGGATCATCTTGATTTCTTTGATTTATAATTCTGCCATGCCATTGGTCTGGGGATGGTAAGGAGATATGACTCGATGCTCAATGTCGTACTCCTTCATGAGCTTCTTGACCTCTCTATTTATGAAGTGACTACCCCCGTCTGATATCAGTATCCTCAGAATCTCGAACCGTGAAATAATATTCTCTTTCATAAACCAGCAAATTGTACGGTTTTCCGTAGCTCGAGTGAGGATAGCTTCAACCCAGTGACTCACATAATCAACGGTGAGAAGGATGTGATCATATCCCTGACTGTTGGGGAAAGGTCCCATTAAATTGATGCCCCAAGCATCGAATATGTATGCTATCTGAATGATCTTTAGGGGAATCACATCTTTCACTGTAAGGGTGCTTCCAATCTTTGACAGTCAGTGCATCGTTTGACAAAGGTTGTTCTTGCATCCTTAAATATTGTGGACCATTAAAGGCCACACTGAAGTACTTTTGCTGTCATTCTGTCTCCATAGTTATGTCCACCAGATTCGAGTGAGTGACAATGCTCGAGGAAACTATGATGCTCCTCTTGAGGAACACACCTATGCCAAATGCAATCTACTCCTTCCTTAAATAAGAGAGGATGTTCCCATTGGTAGAAAAGGATCATCGATAAGAATTTGTCCTTCTAAACCTTCGTCCAATCATGCAGAACTACACCTGAAATGAGGTAGTTGACAATATCAGCATACCAAGGGAGGGAAACACAACTAGAATCCACTCGTCAAAAAAGGTGTCTGTGTTGGGTGTACTGCTCAGTGTAGGCTCTTGCTGCTCAATTCTAGAGAGGGGATTAGCTAGCACATTATGAACTCTAGACTTGTCTTTGATTTCCAAATCGAATTCCTAGAGGAGAAGGATCCATCTGATCAGTCTGGGTTTGGCATCCTTCTTCTGCTGTAAATATCGGATAGCAGAGTGGTCGGTGAAGATGGTGACTTTCGATCCAAGCAGGTATGATCTGAACTTCTCAAGGGAGAATACCACAACCAACAATTCTTTCTCTGTCACCGTATAATTTCTTTGAGCTTCATATTAAGTTTTACTGGCATAATTAATGGCATAAGGCATCTTGTCTTTCCTTTATCCTAACACAGCCCCAACTGCAATGTCCGACGCATCCGTCATGATCTCAAAGGAAGAGACCAATCTGGGTACCGTAGGACTGGAGCTTGGGTGATTAGCTCCTTTAGCTGATTAAATGAAATGAGAACCTGTTGATCCACATTAAATTCAATCTCCTTACATAGATTTTCTGTATAAGGTACGGCAATGCGGCCGAAATCAAGGATGAACCTTCTGTAAAATCCCACATTCCCTAGGAATGACCTCACATTATTAATTGTCTGAGGTGGCTCAAGATTGGCAATCATATCCACTTTTACCGGATCGACTTCCATGCCACGTTTGGAAATGACGTGACCCAACACAATCCCTTATGTGACCATGAAGTAGCTCTTTTCCCATGATAGCACTAGATTGACTTCATGATATTTATGAAGTACTATGTCCAGGTGCTTAACACACGAATCGAAGCTGTCACCATAGACGGAGAAGTCATCCATAAACACCTCGAGAAAACTTCCTACCATCTCGGCAAAGATTGCAAGCACATCTCTGGAATGTCGCTGGTGCATTGCACAATTCAAAGGGCATTCTCCTGAAATCATATGTGCTGAACAGACAAGTGAAGGTTGTCTTCTCTTGATCTTAAGGGGTGATTGCCACTTGGTTGTACCCAGAGCACCCATCAAAAAAGCCGAAGAACTCCTTGCCAACTAGTCTTCCAAAACCTAATCAATGAATGAGAGTAGTCAACACATACGTGCCAGGATATCGGTACCCGAGTAGATATCTCCTCTCCTCTATTATTTGTACCCACAATAAGCCATTACTTCTTTGGAACTACTTGCAAGGGGCTCACCCATTTTGAATTGGGGACGGGATAAATGAATCTTGTGTCACACCATTTCGTGATTTCTTTCTTGACAACGCACCTGGGATTTGGATTTAATCTTCTTTGAAATTCGCAGGACGACTTGGCATCTTCTTCCATGTAAATGTGGTATGAAAACAACGCAGGATTTATCCCGCAGAGATCTGATACATACCAACCAAGTGCCTTGGGGTTTTTCTCTAGAACATCTAGAAGTCGAGATTCTTACTTCAGGGTCAGCCTGCTGCTGATGATGACCGGATACATATTTTTTGCGCCTACAAGGAAAGCATACTTCAGGCATGCTGGAAGTGGCTTGAGTTCTGGTTCTGATCTGACTAGCTTCTCAGTCACTTCTGATATTGTACTGGTGGTAGGATGTGTTGTGTGAACTTTGGCAGAGTTGCTAGCCTCAGTGCTAGGTTGAGATTGTCTTATTGTGTCGAACGGTTCTACGATGGAATCGGTGTGTTCGATCTGGAGTGAATTATCGGTGTCAAAGAGCTGTATCAGCAAGTTTGACTATGTCTCCCAATTGTCATTGAAGCCTACATCGACTGTGCTTTCCCGATCCTCCTCGAGAGAGGATTTCTTGTGTCCAAGGATCGTTCAAAGAGAGTTGTGTATCTCTGATTTACACAATGAAGTCACAGTCTGTAGCTGCATGTCCCTTATCAGTTACGACTTTTGGCTCACCGATCATGTCTATGGTGATTCTGTTGTTTCCCGAGCTGAAGGTGATCTTGCCGGACCCATAGTCAACCACGGCTTCTGATGTGCACATGAATGACCAATCAAGGATGATAGGGGTATGGAGTAAGGGTGCAGGTGAGTCCATATCAAGGACCACAAAATCAACTAGAAACTGCATCTCCCTCACCTTCTCCACAACGTCTTCCAGAAGACCTCTAAGCCACTTAATAGATCGATCCGCAAACTGGAGGATCATTTATGTCTGTTTTAGAGGACCTAGCCCAAATTCTTGCAATATTGACGAGGGCAAAAGGTTAGTGGAAGATCCGTTGTCAAGTAGAGTCTGCTCTATGACTTGATCAAAAATCTCGCAACTGATTAGAGGAGCTCCTTTATCCTTCTTCTTCTGTGGGAGGTTGCTAATGGTTGCAACTGTGACCAAGGTGAGAACGTGCTTCTTAATCTGCCAGCGTCTGTTGCTTCGTGTTGGGCGACGATTGCACGTACATGCCTCTTTAAAATCTTTCTTCATAGCTGGCATGTACTCCATGGTCTTCATCAAAGGAATCTCAACAGTTAAATTATTAATAATGTCCACAACTCCAAGATCAGATAATGCACTTTTTCTCTTTGCATTTTTTTATGAATTTTTTTATTGCATCAGGAAAAGGAATATGTCCTGTGCTAAAATCAGAAATAGAATTCTTATTTACAACAAAATTCTTGTCCACAATATCTTGTACATCCATATTACAAAAAGGTGTACAATCTGGAAGTGAAGATTCTGCTGCAGTGGACAAGCAAAAAGTGGGGCCTCCGCTTCGTCGACTGGCGTAGGATCAGCTACTACTGGCAGTTCCTCTATGGTTGGCATGACTTTGCTTTGGTGAAAATCTTCTTTTTGTCTTTTTTTCCTTTTTCTGATTTTTTTGTTCTTTTTACCGGTGCTAATGGTTGTGAGTGGCAGCTGGAATGGCTCCTCCTCCTTTTTCTTCCTCACTCACCCCTATAGCTGGCACGGTTGATGCAGAAGATGAGGATTCACCTGAAGCTTTATTCTACCCCTTGTTGGTGGCAGGCGGAGGAAAGGTCGTACTGCTTTTGAGAGTGACAACATCAGATAAAGTAATAATACAACTATCCAACTCTACGGGCATAGACTGGACATCACATTCTACCTGCTCCTTTCTCTTTAAGCTATTGGGGTTGGCTTCGACCTACCAGAATGGTATTTTTGGTGGTGGTAAGGTCATCGAGCTTCTTTGTCATGTCTGCAAGGCCTTTGACGAGCTAGGCCAAGCAGTCAAGGGTTGGGTTCACGGGATTCACCTCGGTAGCTTCAACATGGGAACCGCACTATTGTTGAGTGTTTGGAAGCTAAGGCTGCGACTGCTGGTGATGCTGAGAAGGTGGAGGAAGCTGATACTGATGGTAAGAAGGGGGTAGATACTACTGATACTGCTGAGGTGGTGCAGCTACATACTGGTGATATGGCTGAGGCTGATGGTACTGCGGCTACTGGTATTGCTGATGCTGCCTCCATTAGTTGTTGAATTGTGGAGGTTGGTGAAACAAAGACGGGGGTTGTGAGGACTGCCCAAATCGACCACCCAGTGGTTGGTGATATTGCATGTTGGCTTGCTACTAGCCCTGGAGGTATCTGATAGGAAGGGCCAGTTGTGCATCGTTGCTCCATACACCATTGACTTCTTGGATCAAGGTGGTGGAGGAAAGGATGGATTTGATGGTGGAAGGAAGTCTGGCTGGTTGACAACCATCCGCTGCTATGGCTGGCCCTGATCGGGCGCCTGCACGTAGTATACGTGCTAGACTGCTGGTGGCTGCTGTCTCGGCTGAGGTTGATGTGGAAGTGATGGCTCATCTTTCTCAACTAGAGCTTCTGTGGGTGGTGTTGCCGACTGGACAGAACTGATGGTGCCCACTAGCAGTTCCAACTGCTTGGTGATCTGGTCCAGCTTGTCAAGGTTCTGTGTTCTCTTCTCGATCACAGCAAGTTTCTCGAGATACTATGATC
Source organism: Ottelia alismoides (assembly GCA_037367405.1). NCBI lineage: Eukaryota > Viridiplantae > Streptophyta > Magnoliopsida > Alismatales > Hydrocharitaceae > Ottelia > Ottelia alismoides. The sequence goes on along the minus strand of JAZKJV010007898.1, from coordinate 742,711 downwards.
GCTTTTCAATGATATCTACTTTTGATATGCCTTGGATGAAGAAAGGGTGGCCTCTCCTTCGGCCATTTCCGCAAAAATATGCAAAATTACATCTTCATCCTTATTGAAATGTGATCCCCCACAGGCTGCGTCAATGAGCCTTTGACTTTCTATGTTCAGCCCCCCGAAATAGTGTTGGACCAAGCTGGTCCTCGGAATTTCATGATGAGGGCATTTCTCCTACAGATCTATGAACCACTCCCAGACTTCATGAATAGTCTTATGGGATCCTTGAGAGAAATTGTTGATTCTGGCTCGCATCTAATTGAGCTGACCGAGAGGATAAAATTTATACAGGAAGTCGGACTTAAATTCCTCCCATGTCGTCACAACCTTTCCCATATGGTTAACCCAATAGAGGGCCTTATCCTGTAGACTGAAGGGGAATGCCATCATCTTCACTACGTCTAAAGGGACACAGCGGTAGTGGGTAGTACGACGGATGCATGAAAATTTTTGCAGGTGAATGTAAGGCTCTTCGTTGGTATTCCCATGGAAAGAAGGAAGAACAACAAGGAACTGAGTCTTTAGCTCAAAGTGAGCATGGACTGAGGGAATGAGGATCCACTCGGTCATCTGGCTGTCCCCAAAGTTGTATGTCTCCTTTAGCGTGATTTTCGGCCTTCCTTGTTTAGGCTCTTCCACATCTAGATGATCATGGGGTCCACCACCTCCTCCTCCTTTTCTGTTTATGACATCATTTGACATATCCTGGAACACAGTCTATGCTAGGTCCTGCTCTGTTAGCTGTTGCTAAATGGCTTGGATAGATGCCAATAACTGTATGTTCACTTGATTTTGATCAGGCATCTCTCCTTGCTCAGGTTGGGGAGGCTGTTGACCCTTTCCTCTTCTTTGAGGCACCATCTCGGGATCTGAATCTGAAGAGATGAATTCTGTGTTGGTATCCAGAGCTGGGGCTATCTTCTATATGCAATGTGAAAACTATCCAATCAGACCTTCTTGTAATTAAATCCCAACTACCTAGATGAATATGGAATTAAGGTCAATCCCAGAGTGTTGTGAATGAAAAAGGATATGGACTTTAATCGACCTTCATCCACAAGGTGAAAGTGGGACAAGAGTAATCCCGGTTTATTGGGTGGTCAAAAGGAAGGGCAGAAGACGAGGAGTCTGGAGATCGACCTGCATGGTCCAGATCAGATTCTCGAGAATCGCCTCGAATTATTGACGAGGCCGAGTCCATGGAATCGATGTGGGTGTCGACGGGGTCCCGACTAAACCATCCATGGATCGACTTCATGAAGCAACATGGAGATTGATGCATGAAGAAAGATACAGTGATCAACGAGGAACAAATTGGAATGCAAAACAATAGAAAGACTCAAAACTGAGCGGGGGTCAAAGGGAGACATACATGACAAAAACTGCGCAAGTGCACGGGACTTGATCTTTGAACCTTAATCTAGATCCATACAAACATAATACAAAATTGGGTTCACAACTCACGCCATGTGAAGCCGTAATGGTTCGGCTCTTATTATCTTTTCAGTTTTAGAGTTTTATTCAGACATATCTTATAACAAGTCCTTATCACGCTAACCCTATAGGAGAGAGAGTACTGCTAAAAAAGCATCATGTACTTGTCGTCCTCCTTTGTAACTTGTATTATGCACTTTTTGAAGTCCTTGTAACCCTTACTAGATCCCTACTCATACAAAGAAATAGATAGAAGAAGCCGATAGGCGAAACCACTACTTCAATTCTTGCTCGCAACGAAATCACTTGTGAGTGTGCAAGAACGTACTCGGATGCAAACTGATGAGACAGACACCCCTGTGAAGGTGTGGCCTATGCTCAGTACCTCAGACCATGTCAACATTCCACACAAGGTGGGAACACCATCATTGACAAGGCCCTACTCGGTCATGTATGATAGAAGCGCTATTACTTTGGAAATCTAGGCGATACACAGGCAGTTACATACTAGGTTGTTGGCTCTAATCCTTAGCGGGTCGTGCCTTGCTCATGGGAGGGGTTTTGGTCCCCTCCTAAGGTACCTGAAAACAATGAGGGCTTTATGAACCCATGACAATGATAGTCCATTATGGATTTTAATTAAGGTCAAAGTTTATTTAGCAGTCTCCTTATATTATTATTTGGGTTTTCACTTTTTTTGAGTTTGTTTTCATACAAGCACCTATCATTTTTGTAGATTCTCATTTAAGTCCTAGGTTCTCAAAACCAGAGGGAGATAGCAAAAAGCCATGCAAGTCGATTCAATGAGGGAAAACTAACCATTGAACCTAATGATGCTTGCTGAGTTAGATGACTTACAGTGCTTCCCATCTCTCTCCATGAGGTATGCAAAATATAATTTTTAAATCTATCTACATGGCGGTGTGCCATCGACAAAATCATCCTAAATAGCAATTGATATTAATCATTAAGAACCATTTGTTAGTTATTCAAAAATGAGACCAAGGTCCAGTCTCTGATGCCGATCGATGCCCGTCACAACGGGTCCTGCACACGTTGTATACGACCTCTAGCGGCACGCGGTCTCATATCTAAATTACTAACATTATTAATTTGACTAGATCCTTACGTAAGAGACTATAGGAACATGCTTTCTTATTAGGGTTTTGACCTAGTTACCGAGTCAAGCAACCTTATTCTAGGGGCTCCATGCACATAAAACAAATAAAAATAAGACAGGAAACTCAAAACAATGGGAAACAAAATAAAACAAGGCGACAAAACACGGAAAACTACGACGAGGCCCCCAGGTGAACAGACACTCGGGCACTGGACCTCATTGTGGAGAGTAGAGTCTGAGTTAATATATACATGCCCTCTTCAGCTTGGTTGCATCGGCTTCCTAGAAAGCCATCCTCACGTGGCGAGCCCTTGCAACAAAGCCACAAACAGATGTCAATAGAACATGTAATTAAATAAATAGATAAATAAATATCTGCAACAATATTCAAATAATAAATTGAAAATAAATCAATGAATATCTACAACAATGAATCGATAAATCAAATAAATGACTATACAAAAATGACTTATACAATTAGGCTATGCTCATTGCTCCCCAGCAACGACGCCATCTAATAAATAGGAATTTAGCCAAAGTCGTGTCAATCCACAAGGTAGACAGACAATCGCTGATGTGACCTTAGATGAAATCTCTATTTAATCAGCAATCAACCCAGAATATACATAATTCAATGAATAGCAATAATGTGAAATTAAGATTTATTTTCTCTACAATAAAATGCATAGCAAGCAAGCATGTAGAGGTCAAACCATCGAGAGCAAAATGGTAGCCTAAGGTTATTCATGTACAACCAAGTCATTCATTTATATAGATCTTTTTGTGGGCTTTTAATCTTACATATTTTTTATATATATTTTTATTTTATATTTTTGTATTTGATTTTTTTTCAACATTTATGTGTTCTTTTTATATATTTTTGTATATTTTTATATTAATTTTTCGTGTATATAAACAATATAGCACATATAAGGTTTTATATACAGAATATAGTATTATATTTAAAAACACTAATAAATATAGAAAAATATAAATACTAAACTATTTTTGAGTTTCTAATATTTTTCTCATGTTTCTGTAATTTTCCAGGATTTTTTGCTAGTTTTATGTATTTTTAAAGTCAAAAATATCCCAAATAAGTTATTATATAATAACCTGAAATTGATTTGTATGTTAAAAATAGAAATTAAGTCCCAAAATTACCCAAATCAATTTTAGAATATAAATATGTATATAAATAAAAATAAAAAATATAAAAATGTATTTTTTATTTTATAGGATTTTTTTAGATTTTTATGAAGGATTTTGGGGTTTTTCAAATTTTAGGCCTTATGTTTTTCCATTTTTTGTTAATTTTGGTCTATAACTAAAATAGGATACAATAGACTATATATATTTTGAATTTTTAGATGCATTTTTATATTTTTTGGGTATTTTATACTTTAAACAGGGGATATATGTGTTTCTTTTCATTTTTAATAAATAGAAACAATGCTCAAAAATGCCAAATAAAATAAGAGCATGAATGTACATGACATAAATCATTCATCCCTATTTTAATGTATTTTCAGAGCACAATAGGTATTTTTAATAAACAGAGAAAGAACAACAAAATATAAGACTTGGCACGGGCATAAATGAAATTAAAATAAATTCCAAGGATGTCGGTGCAAATATGCCAACGTTAAACAAAACTTATTTAATTTTTATGAACCATTTTACAATATATAAAAGTCGCCAGGGCATACATGCAAAATTCCTAGCTCACTTGGGACGATACATAAGTTAAGCTAGACATGACTAAAATGTAAAATCAAAATGTACATGGGCCGATTTGTGAAAAATCCATTTATTTTTTAACGCTATATTTAATTTAAAGAATGAAATAGTTAATACAAAAAGGGTGGGGCTGGAGATGCAAATTACCTCAAAGAGGAGCGATGGGATGTTGGGGTGCCATCCACTTATCCACATGTCACGCTGTGGTGGCCCGCTGATGCTTCAGCTTCGACGGACGAGATTAGATCACTCAAAGTGATCTGACGATTTACGATGGCCTCGATCTGACGTATGCTGCTACTTGGGAAGAATGGGTCTCGATCGGATGGTGAAGGAGTGCATTGGATGAACAGGGAAGAAGCTCCGTTTGGGCAAGCTTCCTCTGGTCGAAACTCTCTCCACCGTCGGGCATCGACGCTCAAGAATGTCTAGAAAGTTTCCTGGGAAGAGTCTCCATCGGTTGGGAGATTTAGAATGGTCGGAGGGACACTGGAGTGCCACCACGAGGTCGAGGAAGAAGTGGAACCCCGGATACCTTCGATGAGAGTCTAGACCACCCCCAGATGTTGTATTGCGCAACTACCCTACATAGGACGAAACTAGGGACGACGGCGAAGAACCTCATCCCGTTAGAAAGGAGAATGGATGAAGGGATGATGGTGGGCGACACTCTCCGGTGAAGGGCAGAGAAGGGAGAGCCGACCTCTAGATCCACGATGGACGTGGGGGTGAGATGGACTGCTTGGGATGATGAGAAGATGAAGGGTGACGAAATGAGAGTGAGAGCGAGGTCGGAAGACATCTTGGGTTAGGGTGGAAGGTGGCCGGAGCAGAGAGCTCCGGTGATTGATAGTCTTAACCCTCACCTTGGACCACCCCTCGTCCTTGCTATGTCGTCTCTAAGCGTGGGGAAGATCGCAACTGTTACCTGGTCCTCAATGCACACGCAAGAATACTGGATGAAGCTCAAAAGGAGATCAAACTCGAAAGGAAGGAGGATATGATTATTTATAGACAAGCATGATGAGGGCTTTTTTGGTTAGGATTTCTGCTCGAATCGAGGAGCATTTGACCATGGAAAGGAGCCGGCGTGATTGAGGATGGATTGCAGAAGGTCTTTCGTGAAGGAAGCGAGAAGAGAAGATCAATATATTGGAAGAGGAAATTCGGAGAATATGGGGTGATGGATGTATGACACGCAGTGTGGATGGAGGCAGGATAGTTGACCTAAGTCAACAGGCGGGAGACGGCTATTGGTCTAGGTCAATACACTATACGACAAAACATGCTTACTAAATCAAAAATAATTATTTTAAAATAAATAAATGATTTTATTAATTTTCATGTAAAAAATAAAAAAAATCTTTATTATTTATGTAGAATTTTATTATGATTTCTATTTATTTTTTGACTCAATTTATTAGTAGTTACTTTTGAATAGGGTATGTATAAGTATAGTCATCTATGTTTGCATATTTTATTTTTATTTTGTATATTTTATTTTATTATTTTCTTCTTTTATTTTAAATTTTTATAACTTATTTTTGGAGTCTAAATATATTTTTATTTTATTTTATGATGTTGTTTGTATACTTAAATAAATAGGTATGTATATTTTATATGTATATTTATAGGTATTTTGCCTATATTTTATCTACACCTTTTTATTTTGATGTATTTTAGTGGGTTTTATTTTGGTTTTATTTTTTAATAGAAAATGAATAATATTTACAATATTATAAAAATATAAATGAATAAAGAATAAAAGAATATGATTCCTTTTATTTATATACTAGTAATAACATAGGTATTTTGCTTGTGTTTTCACATAGATTTATTTTATTTTGTATTTTCTTTTTTGGTTTTTTTGGTTTCAATATGTACATATGTTATAAATAATAATTACAAAATTACAAAAATATAAATTTGTTAAAATAATGAATGTTGAATAAAATGAATATTTTAATTGGGTACAATGTACAATGAGGGTCAAAAACCTAACTTTCACACAACTCCAAAAAAATATGAAACCGCCTTTATTAAATAGCTTGTGAAAAAAATATATACAATTAGAGGTGATTTTTGATGTGTTTAGAGTTTTTATTTGAAATATATGGGTCTGTGAAGTTGGGTTTTTGGTTTTTTTTTGCATGTAAAATGAACACTACATATTATCTTTGTATAAACTCAAATTTGTATTTTTATTTACATTATTATCTACAACTTTCATATACAAAGTTTCTTTATTTGATGAATAAAAAATAAAGAATAAAATATGTGTCAAAAATGCTTAGATAATGAATAAAAGAATTGGGTTTTTATTCTATTTCGACCCTTATGTCCGCTTACTTTATTCCTTGTCGACCAAGTCAATTCTTGACTTGATCTTGGGGTTTAGGGTCATAAAACATCTTCGATAATTTATTCTTTTTCTTTTCTTCTCTTTATTTTATAATTTTGACATTAAAAACATGTTTTATATACAATTAATACAATAAATGATGAATGCTATTGTGTGCAAATAAATGTTATTTACATGCATTAGCTAGGGGTTTTAAGGCCAAAATAATAGAATAAAGGTAATGAAATGGAGATTCATCAGAGTGCCATTGTGTTCATTATGCTAAATGTAGATGATATCCTAATCATTTGGAATGATATAAGGATAATATTAAGTGTTTTATAGTCTGGCTATTCGATACCTTGAGATATGATCTCAAGGATACCTCTTAGATCTTCTAAAGTTGGTCAGAAGTAAAGACAAGAGGGTATTGGGACTACACATTAGTGGTACACGTTAGACATGTTCCATTTTCTAGAAAATTCCAGAAAGGCTTCTTTCCCTTAAGATATGGTACGACCTATATGAAGGGATACCACCTCAAAGAGTTGAGGATGTGAATACCAAATGTACATGCCCAAGTGCATCAGCTTCGGGAAGCTCAATGTATGATATATGTGTACAAAAAGTCAGATGTCTGCCATCCAGTGGGAGTAGTAAACTGTTACTAATCCTACTATGGAGATAAAACACTTGATTGCATTAATAAAAACATCTTCAAAAAATGAAAAGATTTTTTAGATAGTGATCTCAAAGTCTTACCATTGCGAAATTAAGACTTTATAGATAGTGATCTAAAAGGTCTTAACTGTAGATGCCTTATATGACATAAGATTGGATCTTAGTCTTAGGAGATAGTGATCTCCGAGAATAAGGGTATTCTGATAAGAATAATGGAAATTACATATTGGTTATAATAATTATTGAGCTGTGGCGTCAAGGGCTCTATAACTGACAAAATAGAGCATTGGTTGCATAAAATGCAACATTCACATTGGATGCGAGCAATGTTACTAGGAGATATGCAAGTACCGTAAAAGGACTTGGTGGAGTCTTTCAGGAACAAAGTGAGTGATCAGCTTACCCAGCTATATTTTACTAAATATCTTATGATTGTCACATTAGTGTGGGTTTAAAGATTAGCCCATTAATGACTCTTTGGGCTAGTAGGAGATTGTTGGACACGCGAGTCCACGATGAGCCATTATGCAGTAAATGTTATTGCAAATATCATTCCCTGGTCTGAAATGAAGAATAACTTATTCGCATAATAGGTCCCTTAGGACAATTAGAGTTATGTACCATGGCCATTTTAATGATCATGCAGCTGATGATTCAATTGTTGAATCATAGAGGCTGGTGCTGGGATGACTATATAAAGATTAGATTGAGGACTCATCAAGCACTATCAAATGATTATTAAGAGATGAACTCTAGCCTAAGTAGGAGATGGCAATCCTTTCTCTTTTGGTTGATATCTGACTGACCTCTTGATACAGGTCCTCTGCATAGGAATAAAGATTCAGAGGTGTTAAATAAGTTAGATTAAAGAGTTGACTTAACGAGATCGAGATAACCAAATACCTACGTCGCATGCTATCATGATATAGGCATGCTTCCTCTGACCAGAGACAGATGTGTTATTATATGTTTGAATATGTACATTTGGTAGACCTATAGGTTGATGGCCTAATCAAGGTCTATACACCGGCGTGCTGGTGTGCATATAAGGGCATATGAGTAATACAATCTCTCAAAGGAATCATAGGTTCATTTACTGAAGAGAAATACATGAGCTCACTCATGAGATATTGGGAATAAAATTTCGTGCAGGTTCATCTCGCTTTGGAAGTTTGACTGAATTTGTAGGTTTGATATATGCTTTTGGAAAGTATATGATCAATACCTGGGTATGATATATGCTTTTGGAAAGTATATGATCGGTACTAACTCCCAATGATCAAATGGGAAACTTAATGATAAACCTTGAAGGAGACAGTCTAAATAAATTTAAAATTTTGGGTTTATTCTATGTCTTCCAAAATGCAGGATGTATAGATATTAGGAATACCTGATGGTGATGTGATCATAAACGATTGTATAACCATGATGCTCTAGGGAGTGATGAAACATATTTTGATTTTAGTGACTCCTCTCAATAGAGAAGTAATCTGATCTTGATCCAAATGTTGGACAGTGATCTGAATGTGATTTAGATGCAATGAAAAGATTATATTTACGGTTTTCATTTATGGAAACATCTATGGGAGGTTCGCAAAGATCTGGATTTGATATTCGATCTCAATATCCAAGTCACTATTTGTGGAACATAAAATTGCCCTGTCCTTATCTCCAAGTATCTACGGAGAAAGCGCATTATCCTTGAAAGAGTTCAAGGATAATTTCAATGTTGATATATGTATCTGAGCATAGAGAAAATTAATAATTAAATATGATTTAATTATCATAAATAATATGAATTTGATTCATATTATGAAGAGAGTTATCTAAGATAATTAAATGTGATTTAATTATCAAAGATGTGAATAATGTGAATGTGATTGATATTATATAGGCACATGAGAATAGATATCCAAGATGATTAAATGAGATTTAATTATCATGGACATGAATAATACGAATAGCACTATCTATATTAATCATATATACTATAAATTTCATTTATAATATAAAAGAGAGAGCTATTGGTAAATAATATTTACATTTTAATATTGATATGAATTGGATTCACATTGGATCTCTGTCTCCTTTGGTGCGCCTCGTGCATGAAGAAGACAACAGATCTTGTGTGACGAGATCATTAGATTCACTGCTTGGATCATCAACATGGATTGCGAGGAGCACACGTTTTATCAACGCGCTCGCAAGCGTCTCCTCTGTCGCTTCAGACTTGAGATAGGGGGTATCTTACATTAGAAACTCGATCGCAACCATGCTTTAAGAGGTAACCTTAATACCTAATGGTGGTTTAGATGAAACGATCTGAGAAGTGTTCTTGAATCATGTGGTTTCAATGTTTTAATATTTTTAAATTCTGTTGCCCCGAGCGACTAGTACGACTAGTCGCTCCTAATCACATATGATGTGATCCTTACGCTTCCATGATGCATTTAAGGATTTTTACATATCCTTCACACTGGTGGGGAACTGGAAGCTCAGGAAACTTCCAACACTCTTAGAATACCTTCGTACTGACCAAAATTGACCCTAGATGGGTCTATTAGCTCCCAGAGACTGCATGGTTAGATCAAGGGAAAAAATGTAGTGGTCCTAGGATTTCAATAGGTGAAATGGAGCAACAGGGGAGTCTAGCGGAGGTCTCTAGTAGCTAGAGGAGGAGGGAGATCTGATTCTCAGATATGTACGAGATCTAGATTGGTTGATGGTTTGGGGGGAGAGAAGATGGTGAGACGAAGATGTGGGGATGATCAGGGTGTTATGAAATGGGTGAGGACATGTGTAACGTATGTCGAAGCCTAGAGCTCCTGTGAACTTCGAATTTTAAATTTTAGGCAAATCAAAGGGAGATCAAATGAAATAAAATACCAAACTACTACTTCTACTCCTAGGAATCGAAAGAGTAGAAAAATAAAAGCTCACCGGACCTGGGAGAGTCAGGAATAGAACCACCTGGAGAGGGGTCTCCAGCGATGGTGAACTTCCTCCACCGTACTTCTCCACGCCACGAATCACTGAGCTCTACATACTGTCACGAAGGGGGTGATCAGGTGATATATTTTTAGGGAAAAGGTCGGCTAAAAGGGTTTGAATTCCAAAATTAGGTGGAGGAGATACTATATACAAGTTGTTGGAGATGCCTTCTTCACCTAGTATTTTTGATTAAATCGAGGGTTGACTTATGCCAATCCTTGGTGCGTGTGAAAGAGAATTGGTAGGTGAAGAAATCACAAGAAGGAATCGAGCAGAAAGCTTGGATCGAGGTAGAAAAATTGGCAAAAATGAGAAAAGAAAATGGCTTGGATGGGTCCATAGAGGGGGTGGGGCAGTTGACTGGGGTCAACGGTTATTGCCTCCTCATTGGTCCATGTTAATAACTAAATAACAAAACATGAATGAAAAATAGAAAGAAAATAAAAATAAAATTTAAAATGATTTTATTAAATAAAAATTAAAACATGAAAGATGTTTCTTATTTTATGTAATATATTAGGTTCTTCTTATTTATTTTTATCAACTTATTCTTTATAGGTTAATTTTTACAAGCATAATTATATGTATTTATTTATATATATATATATATATATTTATGTATTTTATTTTAATTTTGTATTTTAACATTTAATATTCAATTTACATATTCTATTTATTTATAATATAATTAAATACATATTTACCAAAATTTATTTTAGTTTTATGACTTATTTGTGTACTTAATTACGGCTATATATCGTATATGTATAGTATACCTATATATGTTAATGTATTATTTATTTTAATGTAATTTGTTTTATGTTTATATTTTTAATATTTTTAAATAATACTTGCAAGTATTACTAAATATAAAAAGAGTAAAAATGTGAAGAAAAAATAAATGATTAAAATGTATGGGTATATAGTATATTGATTCCCAAAAAGCCATCTTTCGTATCTTAACTCCATCTCTATTGAAACCACTTCATTAGATAGAAATTTAATTTAGAGTACAATAAAGGTGAGTTTGGTAAATTTTGAGTTCATATGGAGAAGATATTGACTTGTGAAGTTTGGTTTATGGCCTTTTCATCTGTAAGTCCTAGTTTCACAATGCATTATTTTTACATGCAATTATTTTTGTATTTTTCTATACATTTATGTGTACATATTTTATATTGAAAGTATCTTTATTTGAGATGTGTAAGAGTGTGTATAAATTAGTGTAAATTTTGTTGTATGCAGTGTATTGGACATCTAGGGTTTCAAGTTGTCTCTATTATTTTGATCGTACTTCCTTGCCCTTATCTCCCCCTACTTTGTTCGTTATTTACCAAGTCAATATTAGCTTAGCCTCAGGGTTTAGGGTCAGTCAGTATTTACAATACTTACTTTATTTTTCTTTTCTTTTCTTTATTCATTTATTTTGTATTTAAATACAATATTTATGTACTATTTTCAGACAATAGTCAGTATTTTAATTTGTACAAGTTAGATAGATTCGCATGTATTTATCTAGGAATTTTAAAGATAAAATAACGGAATAAAGGGGAATGAATGGGTATTCATAACCCCCTATACTTACCTTTATTAGTCCCTAGCAAACATTTATTAGGAGAATAAGTGATGCAAAAGAGAAAATAAAGAAAAGGAAACTAAAGAAGGTAGAATGGTGATGACCTTTAAACGTGTCTTCACAAATTCAAAGTTTAGAGATCAATTAGGACATTTGGGCTGTTACTTTGTTCGGAACCCTATTCAGGTTAGTAATTGTGACTCAACATCCCTTAGGTTCCACGTTCCTCTATCCAGTTCAACTCAATAGCCTTGTCAGAGCCATCCTTTCAGACGTATACTCTTGTAACCTTGAAATGACAGGTATCATGTGTCTGAGTTGTGTTAGCTCTTCCCGGATAAGCAAGTGAACTATCAAGTGGTCTCCTTCTGGTAACTCGTCCTCGAGGAGATGAATATTTCCTTCTAAGTTCAGGTACATGCTAGTGCACAACGAACACGGGAGAAGCTAGAAGAAAGATGAAAGAAGCGGAGATGGACAAGTATAGTCACATTTCCTTGTGGAGCTCGGTCAGTGTTACCAAGTCTTCACGAAGAGGCAGGCCTTTTCTGGAAGCTCAATGTTTTTAAATTTTTTTGGTATAAGCTTTTTTTTGGCATTTCTTTGTTTGGCATTGCTTTACATTCTTGTTTTACCCCGACATATATAGAATCTTTTGCTCCGTCCATGTTTTGAGGTCCTAGAAAAATTGTGCTATCAGACCATTCCTTATACAAAGCTTTATTTTAATTCATTCTTCAATCGTTGGATGTCCATGCTACCAGAGGAACGACTGAGTTGAAGTAATGATTTCAAAAGTCACCAAGAATGGTTTCTGAGCCACCCTTGATGAAGCGACCCAATATCGTCCCAACATAGACTCCAAGATATTTCAACAACCCATTTTAGTTGAGCTATGTGCTGAGTGCAAGATCTCAAGTCAATACATTGTCTCCAGAGTCCTATGGATGAAATGAAAGGTTGTAGTTAGACATGTTGAATTGATTCATGAACAAGGTCTCATAGAACCTAAATAATTAAGTCGACATGACCTAATGTGTCCCAATTCCAGTCTTAAACAAGTTCCTCAGAAATTAAGTGCTTAAGTTCTAGACCAAGCTCCAATCTTTAGATTTTATTTAGACTTGTTCAATTATCAAAACCATTCAGAAAAATGTGTATGCAATATGAGATAATGTTTTTTTATAAATCATTTCCTGTCTTTGAACTTTTTATGAGATTTTCAAAAGGCTTTGCTTTCTATGGAATTTTGAAAATATTGTTCAAATTTTCGGTATTTTCATAATTTTTCATATTTTCATGAGATTTTAGAAAGAGTTAGTGAATTAGTGGTATTCCTAATTCACAAGGATTTTATACAATGCATTTGTGCACATTTTTTATGAGTGTATTCTTTATAGTTGGTTTGTCGTACCCTTTCCCAAGGTATTAGCCATATTTATTGAAAATACGTAAGTATGAGTTATGGCTAATATATATATACATATATACATATATATGCATACATATATACATATATATATATAGATGCATACATATATATACACACACACACATATATACACATACATATATATACATATATATACATACATACATACATACATATATATATGTACACACACACACACACACACACATATATATATATACATATATACATATATGGGTTAAAGGAGGCTACTCCCTGGGTGTAGCCAATTGGGTACTCCCACCTCTATTTTTCCCTATATTTTATTTTTTTTGGAAAATAAAAATATGTAAATTCATAACTATATCCCCCAAACATGTCATTCCAATTTCGTCAGAACAGAGACTCCTATGCCCTCTATCTGAAGGGGGTCAATTTCAGCAATTCTGAGACCGTTAAAACTTGACAGTCTTGATGGAGGGGATATAAATATCGAATTAAGTTGAATTTTGAATTACACCGTGGTGACATATTGTGATCTAAATTCCAATAGGTTTCATTTTAGAAAAATGAAAAATATATACGAGAAAAGGGGTGGGAGCATGTAAATTGGCTACAACCAGGGAGCATACTCCCTTTTTCCCTACATATATATATATATATATAGTGGGGGGCCTTTCAAATAGGACGCAGTCCTTCCTGAGTTAAGGAAGGCCGGACCTTTTTTGTATAAATCACGAACACTTTTGTAGAATACATATGTAGTTTGTATTATAGCTGCACGTTATAAATACAAAGCCATATACAAAACTGCGCATTATAATACAAACATTAAAACTGCACATTATAATACAAAACTGTATATGTATTCTACTAAAGTCATCCTCTTTTATACAAAAAAGGGGCTAGCCTTCCTGAACTTAGGAAGGACTGCGTCCTATTTGAAAGAAATCCTATATATATATATATGTGTGTGTGTGTGTGTGTGTGTGTGTGTGTGATCTCCCATACTAAGCTCGAACTATGTCCTAATAATGATCAAAGAGCAGAAAGGAAGACATAACTCATGCTGAGTATATAAAAGCCTAAACTACAATGACTCAAAGACTTGAAGTCGATCCCCCCCACATACTTAGGATTAACTAATCTTTAGTATAATAGATTGTACACAAAGCTAGGATGATCACAGATTAGAATGTACAAAATCATCGGTTCGGGCAGTCTCCCCCTATACATAGGTTAAAAATGCCCTAAATATAGAAAAGATTTATCCACAAGTTGAGAGAAAGGTGAGGGATCAAAGAGTGAACACTCGAGTCGCTCATCCCCCATATACTTAGGATTTAGTCATCCTAAGTATAGCACTAATGAAAGGAATGAAGGAAAACCAAAAGAAACAAATGAAAAGAGGAAAGAAAAAGAAGAAGAGAAGAAAAAGAAATGTTATTTTTGGATTTTTAGGTGTTTGATCCCTCATTTGTTGGGAGCTCTTCTTGGAAGACCACTTTAACCAAATCAACAACCGACATGAAAGTGTCCTGCTTGAGGTATGGCTTTAGCAATTGTTCGTTGACTACAAATGGTTGTGTGTTGGATGACAATCATGATATCACGATGCTACCGTTGTCACTCACATTTTTCACAATGAAAGGTCCTGACCATTTGCTTTTCAGTTTTCCTAGAAATAATTTTAACTTTGTAGTGAACTACCGTACCTTTTGATTTGGCTCGAAATTGTTTCTTTTGATGCACTTATCATGCCATTTTTTGACTTTTTCCTTGAACATGGGGTTGTTGTCGTATGCATAATCATGGAATTCCAACAGTCTGTTAAGATCGAGCTTTTGATCTCGACCACCTTTGCCTCTATCCAGATTGCAAATACTGACTGCCTGCAAAGATTTGTGAATTAGTTCAACGGTCAAGGGACAAGGCTTACCATATGCCAACGGATAGGGAGACATTCCCAAAGGGGACTTGGACATAGTTAGATAAGCCCATAGAAATGAATTAAACAATAAGGACATATTGTTTCTATAGGGACGTACAACTTTCTAGAGAATCATCTTGATCTCCCAATTAGAACATTCAGCCAAGCCATTAGTCTGTAGGTGGTAAGGAGATGCAACACGGTGTTCAATGTTGTACTCCTTTGTCAGCTTCTTGTTTTCTTTTTTGATAAAGTGGCTACCTCAGGATCTTCGGAATCTCGAACTACGCAATGATGTTGTCTTTGAGAAAGCCTCACATTGTGCGGCTATCTGCGGATTGAGTGGGGATAGCCTCCACCCAATGACTGACATAATCAACAACAAGTAGAATGTACTCATAGCCCTAGTTGTTACGAAGTTGGCCTATGAAGTCAATGCCCAAAGCATCAAAAACATCTGATATCTAAATGTACTTGAGAGATATTGTGTCTAGAGCTGATAGTGTCACCCATCTTCTGACTGTCCGTACAACCTTTGACGTAAGTAGTAGCATCCTTGAAAAGAGTCAGCCACCAAAGGTCGCATTGAAACACTTTCACTGTTGTACTCTTCCCAGAATGGTGTCCATCATATTCCAGCTTGTAACAATGTTCCAGGATGCTTGTGTTCTCCTCCTCAGAAATGCACCTTCTCCAGATACAATCCACATTCTCTTGAAATAGGTACGGATCCTCCTATTGGAAAAATGCATCTCGGACAACAACTTGTTCCTTTTCAGCTTCGACCGATCTTGCGGAACTTTCTTAGTGATAAGATAGTTCACAATACTAGCATGCCATGTAAGAGATGCATTAGAAAGAATAGCCTCATCGATGAAAGTTTTAGTGATTGACAAAATGATCTGCTTAGGAGTATCCGATTCTACTATTCTGAAAAGGTGATCTGCTACCACATTTTTAATTGTAGGATTATCATGAATTTCCAAGTCAAACTCCTGGAGTAGAAGGATCCAATGAAGTAATTGTGATTTAGCATCCTTCTTGCTTTTTAAATATCGGATGGGAGAATGGTCAGTGTATACAATGTCTTTTGACCTAAGCAGATGCGATTTAAACTTCTCCAACACAAACACGACTGCTAGCAGCTATTTCTCTGTGACTGTGTAATTTCTCCGGGATTCATCAATGTTCTACTAGTATAGTGAATCACAAATGGCCATCCATCCCATCTATGTCCCAGAACAACCATAATGGCATAATTAGAAACGTCTGTCATGATCTCAAATGGAAGAGACCAATCAGATGGTTATAGGACAAGGATTGAATAATTATTTCTTTAAGCTGATTGAAGGCATGGAGCACTTTGTTATCTACAATTAAATAGATGTCCTTACAAAGTAACTCAATCAACGGGCAGGCAATCTTGCTAAAATCTTTGATGAATTTTTGGTAAAAACCGACATGCCCCAGAAATGACTTGACTTGCTTCAATGTAGTTGGTGACTCAAGTTTCAATATCACTTCTACCTTGGCTAGGTCGACCTCCTTGCCTCGCTTGGAGACGACGTGGCCCAACACGATTCCTTAGTCACCTTTAAGTGACTCTTCTCCCTTGAAAGCACTAAATTCACCTCACAACATTGATGCAGTACTCAGTCCTGATATTTCAGACATTGATCGAAGTTATCTCCATAGATCGGGAAGTCATCCATGAACACCTCAAGGAAAGTTCCCACTATGTCAGTAATACAGCCAGGATACATTTATGAAATGCAGCAAAGGCATTACGCAATTTGAACAACATACATCCAAAGGCGTTCGTCCCAAGTAGATCGTTGAATTTAGTATTCTCTTGATGTTCAAGGGCTATTGCAAACTGATTGTATCCAGAGTATCCATCCAAGAAACAAAAATATTCCTTTATAGCAAGTCTTTCAACTATTTAATCAATGAAAGGCGAAGGGAAATGGTCCTTCTTGGTGTCTAGGTTCAATCATCGGTAATCCACACAAACCCGCCAAGATTACGTATTCTGGTCGAAATCTCCTCTTCTTTATCGTTCGATACAATAGTGATTCCAGACTTCTTATGGATCACATGTAACGAACTTAACCATTTAATTCTGAGATGAGATTGATAAAACCAACATTGTACCACTTTATGTTTTCTTTCATCATGACCTCCAAAAAGATAGGTTCAGTAGACGTTGAAATTCACGGTAAAGCATGCTATCTTCTTCCAAGTATATGTAGTGCGAGCACAATGATGAGTTTATCCCATGGAGATCCGTAATCTACCAGGCTATCGCCTTGAGGTTTCTTTCTTGAACCTCGACTAAGCAAGATTCTTGGTACTTGGTCAGCTAAGAATTGATGATGACCGAGAACATATTTGGCTCACAAACAAGGAAGGCGTACTTCAACAATGAGGGAAATTGTTTAAGCTCTGGTGTGATATGAATCAACTCAGATGTGACTTCAGCAACTGTGGTCGGTGTAAGCTATGTAGAATGTATGGTGTCCACCTTAGTTATCTCCGACTTCGAATACAAGACATCAGAAAGATCGACAAGGAATTCATATTGCTCTGATCGAGATGGATGATCTTTTAAAAGCCCGGTTATCTCATGAGAAATGAACTCATCTTCAAGGTCTGGGGAAAATTCAATTGTGCTTTCCAAGCACTCCTTGGAGAGGAGTTATTGAGTTTCTACATCATCAAAGAATAATCACGTGTCTCTGATTTTTTCTAAAAATCACAGTCTTTGGTCTCTTTCTGCATATGCTCACTCTCATCTGATATGGACTCTGTAAGCTTTAGTACTTGGATTGTCTCAGACAGGACCTTATCTCTGCTTGAGAGAAAGGTGATCATTCCGATGCCTTTAATCAACCACTACTTTGGTTGTTCGAAGGAATGCCCGTCTCAATATTCTAGTGGTATGAAGTAAGGGTACTGAGGTATCCATATCTACAAAAATGAAGTCCACATGGAACTTTGTCCCTTGAATTATCACAATGACATCCTCTAAAATGCCCCTTGGCCACTTCATAGATGTGTCTGCAAACTGCTGAATCATTATTGTTGGCTTCAGCGGTCCTAACACAAATTCTTTTAGCATTGACGTAGGCATCAGATTGATTGATGATCCACTATCAAGGATTTTCAATTCAAACTCTTGGTTGGACATCTCACATTTGATGAGAGGCACTCCTGTGTCCTTCTAGTTTCTAGGAAGGTTGCTAATAACATTGACAGTCGCCATGGTCAGAATGTGTTTTACTGGTTTCTCGCGTCTTCTTTTCCGATGCTTAGTTATACATGCCTCCTTTAGTCCTTTCTTCATGACAGGCATGTACTCCATGGCTTTTAGCAAAGGCATTTTGAGCATAATGTTATGTAAGATATCCACAATGCTAGGATCAGACAAGGTTGTTCTTGATTTTTTACTATTTTTGATTTCATTGCATTAGAAAATGGAATGCAAGAGTCATAAAAAACAACATTTTCTTTACTAAAAGTTTCATTTATATAATTGTATGATTATAATATTACAATCATCCAATATTGGTGGGAAAGAAAAAACAGGAAATTCAACTATATAGTCTTGTACGAGATCGACAGATGGTGCCGGCGTCTCCTTGGATGCATCGACTCATCCTTGATTGTTATTGCCGAGTTATTTTTGGTTTTCTTTATTTTTTTGTTTTTTCTGAGATGATGCTCCACCTCCTTCCTCCTCGGCCCTAGATCTCTGTGTTGGATCGACTGATGGTGATGAAGATTCACCCATGGAAGCTTTATGTTTTCCCTTGGTTGTAGCAGTCGGATGTAGTATCATACCGCTCTTGATATTAACAACATTAGATAACATAATAGAAATTTTACCTTGCTCGGGAGCTACTGTGGCAATACGGTCTACGTGATCCTTACGATGGAAATTGTTGGGATTTATCTCAACATGTGCAGGTATGTATGTCTTTGCGGTGTGAGGTCATCTAGATTATGGCCCATCTCATTCATTCTTGATCAGCTAAGCTAAGCAATCTTGAGTACGGTTCACTAAAGTTGTCTCTGATGAATCAACTACCGGTGGGAGCTGAGGCTATTGGTAGTGTTGCTGCTACTGATAATGCTAGTAGGGATGGGGATGATACTATTGGTGTTGATATCGAGGAGGGAATTAGTTATGATATGGAGAAGTTGGCTACTACTTATGATACAGTTGTCGGTATGCCCACTGCTACTACTGGTATTGCGGTCTCCATGTGTCCCTTGGTGTGGAGACTAGAGGGCTTGGTGTTGTTGGAAATTCCATCCACCCTACTATGGGTTGAATGGCCGGGCACCTGTCTTCTGACCCTGAGGTTGTTCTCTAGGATGGGTTAGAGCTTGTTCATTACCCCACATAGTATTCACCTCTTGAATCTGTGAAGGTGGTGAATAGAATGGATGGCGATGATCCCTGGTCAGGTATCTACACGTAGTACACATGCTGAACTGACGAGGGTAGCCCTTGATTCTGCACTTGGGGTTGTTCCTTTGGTTCTGCAGAAATCTCGATTGGTTCCTTCATAGAATGGAAGGCATGGATAATGCTCACCAGAAGCTCAAGCTGCTTTGAAATTTGATCGAGCTTGTACAATGACTTTGTTCTTTGTTCGATTTCATGTAATTTCTCAAGGTCTTGTGATCATATTTAAATTATATTAACTTTAGAGAGACGGTTCCCAATGATGTTGAGGATGGAATTCTCATCTCTCTCTTCTTCATGATATGATACCATATTAATAGGCTTGTGTAGGATAGGCATGACTTTCCGAAACATCTGGGACAAAGATAGAGTGGCTGAGCCCTCAACCATCTATTTGAATATCTGCCATACTATGTTTTCATCTTTGTTGAAGTGCAGTCCATCACACGTGACATCCACGAGCCGTTGGCTTTCTTGTTGCAAGGCCCCTAAGAAATTCTGGACCAACCCGGTCATCAACAACTTATGCTAGGGACACTTCTCCATGAGATCTTTGAATCTTTACCATGCCTCGTGAAACGGTTCATCGGATATCTGGGAGAAGTTGGATATCAACACTCGCATCAGGTTCAGATGACCTATGGGATAGTATTTGTGAAGGAAGGCTGATTTGAGTTCCTCCTAGGTCTTCACCACCATACCCAAGTGATTTATCTAATATAGTGCCTTGTCTTGAATGTTGAAAGGGGAGGTGGTCATTTTCACTACCTCCATTGAAATGTTGGGGTAATTGATGAATCTACATTTCATCACCTTTATTCTTTCATTTTAGCCTTTAAACCCTACCTAAATTCATGTATATATCATTATTTTGCCCAAAACAACCTTCATTATTTATAGTGTAAATATTGTATAAAATATTGCATTTAAAGCCAAAATAAAAGAATAAAGATAAGAAAAGAAAAAGATATAAAGTACCATAGGTATTGAATGATCCTAAACCCTGAGACCTATGCATCATGATGATTAGGTCGACAAGGAATGAAGTATGGGAAATAAGGGCTAAAAATATAATAAAGCCCTAATTTTCAATTCATCAAAAAGTCCAATTAGAGACCTATTTTAGTGTTTATTATTTTTATATTAAATCAATAAACATTATACATGAAAGTTGTAGATAAAAATACATAGAAAAATACAAAATTTATTTCATGTAAAAATAATGCAGTATGTGCCCTACACACTCAAAATAAAAAGCCAAAATCCAAACTTCACATACCTGCATCTTCTCTACATGAACCCAAAATTCATAAAAATCACCTTTAATTGTATAAATCTTTTAATTAGATATTTAATGAAGGTTGTTTCATCTAATTTGGTGTTAAGATGCAAAAGTTTGGTTTTGGATCCCTATTGCACATTATACTTGAATAAAATAAGCATGTTATTCATTCATTATATTTTTCATGATTTTATATTTTTATGATTTTGTAAATATTATTTATGTCATATGTACATAATTAGAAGAAAGAAAAGTAACAAAACGCAATAAAATAAATTAATATACACAAACACATAGGTGAATTATACATACTTATGTCTATATTAATAAATATACTTATTTATCTAACTGTACAAATTACCTCAGAAAAATACAATAAAAATATATTTATATGTATTAAAATAAGTTAGAAATATATAAATTATGTAGATAAAATAATAAAATCTAAAATAGAAAATAAAAATAAAATAACCAAAATATAGGTAAATATACTTATATTTATACTTGTAAAAAGCGACATATAATAAATTTACTTGTAAAAATAAATTAAAAATCATATTAAAACACTATGTAAAATAATGAATAATTTTTATTTTTAATCAAAAAATGAATAAATCATTTATTATTTTTTTGAATTATTATTTATTTTGTTTACTATTTTGTCGCTTTTTGGCCACGTGGACCAATGGGGATGCAACATCAGTTGACTCACTTGTCAACTGACCCGTTGCGCCCCTTATGCTATCAGACCTAGACGTTGACCCTTCTTCCTTAATTTCCCTCTCCATTCTTACATTTTTTCGGTTTGATTCCTTCTGTGATTTTGTTCCTCGTTACATGCCCTTTCATACAGCATCGATGCCTTGATCGATCAATGATGTGATTAGTAGCCTCGATCAAAGATGCCCATGTATAAAAATAAGTCTCCGGTCACAATTTGGATTTGATCCTCGTTTGCCCTCAAAATACATGATTATTTGAGTGCCTTGGCTTCCTAGTGACAACAGGGAGTTTGCTGGACCGATTAGTGAGGAGGAAGAGGCGCAAAGGAAGCGTTCCGAGCATCGCTATTTTCCTGCGAGGGAGCTCTAACTAGGCTCCCAACTTAGCCAGGTAGAGCCATAGTTTAGCATCTCCTTCTGCTCCTAGAACCTAGAAGTAGTTGATTTTGCATTTTATTTCATCAAAATTAAAATTTGAAGTTCATCGAAGCTGAGCTCTGACCACCCTCATCGTCGTTCTCCGACTGTTCCTTGGCCCACTTGACATCCTCATCTTGTTCCTCTCCGAGTTCTGAATGCCCCAAGCACCATCATTCAACCTATCCTTCACTGGACTAGGAAATCAACTATCCTCCTCTGCATTATGCTAGAGAGCCTAAGCCAGACCCTAGCTCTGCTCATTTCATACTAACAAAAGACCCCATGGCCCTCATTTTTGTGCGCCCGTGCTTCTACTTGCATGTATTGAATGTCAAAGCCTCTTGGGAGGTGATTTTGACCAAGGAACTTGTTCCCTAGAGCTCCATTCTTCTTCGATCTGCCAAGACCCCATCACTGGGTTTGAGAGCTCTTTGATGCCATCAACAGTTGCGGATCAACGACATGTCACTTTCGCACTAGTTGGCAGCAGGTTTGACCACTGAAGGAGAGTTGATATTAGGGATCAAAGCTCATCGGACAAGTTGTTCTTCCCTGTTCTTCAGGGATAGCAGTAGCCGTCCGATCATCTCTCAACTCCAGATTTTAGGAGCACTGTCGTATCTTGCACACATGTAATTGTTAGATCTCCAAAGAGATCTAATCCCGGCTGTAGATCCACAAAACGGCATCTGCTATTTTGAGTGATCCATGTGTATAAGTGAGAAGGGTTTAACCGTCCGTTAGTGCTTTAGGAAGTAATTTTTACCTATTCCCCTGCTCTTTTCTATTTTATATTTAATACATGAAACATTGTCCGTAGTGTAAAAATTTGTGGTTATTTTGCAAGTAGACTCATGTACTTTTTATATTTTCATTCAGGTACTTTACCATGTCACCTCACGTGCCCATACACATGAGGTGGTGGGATTTTTGTAGGGATCCCTTGTGCTTGTGTGTTATTATTTAGTTTGGACACTTTGAGATTTAGTTCAAAACTTTTTAGAAATTTTGCATGTATGCCCTACCATGTTTTCTAAATTACATTTATACCCTTGTAGTGTGGAATGAATTAAATATTTGTGGGAAAACTATACAAAGGCCTGCATACCTTATACTTTTGTTCCCAATTGCATTTTTATTTATTTTTATTTGCATTTCAGTCCTGTCAATTTTGTATTTTTATTTTATTTATTCTTTACATCAAAAATAATATCTTGTACTTAAAAATTATAGGGAATTTAACATTGGCGCCTTATATCATATTTCATTACATATATTTTTCGTAGGGCATTTAAAAATATATTCATACATTTAAAAATTCAAAAACATAGCATTTATTTCCTGTTTGCATAAAAAATCCATAAAAAATAGAAAACTATTTTGAAACATTCTAAAAATGTTAAGGGTTATTTATTATTGTATTTTAACATCTAGACCAAAAATCACTAAAAAAACAAAAAAAACCATAAAATAACAAACCCTCTCTAACCCTAAAAAAATCTAAAAAATCATAAAAAATCCAAAAAAATGAGTTTTCTATTTCTATATCTTTTATTATAAATATCTCTTATAAGCATAGTTTTAGACAATTTTGAGTTATTTAGCTATTTTTGAAATCCAAAACAAGTCGCCTTTTATTATTACTCATTGTTTTCCTATTTTTATTCAACTAAAAATACAAAAAGGTTAGCAAAAGTTCCAAGAAAAAAGCACAAAAATAGTACAAAACATAAAAAAGATAAAAATAATTTATTTTCTATATTTTGAGTATTTATAAGTATATCTGCACATATTCAAGCTTATATTGTATATTTATACATGTATTTACTTCTTTTATGATATCAGTTATTATAATTATCAAAAATACCAATTTAATTTTTAATACCCTTAAAAAATACAAAAGTCCGTACTTAGGGTAATTTTCTGATTTTCTCTATATATATTACTTATTATCTTCTATATGTAGTATATATTTATTACATCTTTTTATTAAAAAATTAAAAATCTATAAATATAAAAAGAATATAAAAATTATAAAACTAAAAATACAAAAAAATATAAAAAGACAATAAAATTAAAAATTAAAAACCCACTAAAAATAAAAAATTCTTCATAAAACACCAAAAACACTTAATGTCTTTTTTTCTAATTTTTGTTGTCTATTCCTCTTGCTCCCTATGTTCGACCTCTACATACTTGTACTATACACACATTTTATAGAGTTATAATAAATTTTAACTCCACGTTTATTTTGCATTGCATAATTTATGTTGTGTTTAATTGTTGTTGGATTCGGATTTCTGAGTGGTCGCCTCAATGACAGTGTGTCTCAAGACCACATTAGACCCTCACAAAATTTCATCTCAACAGTAATGCATGGTACTGTAAATCTTATTGATCTGCTACAGGTGTATGTAGGGTTTCTCATTGGTGTTACCATGGAAGATCAGAAAGAGAGGGAGCAATGATGGTTTCTACTAATAGTGTTTGTGGATCATAGGTATTTTGATCCACTCAGTAACTTGGCCAACACCATGGTTGTAAGTCTCTTTCAGAGTTGGCTTTGGTTGTCCTCCTCTCTCCTTCCCTCCTCCATAGTTTCCTGCTCGCTATTCATTTCCTTCCCATTATGGTGTTCTTCATCCTCTCCTCCTCGGCTTTCTCTGTACCTCCTCATCTCATTAAGAAATTTCTCTGAAAGATACTTGGTCGAGAGCTTTGTTTGTCAATTGTTATTGGATGCCTTGAATTGAGATTAGCAACTGTGTGTTGACTTCATTCTAGTCTATTGTCTCGTCCAAACTCGACCCTTTTATCACATCTTTGTGGAGCCATCTCAAGATCCAATTATAGCTCGGGCTCCTGATCGGGTACTAAATCAACATTAGGAAATGGAACCTGATCAAAACTCAGAAAAGAAGGAGAAAGTTCGAGATGAGAGTCGGTCTCAAATAAAGGATTTATTAGTGAAAGGAAAGTGGTGAAAGAGGGAAAATCATGGGCAAGAGTCATCTCGATCTTCGAATAGAATGAAGATCAGGGAGTCTTGAGAGAAGTTTGCAAGGTCCGAACTAAGTTCTCAAGAATCACCCCTTATTATTGAAGATGTCTACATCTTGGAATCATTGTTTGTGTTCACAAGATTCGAACAAAACCATCCTCTATGCAACTTCTTGGGAAACAAGAGAAGTGATAATGAGTGAGTAGATGAAGGTAATAGAATTAAAGAGGGATTTAGAAGACAATGCTCAAAATGAGCAAGGTAGAAAAAGAGTAAGAAAAAGTGTGAGAGAAAATGCCGCAAACGCACGGTATTTTTTTTCTTGTCCCATTTTAAACTAATCAATTAAACCACATGTTAAATTAGGAAATTTCATTTTTTAAATAATGAATTTAATGTGCAATGTCGTTGCATCCCTAAAAATCCCTCAACAAAAATTTATTCAAATCTCAAGCAGAAATCAATAAAGAGAATGTAGCAAGAGAGAATTGCTATTTAATTTACCTGTATAACTTCCAGGATTGAACTCAGGGAGGCAGCAAAAATCCTGTGGGTTATTCTATGCACTAAAAATATCAATGCAAGAATGAGAAAATTTCTATGCACACTATACTTGTTTTTTTGGTTTTGAATTTTTGTAGTTTCTTTTATGAATTTTAATTTTATATTTTTTTGTTTTCTATGTGCACTGTCGTTGCACAAAGAATCCATGTATCTGACCCTACTTAATTGTGGAAAAGGTATTGTTGTTGTATTTAATTTTCATATTTTTATTTTTTTGTTTTTTGTTTTCCAAAATATTTTTTATTTTCAAAAACAATTGAGTAATTAAAGAAAAATTCAAGACATAAACACTCAACTATTTTTTGTATTTTTCAATTGTATCAAAAATAACCAGAAAATAAAATTAAAATTATTTTTGGATTTTCGATATTTTTTAATGTTTTTTACCAACTTTTTCTACAAGGTTTAAAGCCTTTAAATAAATCAAAAAATAGGGAAAAATAGAAAATAAAACGAATGATTTTGGATTTTTAGAATATAAAATGAATTAAAAAATGGATGAAAAATATACATAATAAAAGAGCAATTTTTATACTTTCCAGAAAGTCATTTTGTGATTCTTTTGGATTTTTAATTGAATTTCTTTGAGTTTTCAATGTTTTTAAGAGTTTTGTGATTTTTATGGTTTTTATGAAGAATTTAAATTCAAAAGTGTATAGAAATGAAAATAAATCAAATTAAATAAATTGGATTTTTTAAATTTTTATGCATTTATTAATATTTTTTAATTTTTTACTGCAAACAAGATATTTTTATATTGTTTTTGAGTTTTTATAAATAACAAAAAAATGAAAATGAAAATTCAAAATGCAAAAAAGTGGATGCAAGATGAATGTAATAAGAACATATATGAATCTTTGTGGAATTTTTAAAGGGGTTTTGATATTTTTTATTTGATTTTTAATATGCGAACAAAATAAATGCAGACAAATGCGTGCGCAAGCACATGACAATGTTATACTTAAGCACAAATATTTAAAGTTTGTAGAATAAATAACAACAAATAACAAAGTTGTAGGGTGAAATATGTAAATTTCCAAACAAATGCATGCGCAAGCACCTACGCCCTGCTGGATAGGACCAATATGCAAATAATTTAATTTCAAGGTCCACACATTAACTCAAAACTACAGACTATATATTACAAATAACCCAAAAGAGCACGTGTTAGGCACACATGCAGTGCAAACATGACTAACATGCAAATAAAGTAAAGTCTAGGATATACAATGCAATTGTTCAACACTTAACAAAAAGACACATGTACGATGGGGACTTATTTTAAAATAGAATAATGGTAGTGGCTCGGATGCAAAAGTACCCTTAAATGACATGGAACGAGGAACGGCTCCGATGTTCTGCAGATCATATCGAACGGTAAAGATCGATCATACATGAAGGTCTTCAATCAAATCTGGAGGTTTTAATCAATGGCCGAGCTTTGGGGCAACTTCAATGGCTAAGATTGTAATTAAGATGAATGATCTTGATCATATGGTGCTGCATATCCTTGTAAAAACTGGGAAGCACAAGGAATCCAATGAACTTCAAGCAACCAAATCTTGGTCGTCCTCCACCTGGATAAGCTGCTAAATGGTGGAACGTCTTCCTGAGATCCTCCGCTATCGATCAACGGGAACAATGGAGCTCGAAAATCTATAAGAGTGGATCTGGGGGTTGATTTAGGTCCAGCTGCATGTGAACCCCCAAATCTTACTCCTTTGATCTGATAAGCATCTTTAGACCTGCAAATGTCCGAATAAGAAGTTAGGTACAAATCATAGAAGATGGTGGATGGATGGGGGTCTCTAACGAAGAGTGGTCGAAGGGGAGACGGGGCCTCGGATCTGGAAGGATCCAAGGGTTTTCATATGGTGGAAGAGCTGGAGAAGGGTCATGTGAGTGTATTAGAGTGGTCAGAAGTAGTTGATGATGATCGGAAATTCTCCAATCGTGCAGATCAGAGGTTGACAATGATGATATGATCTAGGTGATTTAGATGGAATTAAAGAGAACAAGAAGTTCTAAATTAAAGAATAACTACCTAGGTTACCTAGGGAATGGAAGAGAGAGAGAGGAATCGCCTCGATCTGTGGGTGGTGGCGGAGAGGCGGAGATACGCTAGAAGGCACCGATGACCTAGTTGTATCGCAAATTTCGCTCAAATTCTCGCACTCCTGCTTGAAGCCAGTCGACCTCTATCACTGATCAACTCGCCAGAACTCAAACTCAGGGAGGAAATGGGCTA
Organism: Ottelia alismoides; assembly: GCA_037367405.1. Lineage (NCBI taxonomy): Eukaryota > Viridiplantae > Streptophyta > Magnoliopsida > Alismatales > Hydrocharitaceae > Ottelia > Ottelia alismoides. Next base: position 714,731 of record JAZKJV010007898.1, on the reverse strand, counting down.
AAGTCAGATCATTCCTCGTCGGAGGTGGGAGATGGTTATTTAAAGGATGAACTACATCATGTTTTGAATTTCAAAATGGGCGATGATTGAGGCAAAGTTGGTGGAATGGTTAGGAAGTCAAGTGAGAGGATTGAATGCATGAAAAGAATGGAGAATGGAGTGGGAGTAGTTAGTGGAAGACACGCGTGGGAAAAATGTGAGAACGGGCAGAACACAGAATGAGAAGACGAGGAGACCAGCCAGTTGACCTGGGTCAACAGACTTGAGCTGGCCAATTAGAGGGCATGAAGAATACCACCAATATAGGCTAAACGACAAAATAGATAAAAAAAAAGTTAAAAAATGAATTAAAAATTGAAAATAAATTTATTTAATTATATAATGTAAAATAAATTTAAGAATAAATTAAATTTAATTTTGGTGGTTTTTAATTAATTAAATAATATATATACAAGGGTTAAAACAAATACAAGGTGTTATTTATAGGTATGTATACTATATAGACAAGATTTTGATTTTTAATTAATAATTTATACAAATATATACATAATGTACTATTTATTTATTTATTTACAATATTTTACAAGTGTATTAATGGAATTTTTATAGAATTTTTTGGAATTAATTTATTAGATTAATTAAATAAGTATAAGTACAATATAGACATAGTATATATACAATATATACATGATTTTTATTTTTTGGTGATTTTTGATTTTGTGATTTTTATTTGTATTTTATACAAGTTAAATGCAATATTCACGATCAAATAAAAATACAATATTCACAAATATGCACAAGAAAATAAAAAATTAAATAATATACATTGTCTACATAGATATAATACACAATTGTACCCTAATTTGCCAATTTCACAACTTAACTCTGAATTTTATGGAATCGCCTCCATTTTAAAGATAGTTTTATTTAGAGTATAATGAAAGTGAGTTTGATGAATTTGGAGTTTGGGTGGAGCAGATATTGATCTTGAAAATTAGTACTTTGTGGCTTTTGGAGAGATGCAATTTACACAATATGTATATAGATTTTAATTGCAATTATTTTATTATTTACAAAAGAATTTTATTCATAATTTTCGAGAAGAAATAAATTTTACAAAGGATTTGGTAATGAATATAATAATTAAATAATGTGTTTTATAGATAATATTGTACATGTTATTAATACGTACATGAGATAATGAATTTTATGGATTTTAGGCCATATCTCCCCCTACTTTATTTCCAGTCGATCAGGTCAAGTCTTAACCTTCTCTCAGGTCCAGATTCGGCATGTATCTATTGCATATATACAATCTCTTATTTTCTTTTTTTCCTTTATTTCTTTATTGATTTATTTTAGGTTAAAAGAGAGATAAATATACAATATTTACACAAGAGTTAGAGTTAGTAAAATAATGAAATTAGTGATATTTACAAGTGTTTTATAAAGGATTTTAAGCTAAATAAATGAATAAAGATAATGAAATGTAGATTCATCACCACAGTACAAGGGTAGTTTCACCAACTCAACACAAACGAGCCATAAGAGTTTGACGATTGTCTTGTTAATTTTATTGGTTTTCAATCAATATTATCAAATTTAGTCATTAGGATAACCCTATAGGATAGTGAGTACTCACCCAACAATCATCGTGTACATTCCACCACCTTTGTAACCTGTAGCCTGATCTTTTTGAGGTCGTTGTCATTAGATCTGGGTCCACTTTTCAGCCAAAGATGTGGGGGAAAGGAAGCCAATAGGTGAAATCAATACTTCCCCCTTGTGGTCTAATTGGTCGTGGTACGATGAGAAAGAGACCCGCCATAGCAGTTCCCCTATTCTCAGTGCTTCAGACTAGGTCTGCAAGCGAACCTAGCCCTACTCGCCCACATATTGATAGAAGCGTCAATACTTCACAGGACCAAGCAATACACACTTCAAAATCCAATCTATATTTTTGGCTCTAATCTTTATGGGTCATGCCTCACTCGGTCTTGATGGTACCTGAGAACAACGAGGGATTTATGCACCCAATACAATGAAGTTTGATCAATAAGTTTTAATTAGGTCAAGGTTTTCTTAGCAGTCTAATTTTTATTTTTGTTTGGTTTTCAACTTTTTTGAGTATTTTTTAAGCAAGAGGCCTAACAATTTTATCAATTCTTTGCTTGGCCTATGTGATCAAAAAGAGAGAAAAGACGAAAAAGCAACGCACACCAACATGATGCCGGAATGCTCATCATCATGTTTGTATGTTGTATGCTCAGTTAGAATGCTCACCTTGCTTCCTTGCTCTCTCCATGTGGGATGCTTGATAGATATTTTAAATTTATACTATATACATTCAATCAATGAAATCACCCTAGACATGAACTATTGGAGGAAAGAACTTGTTTGATTTGATCTATGTCCAAAGGTATCAGAAATTATAGGTACATGCTTCTATTAAGGATTTGAACCTATATTTAATCGAGCATACACTCCTATTGTCTAAGGTCTCAATAAGTGAAGATATAAATAAAATTAAGATGAAAATATCAAATCACAAGAAACAAATAGAAATAAGAGGAAAAATAGGGAGAAATAAATATAAAAGATGATTAAATCTTGAAAAACCGGTAAGTCCCCCATGTGAATAATCACCTGATGAAATGGGCTTGTGAACAGTCTAAGTGTTCAAGTGTTTGGGTCTTGTATTATTAAAAATTAATTGAATAAATATCTCTCTCAAAAAACAATTCTAAACCTATAGTAAGGTGAGTCTGCCCGGCTTCTTGTGTCCTCTTCTACTCTCTCCTATCGATAGGTGAAGAACCACAGGTCTCTACAGCTCTCAGGTGTGTAGAATCTTCAAAGAAATCCTCCCTCGATAGGCAGGACCTCATATAAATTCAAACAAGAAGATGGTTAGAACAATCTTAGATAAAAATAAAATAAAGAGAGACGTAGACAAAAAAGTGAATAATGGAAAAACAAGCTAAATATACTACTCTATGCTCTACAAATCGATGCTCCTCGACGACAAGGCCATTTGATTGAAGGGATCAGGTTTGAGGTGCATAACATCCTGTCTCGGAGGAGCCTGTGGTGTCTGATAAATCGGATCCAACAATCGCCGCATCAACCCTCTCTTAGCACTTTGCATGTGACTCAATCAAGTCATCGATAATCAACCCACAACTATACATAACAACGAAAACTAAGAGAGATGAAATTTATTATACCCTACAAAATGTGTATATAATAGACAAGCGGTAGGGGTCGAACCATAGAGAGTAGACAGGGTAGAGAAATAATGAGTAGCCTACCTAGGGAATCTTTTTATTTAATTTTTCAAATATTTTATGGGTTTTAATTTATGTATTTTTTGTTTTTAATTTTGCAATTTTTTATTTTTAATAATTTAATTGAAAAATATAAACTAATATATATACCAATTATACTATAGAGACAATGACTGAAAAAGAGATGTTTTATATTTTAAAATATAACAACTAAACTTAACATTACATAAATATAATATTTTTTGGTTTTTATAAATTTTTCTTTATTTTTGGTAAATTTTGAGCAATTGTTTATAAATTTTATGGATTTTTAAATAAGGAAGTAAATAAAATATAGAACATAGAAAATTCAAGAACTTAAAATGTGCTTACTAAATATCTATAAAATTTGATTAATCCTAAAATCAAATTTTCTTAATACTAGATAATATGAATAAAATTTAGAAACTTAGAATTTTTTCTGATTTTCCATGATTTTGTTGAATTTTTATAAGTTTTTCTATGTTTTTCATTTTTTAGGAGTTCTTCTTAACATTTTGCAAATATACTTCATCAAAAAATAAAATATAAAAAAAATAAAGATAGATGTTTTTTTTGGGAAATTTCAAGAAAAAATGGTAACTTTTAAGGGTTTGTAATGCTAAACACGAGAAAGGGGAATTGTTTTGAATTTCTATAAATAGAAAATTAGTTTTAATTTTCTTGTGAAAAATATATATGATAAAAGATTGTTTGAGACACCTAAGATAATTTCCCTATAAGTTTTAGATGCAAAATGACATTTTCAATAATTACATTACACTTACAAAATTAAATTAGTAATACAGGGACCTAATTGTAATTTTTAAGAAGTTTTAGAGCATTTAATAAGACCTTAACAAAGTTCAGGGGCATGCATGTAATATTCGTGCAATAATAATATAATACACGTTGGCAGGGGTATACATGCAAATATCAAAAATTGTATGATCATGTATGCAATTTATCCAAAAATATTCCAACATATATTTGAAGTTTCAGGACCAACAATAACACACAACCTGGAAAAGGTCCACACAAAATACCTGCCCCCTCATGCATACATGCATGTGAGGTGACTTGGCTTTAGACTAGAGTGAAAATAACAGGAGTTTGGTGTCCAATATGCAAATATTACAAAAATATTACAACGATAAATGAATGTTTAAAGACTAAATAATAAATACAAAAGGCGAGAGGTATAAGATGCAAAATACCCCTAACACATAGTAGAAGATGTCTGAGATGTCTTTACTTGTTCCCGATCGGACGGTTCTGAGGTGGTAAAGACGAACGTGGAAGAACAACCAAACTTGGTTGCTTAGATCTGGGCTATTGCACGTTTTCGGTGACCTGGAGAGCTCCCAGACGGTTCAAAATGGAGCTGATGCTCCTCCACATATATCAAGGTGCTAAAAACGATCCAGGTCCCTCAAGTGGGGACCTGGAAGCTTTGGAAAGTTTCAACACCTGGAATACATGCTGAGCAAAATTGACCCCAATTTGGGTCTCTTTGCTCTTAGGACCTGCACGGTTACCTTAATGGTAAAAAATGAAGTGATCATGGGCTTTCAACAAGTGAAAATGAGAAAGGGGGAGTGTACTTGAGGTCTCCAGTGGCTGGTGGAGGAGGGAGACCTGATTCCTTGATATGTACAAGATCTGGGTTGGATGATGGCTCGGGGTGAGAGAAGATGATGTGACAAAGATGTGGGGATGATCATGGCAGTATGAAACAGTACAGAACATGTGTAACGGAAACCAAATCTTAGAGCTCCAACGAACTTTGAATTTTATATTTCAGGAAAATCAAAGTGAAATCAAACAAAATAAAATAAAGAATTACACTACTACTCCTAGGAATTGAAAGAGCAGAAAAATAAAGCCTTACTGAAATTGGGAAAGTCGAGAGAAGAACCACCTGAAGAGGGGTCTCTAGCGATGGTAAACCTCCTATGTCGCACTTCTCTACGTCGTGAATCACTGAGCTCCACATACTGTCATGAAGGGCACGCTCAGGAGATAGATTTTTAGGGAAAAGGCCGTTTAAAAGGGATTGAGTTCTAACATTGGACGGAGGAGATATTATATACAAGCTGTTGGAGATGCCTTCTTCACCTAGGGTTTTTGACTTAATCTATTTTTGATTGACACCAACACTTAATCCATGTGAAAGAGCATTGGTAGGTGAAGAAATTACAAGAAGAAATCGAGTAGAAAGGAAGCATGGATCGAGGTAGAAAAAATGACGAAAATGAGGAAAGAACATGGCTTCGACCTATCCATAGAGGGGGCAGTTGACTAGAGTCAATGGTCGCCGCCTCCTCATTGGTCTACGTCAGCCACTCAATGACAAAATAGAAATGAAAAATAGAAAGAAAAGTAAAATTAAATAAAAAATCATTTTATTAAATAAAACTTAAAACCTGAAAGTTGTTTCTTATTTTATATATTATTTTAGGTGATTTTTATTTATTTTTATCAATTTATTTATTATAGATTAATTTTTAAAAGTGTAATTATAGGTATTTATACCTATGTTTTATGTATTTTATTTTTATTTTGTATTTTATTATTTAAAATTCCATTTACATATTTTATTTATAACATAATTAAATACAAATTGACAAATTTTTATTTTAGTTTTCTGACTTTATTTGTGTACTTAAATAATTATGGGTATATAAAGTATATGTAATGTATACATATATATTTTAATGTATTTTTAATGCTTTTTATTTTATGTTTATATTTTTAGTATATTCTAAATAATATTTAGAAGTACTGCAAAATATAAAAAGAGTAAAAATATAAAGAATCGATTAAATGAGTAAAATTTATATGTTACATAGTACAATGTGACCTAAACATGCAACTGTTGTACTTAACTCTATTTTTAATGATACCACCTTTATTAGATAGATAATTTAATTTGGACTACAATAAATATGAATTTTATTAATTTTAATTTCATATTGAGAAATATTGATATGTGAAGTTAGGTTTACGACTTTTTATCTATGTGTCCCAGTTGCACAATGCATTGTTTCTATCAGCAATTATTTTGTATTTTTTTCTATACATTTATGTGTACGTGCTTTTTATTTAAATTATCTTTATTTGAGATGTGCAAAAGTGTGTATAAATTAGTGTAAGTTTTGTTATATGCATGTATTGGACATCTAGGGTTTTTAGGCAGCTATATTATATTGGTTATATTTCTTTGCTCTTATCTCCCCCTATTTTGTTCTTTGCTGATCAAGTCAATATTGACTTAGTCTTGGGATTTATGGTTAGTCAATGTTTCTAATACTTCCTTTATTTTACTTTACTTTTCTTTATTCATTTTTGTGTATTTTAGTACATGTATTTATGTACTATTTACAACCAATAGTTAGTGTTTTAATTTGCGTAAGTTAGATATATATACATGTATTTATCTAGAGATTTTAAAGATAAAATAAATGAATAAAGGTGAGTGACTGGGTATCCATCACACATACGGTTACGATAACATCTTCTAATAAAATTCAGGGTTGCTTAATGGATTGATCAACAATCTGAATGATCATTCTCGTTGGTTTGAGCGGACCAAGCTCGAATTTCTTGAGATGTGATGTTGGCATGGGGTTAATGGAGGAACCACTATCAAGCAAAGTTCATTCTAAAATTTGAACGAAAATTTGACATCTGATTAAAGGTGCTCCCTTGTCTTTCTTTTTCGTCGAGAGGTCATTAATCGTGTTCATTGTAGCAATGATGATAATGTGCTTCTCTACCGTGCCTCTAGGGTCTAAATACTCATCAATACACATCAACAACATACAATTCCACATTTGAAATACCATGTTATATAATACATGTTGAAAAATAGTAAAGAAAGAAAAACCATTTTTTTCTTTTTGTTTTCAACTGCATCAATGTCAACAAAAGCTGTACAAAGTATCAAAATATATGACAACATGTACATACACATCATGTCTCTCAAAAATATGTACAAGTACTAGAAACAAAAGAACAACAAGCTACTTTACCGATAGTTTTATCTGCCTGAATGTCAACCCATAAACTATCCACTGTTGCAACTGCTTATCCTGTAAATCTACTGATTTCACGTAAGTAGGATTATGATCAAAGCATCTAGTATGGATACAAATAAAAATGGTAAATAATGTGCATAAGAAACTAACATTAAGAAAAGCAATTATCCATGAGAAATAAAATGACTACTAACAAGTACTCAACAGGAAGTGCATGACCTACAATGTAGCTCTTTCATTTAGGTTATCATATTTAAAATTGCTTAAGAAATATTATTGTTATTTATATGCCTCCTAGCTAAGTTTCATACATTACACATGAGACAATATATTTGATTTGAACCATGATCAACTTAGATACGCTCATCATCATCAAGAGTCCACGACGGTAAGCAACAAGGTAGTACTATTAGTTGAAATAGTTTGTGGTATTGATCACAAGGGTCCCACACTATGACTCCAAGATACATCGTATCTTTTGGTTGGGGGACTTCCTAGGCATGTATGAAGTAGATGTACCCTAACTAAGTTCTCGACACCTTCATTTACAAACCTACTAAATTTTTCTCTAGATTATAATTCTCATTTAATTTGTAGTTCTCTCTTGTCCTCGGAATCATCATTCCATTTGTATCGATCTAATGTCCAACCTGATGAGATAAGATGCATGATTTGTAAAATTATCAACTAATATCCACTACTCATCGGTAAAGTTCACGACGGTAGTGCATAAGGTAGAGCATAAGATTTGATTATAGGATCTCATTTACTGCTCATAACTGTAGTCAGGAAGATCTACAACTACCTTCCATTTTTCTCCAACTACGGGACAAATTGGTAAAAACACATCCTTCACTAACCACATCCTAGAACTCCCTTCATAGAACTAATATGAGAAACCAATTTGAGTGATTGGCTCAAATTTCCCTCCTGTATAATTATTATGATTGAAAGCTAAGACAAGACCAACAGGAACGCTTCTTCGAACTATCATGCAACCAACGGAACTACATTAGGGCACAGCCGGACTATGTGTCTCTCAACCAATGCAACTGATGGGGTCTTGTCTACTCGAAGATCCAAGGGTGCATGCCCATCCCTTGCGGTCTCTAACTCCAACTACCCAAGGCAACATGGAACACTATCTGTGTGCAAAACATCACCACGAGCAAGGACAATCGTGGAGAAACAAAAAGCATGCGAAGACTACATCCGCGACGCTGACAAGGTATCACGATCTTTACAATCAGTATCATAACACTTTCATCATTACCTAAATTATTCCGAAGTAATATATATTGCATATGTTACTTGATCCATTAAGATAATTAAATTTCTGGATAATCAGACCAAGATTGATGTTAAAATCTTAAGCAATGATAATATGAGAGAAGATAATTTGGACCATATACAAAAGTATTTTAGCACTCCAATAATCAGGGCAGTTATATTTTCAATTCACATGGAATTATTTTACCAATAAACGCTTCACTTTCAACTTATTTAACCTTATTTATAACAAGTACAATATCATTAGGGGTAAAGTGCAAAATGATAACATAAGATAACATGACATGGAGATTTTTGTAATTTATAATGATATGAAAGGCGAATGTGCAATATTTGCCAGTGACATGTCATGATGGAACCCATCCCAATTCATGTTCCCATGCACCTCTCTTTCTCTACCCCTCTCTCACGTATCTCTTTTTAATTGTCGTTCCTCATTATTATGAGGAAACTTGCACATTGCAACCACATACATTATGTGCCCTCATTGTTATGAGGAAACTTGCACATTGCACATTGCAACCACATACATTATGCGTTCCTCATTATTATGGGGAAACTTGCACATTGCAACCACATACATTATGCATCCAATTGCAAATATAATATCTTGATCATGGATCCAATCCATGATATTTTACTTTTTATTATTGTGTAAAGTTTTAAGTGGGTTCAATGAAGGTTATCTGAAAAAGAAATTTGCATATATATATATATATATATATATATATATTACTTTGATTTAGGAATTTTTATATCAATGTTGTCTTGTCATGTCAACATTGAAAGTTCATTCCCCTAATCACTTTCAATGTAAGAGATATACTTACCATTATATCTCAAGCAAGATCTGGGATCTCCTTTATTATCTTTGTTACATTCCAATAATACGAGAAACTACAACTCAGATAAAAAGAAGCGGGAACTCATTCCTCTTTACAAGTTCGACTTGCATTTCCTAATTCAGTCTTTAACACCCTGGCCCAGCACCCCTAAGTTAATGTTGACCCATTATTAATCGAACCAACTGTCAATAGGAATAGAACTCGCTATGAGAAATCCAATATCGCCCCAATAATATGAGGAACCAATATAAGGGTTACTACACATATGACCATACTCTTTCGAGAAGCAAAGAGCCTGATACAGATGCGCTTGTATGAAGGAGCTGCCACTTTAGACAGGCATCTCCTACATACAATCCCTGATGACGGAACCCTTTGCCTTGATGGAAGACCACTGATGTCACTTATGTGATCCTCCATATCCCATTCAAATTTTAAATAATTATTATTAATCATATTCACATAATTAATTCTTTCAAGAGAAATAATACTTTATTCATAATAGAGTTTTATTAATTGGATGTAATTAATTTAATTATAGTAAATCAATTATCAATCCAATTTAATCAACCAACAAACAATCTTGATTATTACTTGAAAGGATGGCATAATATCAAAATATGTATTATTCAAATTTTAATAATTAGAAATATACATCACGATCTCTTCAAACATTATACTTTCCTTACCTGTTGTCATGTCCAGTACGTACAGGATGTGGGATATACCGTTCAGGGAGCAACGTACTTGCCCATCGATCGCCGACTAGACACCATATCCGCCTCAGGTTAGGAAAAAGTGATTTGATCATTATATATTTGAGATAATAATCAATCTTTCAACCGAAGTTATACCATATAATTTTATTAAAACCATTTCTATTAATATTATAGGGATATTTGCTAAACAAATCCCCAACCCTATTCAAGTAACAATGTTTTGCATGTAGAGATTATTCTACAACTATTGCAGGATGAACTAGGGTTTTCAGGAAACATCCATTCAATGGCCTATGATGTTTATTCAATTATTTTCATAATTATTAGGCATCACATTTAATCAATGCAAATTCATAATTTCTATAATTTCCATTAAATTATAAACACATTAAGTAAACGGGTTTGATGATCTACTCATTTTCCGACCAATCTCCACTAAATATGGAATATCTAGGGAAAACAAAGTTGGAATCACGAGAAATAAACTCAAGCGGTTTGCTGGTTTGATTCTCTACTTAATATAAGAGTTTATTTCACTTTTTGTGACAGAAGAACAAAAGGTAAAACTAATTTTCTTATAAATCTGTGAATACATGCAAAACAATTTTCCATAGCGGGAACTCTTCGAATCATTTTCATACACTTTTGGTACCAACAACGGCTACTAATTTTGGGACATATTTAGACACTCTAAATAAAACTTATTAACAAAAAACACGTCCAAACAGTTTACAAATAGTTGGTTTTTATTTTTACGAAAAATCGATTCGAATCTTGCATCCAAGGTAAAAAATAATGAGTCTCGTGCATCCGAATACTACACCTTGTTTATTAAGGGTTTTGGATCATATCCAAGACCTTGAACAAGTCTCTAATACCACTTGAAGGATATGTGAAGATCCGTAAGCATATAACAGAAGCGTGATGATCGCATCGTATGTGATCGGAGCGACTAGTCGCACTAGTTGCTCGGTGCAATGGAGTTTAAAAATTTTAAATGTGATGAAACTACATGATCCAAGAACACTTCTCGTATCGTTTCACCTAAACACAAGTACTATGTAGGATTACCTCTTGAATCATGGTTGAGATCAAGTCTCTAAACCAAGAGACCTCTTGTCTCAAGTCCGATCGGATGGAGGAGACTCTTGTGAGCATGTTGATAAGATGTGTACTCCTCACAATCCGAGTTGAAGATCCAAGAGGCGAATCTCCCGATCTCGTCACACGAGATCCTATGTCTTCTTCATGAGAGAGGTGCAATGAAGAAGATGGAGATCCACGAGCGGTCGAAGTTGCAGCACAACAGCTTGGCGCCGCTAATGATTTTCTTTAAGGTACAAGGTGGACGATCACTGAGAGAGAGAGATGGGACGTGTAGAATGATACTGAGAGAGAGAGAGAGATGACTCAATTGTTGTGTGTAAAAGTAGAGCTAGGGTTGCCTCTTCTTTTATAGTACTTTGGCAGTCCATCAATCACAATCCATGTGAAACACAAAATCAATGGTTGAGATTGATTTGAGTTTCTATTCAATGGCCATGACTTTTTTGTAAAAACACAACAACAATTAATTTATATTAAATTAAATATATATTGAAAATCAATATAATTTTATTTGAACTAAATTAAGTGTATAAAAGGATTAGGAGGGAGGCCACCCACCTCTCTAAAAGGGGGGACATCCACCCTTGAGACCAAGTCAAGGGTGGTCGTCCACCATCCATTGAATAGATGGTTATGGCTCCTCCAGTCCTTCAAATTTATTTACAACAACTTTTGTTGTAAATTAATTCACAAAAAATAATTCCAAATTAATTTGTGAATATTACAATCATGACATTAAATAATTATGAATCATATTCAAAACCCAAAATAAAATGTAAAATGTATTTCCAATGAATTTCCAATGTGATCCAATTCACATCAATAATTAATTTGAAGATACCATTTATAATAGGCTCTCTCTAATATATTATAAATCATATTTATAATATATATAATATGTATAGTATTATTCACATTATTCAAATCCTTGATAATTAAATCATATTTAATTATCTTGGATCAACATTCTCATGTATTTAAATAATATGAATCGTATTCACATTATTTATGATAATTAAATCACATTTAATTATCAAATCTCAATGCTTAAATACATAATTAACAATATAATTATTCTTGAACTCTTTCAAGAATAATGTGTTTTCTCTACGAATACTTGGAGATAAGGGCATGACGATTGTATGTTCCACGTATAGTGATTTGGATATTGAGATCAATCTCAAATCCATATCTTGGGGACCTCTCATAGATGGTTGATTAAATCAAGGCCATAGATCTAATCTTCTCATGGCATCTAAATCACATTTAGATCAATGTTCAACACTTGGACTAAGATCAGATCACTTCTCTAATAAGAGGAGTCACTAAATCCAGACTTGTTTCATCACTCCCTCGGATGGGAAGCGTTATGGTTATACAATTGTTAATGATCACATCATCCTAGGGTATTTCTAATACTTGTACATCCTGCATACTGGAAGACCTAGAATAAACCCAAAGTTTTAGATCTTATTTAGACTGTCTTCTTCAGGGTTTTATCACTACGTTTCTCATTTAATCATTGAGAGTTGGTATCGATCATATAATTTCCAAAAGAATATGTCATACACAGGTATTGATCATATGCTTCCAAAAGCATATAAACCTATAAATTCAGTCAAGCTTCCAAAGCGAGACAATCATGCACGGAATTTGATTCCCAATATCTCATGAGTGAGCTCATGTCTTCCGGTTCAGTAAATGAACCTGTAAGATCCCTTTGAGAGATCGTATTACTCATATGCCCTTGTATGCACACCAACATGCCTGTGTATAGACCTTGATTAGGCCATCGACCTATCGGTCTGCCAAATGTACACACTCATACATATAGTAATGCATCTATCTCTGGTCATAGGATGTGTGCCTATATCGTGACTGCATACGACATAGGTCTTTGGTTATCTCGATCTTGTTAAGTCAACTCTTTGAGCTAACTTATCTAACACCTCTAAATCTATATTCGTAAGCAGAGGACTTGCATCAAGAGGTCAGTTAGATATAAACCTATTAGAGAAAGGATTGCCGTATCCTTCTCAAGCTGGAGATCCTCTCTTAACAATCATTTGATGTTTCTTGATGAGTCCTCAATCTAACTCTTTAGATATTCATCTAAGCACCAGCTTCTATAATTCAACAATTGAATCAACAACTGTATTATCATCAACATGGACATGGTACATAACCCTAATTGTACCAAGGGACATATTATGAAATTAATTATTCTTCATTTCAGATCAGGGAATGATATTTGAAATAACATTTATTGCATAATGGCTCGCCGTGGGCTCACATGTCCAACAAGATCATATTTAAATGATGTCTATCCTCCTTAATCATTTTGGGTTTAATTATTCACAGTGGTATTAATATTATAACATATTCATTCATGTTTAAGTCATAGAGGCCACCTCGAGTTAGAGAACCATCAACTATAAAATTACCATATCGATTTTCGATAAGTTTATTATAGGAAAGGAAAGTATATCCTTAGCTAACCAGCTTATATATGAATAGTAAGTTCCTTCTAACATCTGGTACTTAGAAACAATCTCTAATGTCTAGGACTCTCCCACTAGATAACGATAGTCTACAAGTTTCAATGACAATTACTGCAATAGTTACATCGGATCCTATCTAGATGACTATATCCCCTTCATCAAGATTTTGGTGTCTTGAAACATATGCAACAGATTGCATACATGTACAAAAGCACCGGAATCAATAATACAACTTCCTTCTCTTCTTACAAATAATTTGTTTCAATGATGAATGTATATTTATTATTTGACAGTGTTATACTTTTGTTCATATCTAAGGACATTGGATATTTTGGATGGTTACTCTTCCAGAATCATGGATTTTTGCAGTGATGGCAGACATCCCTCTCTATGGGTGTCAAATGTGTTGAAGCTTTAGAAGATTGATCAACAATTTCACCTTTCATCTTCTATTGGATCGAACCCTTCTGAGATCCAAGCTTCCACTCGTCCTTCCCTTTAACATGTGTAACCATTACACAACTAGAGGGAAATTGCTTCTCCATAATATACTCAATGGATCTTAGTGTAGAAAGAGTGTAATCCACATCTCCATACATCTCCTTCTGATTCAGGAGGATGTCATGAGTGGATTTAATGTCTATAGTTGCTTCTGAAGCATATTAGACAAGGATCCAAGAATGTAGCAACGAGCAATCGAATGATCCTTTGTCCCACGTCTTGTTGAACTCACCGGCATACTTTGTCTGAGGGTTCTAATACTTCATAGATGAAATCACATACGCTATGTGTTCTATCTCAAGTACATGTTCCAAATTATGGATTAAATCTGAATAATTTAGGTCGGTCAAGTGATTGACCTTAAGCAGAATGTTAAATAGGTTGAGAGATTTCATCTGAAATAAAAGGAAAATAGAATACCCCTTAATATCTTTATTAAGGAGATTAAATGATTTAATATTTTTAAATCAAGAGTTCTCATATTTTTTGTACTTTGAAATTCTTTATCCTATAAACTTTCAAAGCATGAGGTACGCTAACCAAAGACCTCGCTGCGAGATTTGAGTCTTCTTTCCACTTTCGTTACACCCCAATAATATGAGAAAATGCAACTGCGATGAAAGAAGTGGGAATTCTTTCAACCTTACAAGTCCAACTTGTATTCTTGATTTGGTCTTCAACACCCACACCCCCACATATATGGAGTTAGCATGTTATCGATTAAACCAACCATCAATGAGCGAATATCAATTTACGCTATGCGCAATCCAATGCTGCCTCAATAATATGGGGAACAACATTGGGGTCACTACATATACAACCCATCTCTTTCGAGAAACGAATAACTCGATTCCATGGCTATTTGTATTACAGAGTCATGACTACACATGAGCATATCCAAAAATACAATCCATGGTTATGAAGTCCTTTGCAATGACATGAGACCATGGATGTCATCATATGACTTAATCCATATCATGTTTAAATTACTGATTAATCATTTCAAATCATATTCTCATGATTATTCTAAGGGATAGAGTTATATGCATGCTTATTGTCTTATTTTTAATCTAATTAAAGAAATGACACTTCAACAAGCCAAGTTAAGGTTTGATCTTTTTATGCACTTGATGTTACCATAGTATTCCACCCTCATTTCGTACAATTTAATGTTCTAATTTTAGTTGTTAAAGTACGCCATGACTCTTCATGCCACCTTTCCTTAAACGGATTCGGACAGGTCAAACAGATAATTCCAACAGGGAGCGCTTCCACTGCAAGTGTGGCACAGGATGCCAATTAAGTAACCCATTAGCATATCCTTAACCAAGACACCTTCACTGAATCGATAAAAGACAAAACAATCGATACATGTTGTACTAAGGAGATTTTATCGATCTTTCAACTGTGTATGATGATATATATTAACTCTCAAATATTTTAGGATTTTAAAAATATTTTTAATTTCCCATGTCTAGTGCAACAATATAGACACTTTTTGAATTAAAAAAATCTTTTTTAATTTCAAAAGTCTATTTCAAAAATCTAGATAGTTCTTTCAATCAAAATAATTTCGATTTCAAAAGATGTCTAGTGCAACAATCTAGATAATTCATTAAATTAATTAAATAAAATCCACAATTTCGAATTGCATTACAAAATTCAAGTGCATAATTAAAAAGGAAAAACAAGAAATAAAAAAGACATTCTAATTTATTGTATATTTTCAAAATAAGAAATAATGAAATCAGATTTGAATTTGCAACCGACGACAATCACACTTCAAATTAGAAGACATCATATAACATGGACTTAAAATTCAATGCAACCTCAAATATTTCCAAAATATATATTTTTCAAAATATTTTTACAA
Source organism: Ottelia alismoides (assembly GCA_037367405.1). NCBI lineage: Eukaryota > Viridiplantae > Streptophyta > Magnoliopsida > Alismatales > Hydrocharitaceae > Ottelia > Ottelia alismoides. The sequence continues at coordinate 698,550 of JAZKJV010007898.1, read as the reverse complement.
CCAATTTCAAAACCATTTGCAAATAGGTTATCAAAACATTTTATTTCACAAAAGAACAGAAATTTTTCAAACAAAACAATTTTACAAAGGATTAAAACATTTTACAAAATATTTTTCAAACAGTTTTCGAAAGATTTTTCAAATATATTTTCAAACTATTTTTCAAACATTTTGCAAAACATTTTTATCTGGTTTACGAATCAGTATATTGATGAATCTCGTATTCATCATGATAAAATTGGTTAATTAGGCTTTGTTCCCCATAATTCAAGTGCATTTAATCATTAATAGAGTATAATTGGCATTCATACATATGTAAATAATATTTGCATTTCATCATGCATAATTGCATTAAAAAATTCTCAAGTGTAAATTGGCCCAAAAAGAAGCTAACTTCCTTTAATTCATCTTAACTCCAAGTAACCCCAAACCACTCCATTGTGTAGATTTTATTAACAAGAATAAATCAATAATACAAAAAAATTACTAGCTCAAATAAGTGTCAGATAATCCCAAAGTCTAGTTTCACATCTGACGGACTAAAACGTGCATATCTCCCTCATACGGTGTCCGATTTTGGTCTACTCACTTTTAAAGTACTCCATTTTCAAATACATTCAAAACAAGATCAATTTCTTAAAATTCGGAGCTCGTTTGTGAAAGTTGGGTTTTGGGCCTCTTTTGCGCATTTTTATTTTTTGCGAGCTTTGACCTGAGTTTTTATGTACATAATTAACCCTTTTCATTTTATTTCTTCTTTATTTGTATTCTTCGATGAAAGTTTTATTAAGCGATACAAAAATCCAAATCTAGATCAAAACTGAAATCAAAGAAACTGACTGTGTCCAGGTGTCCGTTGTGAGTCTGTACAAAAATCCTGTATTTTGCACGTCTATTTTATTTTTCTATTTTCTTATTTATTAAAAATTAAAAAAATAGATTAGTGTGTAATTATTTTCTTGTATTTTATCGTATTTTTTTCTAGATTTTTATCCTCTTTCAAAAATACCAAAAAAATTACAAAACTCCAAAAAGCCAGTTTTCTATACACATGGAGAACCACCAAAAATATCACTTCGCACATATGACCTCTTTTATTCCTAGATCCTTCATGAAAGTTGTAGATCTCTTTGAGTCAAACAACTTTCGTAAAAGAATTTTTTTGATCAGAGGTTTCCTTCTATTTCTTTTCTAATTTTATTCTTCTTTATTTTTGAATTTTTTTGGGGGTGACACGTGGCAGCCCCGGGCGTGCCACGTGTTACCTCCACCTCACCCCATTCTCTCTCTTTCCCCAGGTCATGTACCACGCACGTGACCTCTCCTCCTCCCTGGTCATGTGTGAGGCACGTGACCCGCACCCCTCTCCTTCCTCCGGCCGTTCCCACACCCCTTCCCCCCGCTTCTACGACCATTAAGCCCCCGGTCGTTACGTGCTGCCACCAGCCTCCACCCTTCCAGTCGTTCACCTCCCCCTCTCGTAAGGTGCATCAACCCAAATCCTATAAAGGCCTTGCCACCAGCCTCCTCTAAACCTATCCCCATATCTTCGAAGATCGAGCTTGAGCGATAGGGTGGTGACAACACCCTGACCTTGCGGTGAAGACCCCTTCGTGAGGCGTGATCCACGACGAACCCTCGACGTGTACTGCTCCAAAGTAGCTGATCTCCTCTTGGCTCTGCCACCAAGATCGGAGCAAAGATTAGGTAGTGAGCCCCTGCTCCTCTAAAATCCAGGTGAACAACATCCCCATCGCACCTTAACAACTCCATCTCCGACACTCACCATTCACCGCCACCTCCTCCTCCAGCCTCGCATAGGCCGGAACCCTGCCCTTCTGATCACCCTAGCACTTCACCTTCAATGCTTTCTCCACTCCTCGAAACTACACGACACTCATAAAGGAGATCTATACATCCACACGGAGCCTCGATCACTCTTTTTTTTATTTCAGTTAACCTTTGCAGGTCCCCATCCAGTCTCTCTTCCTTCGACCGCTTCGCCGTCACCACGCCGCCCTCCGTCACCTTGGAGGCCCTCTGTCATCCAAGCCCTCGCTCTGTCGTTGCCATCGAGCTCCCCCGGTCGTGTGTCGACTGGTCGAGCCCCACCTCTCTGCCCGGCCTCCGACAGACCATAACCATCGGATCAAGGGATTGCCCTTGATCCTACGGTCCATCTCTCGCCATGCATCCCCAGCCGAGCCTCGTCCCCAGCCTCAAGGCTCGGCTCAGGCAAGCCTCTTCCGAGCCTCCCTCAAGCCTCGAGTCACACGAGGTTGTATTCGAGCCTCCTGCCACTGCTACACAGGCTTGGGCAGCCGAACCTTCTACATTGTAGCCGAGCCTTTGCCAAGGCGCCCGAGCCTCATCCCTGACGTCCAAACCTCCAGAGGCACGTGGAAGGCATGTGCATCAGTGGAAAATTACATATGTAACCCTAGGATTTCCTGATATTACAGATATACCCCCGCCATGGGTAAATTACAAAAAGGACCCTGTAACTTTCCGAAATCATAGATAAGTCCCTCGAGCGACTCTTTTGATATAAAACTCCTATTTTTATTGCATTTCAATCCCAATAACTTGTTTATTGCATAACTTTCTCATTCAAATTCCAATTTTAGCGCATAATATGTCATTTTGAAGCTATTTTCATGATCTATCTCCTTGCATGATTTGTGGACAGATCTGAGGATGTTTCTGGATGATTATTATTTGAGGGGTGATTTTGATTTTTACAGACTAATAATTGACATGTTTGTGCCTTATTTTTATGAATAAAATTGATGATTTGTTTTGCAGGGATTCTATTGCGGGCTTAAATTGAATTAATCCTCTTTTGACTATTGTGAATCACTATTCGAGGATTTAATATATGCAGGGGGTGCTCGATTGACAATAAATGGATTTGATTCTCAATAATTTATGTGATTGAACTCGATTTTCTTGAGGATTAAATTAGAGAGAATTCAGAGATAAAATCTTTGCGCGATTTCACTAATTGCAGGACTAATCATATATTTATTTGATTCTCACATGCATATGGATTTAAATTGATTATTACACTTGAAATCATACTTTTTGATTTGTGATAGTTTTGAGGATTAATTAATCAATTAGGATTGAATCTTATAAAATCACAGATCCTGTGCTGAACTGTTTTCTCATTTTATTTTCTTGCATCTCATTTCATTGCATTCTTCGACACTGAAATTAATTAGCAATTAATTAATTATTTAATTTAGTTTAAAACCACACAACTAAAAATCGTTGTTCCCTGTGTTTGATCTTGGTAGACTTGCCAAGTTAAAAATACTCCACATCATCCAAAGATTGTGGTTTTTGATCGACTGTTTTTCGCCTCTTACACTGCAATTCATTATTATTAAAGAGGCGGATTTTACGCTCATCAAATGGCACCGTTGTCGGGGAATGATGAAGTTTTAGGGTTTAAATTAGTTTTTTGTAATTAATTTTTGTGAAAATTATTTCTGTGTCATTTTTTCTTTCTCTGCATTTCATTTTACACTTCTGATACTAGCCACATCCTCTCTCTTTGCATGGATTACTCGGAGCGAATTTTTGGACATAAATCAAGGATCTGCAAAGACTAAATTTATTTTGTGAGAGAGATCTTAGATAGATTAATTTCTGCATTACTCTCAAGGTCCCTCTCTCTGAACCCTTATAATAATTCAGACTGAACTTCTCTGTGGTGTGTCGGGTCTGTTTCAACCCCTTCTGTGTGGTTGGGACTCGACTTGAGTGGCGTAGGAATTAGGCACATATATGCTTATTTATTTACTTATTGATTGTCTTCGTAATTCTTAGGCCAGACTCTCACTAATTATACGCATTGGTGGATCGTTCAACTTAGCTGAATTGAAAGCAATTCTTCCTGCTAATGGAACTATCTGCTTAGGGCATTTTTCAATTGTGCATATCATTTAGTGTAATTTAAAATTCCTTGTATTGCATCCCACATGAAGAACACGAGGAATCATTGTAGGTCTTCTTCTTAAGCATGCATCATTGATTTACGTTTGCATTGGCTTTTTCGATTCTTCTTCCTTAAGTTTTACAAGTTAGGAAATAAATGAATTGGGACTGCTCATTAGGCTTGAATTGTTGTGCTCACATAAACTTCAGTGATAACCTTAATCTAAATCTGGGACTTCTAATCAAGGTGACTGTAAATTAATTGACATAAAATTAACATGTGTTTGGTGGAGAGAAACCCACTTATTGTTTGTAAGGACCAGAACGCACACTTAGGACGGAGCCAAAACTGAAAAATTTCATTCAGACTAATGATTTTAAAAGCAATTATCTACTTTTCAGTGAGGGTCTTGGGTAACCGTTTTACGGTCCGACTTCCCTTAGCAGAGTGGGTGGTTTAGAGGACCTTACGTAAGGCTTCGTCCTCAAGTAACACGGGTAGCCGTTTAAACGGTCCGTACTTATACTTATACTGGTTGAAAGGAGGTGCAATTGGTTGTATGAACACGGGACAATCTTTGTGAAATATTTCAGTATCTAACAGTTATGTTTAATTTTCAAGATTATTTGTCATTAAATTAATTGAAAAGATAAGCATTCGAACCCTAATGTGCCTTCACCAGTGTTGAGTGGGTGAACTTGAGAATTTGACTTGTGTTTGCTTTGTGTAAATGTTCTTGTGAAGACTCTCTTCTCGACCACTCTTGGTCTTAGGGTCATCCTCTTTAACTATCCTCCTCCTTAAGGATTCAGTCAATCCCAGATTGACCCTTCATTTCATTCATCTGCTAAGGAAACCCTTATCCTCGGCAATACTTCACATACTTCAATGCCTAATTATGAACTCTTTACTTCTGAAGGTAAGAAGGAAGAAGTCACAAAGACTCCAAAGAAGAACCCTGGTGAGGACGAAAATGACAATGATCCCATTCGAGAACTTTTTGCTAGAATAACCGCTGCTAAAAACACAACGAACTTCTTAGGGCACAGATGGCAGAAATGCAATGCGGTGAGGATGCTATGCAAGGTACATATCTCCCTAAATTAGGTGAAGACTATAACTGGTTGAGATCGGTACCCCCTGAGGATGCGTTCAAACACAAACCACATTTCCTCACATTATTGCCCAAGTTTGGAAGGAATACTCATGAAGAACCATATATCTTCCTCCGTGACTTCGAGTTAGTCTGCGCTAACCTCTGCCACCCTAGGGTTAGTCAAGACTACATCAGGCTGAGAGTTGTCCCCTTTGCCTTGACTGATTAGGCGACTTACTGACTGAAAAATTTTGGGGAAGTAGTCACTACATGGGCCACCTTCAAGACTTTGATCTTAAAGAAATTCTACCCAGTTAGTAGAATCAATCAGATGAGGATCAAACTCACGAGCTTCACCCAACACCCAAGCAAACCATTCCATGAAACCTGGGAAAGATTCACATACCTAATCCAGAAATGCCCAGGACACGAGATAAGTAAAATGATGCAGGTCCAAAGTCTTGTTAGTGGGTTGAACCCTGAGACCCAAGGATTAGTGAGTGCATCATGCGGAGGAAGCTACATGGGATGCCACATGAACATTGTCTACAAGGTGTTCCAAAGACTTGTTGAATCCAGCCGTGCACAAACCACCAGCCGGGCTTACATAGTTGGCTCTAGAAAGATGGTGAATTATCTGACGAACAATCAGAGTGATGATATGGGAATAATAGCTGATAAGCTAACTATGGTCGAACAGATTTATAGAAAGGTGGACGAACTCCATAAATCATATGATAGGGAGAAATTGGCTAAATTGCCTAAGCTAATGATCCCCTACCCCCATACACCAAATTCACTTCATTCAAGGTCAAGGGGTAGGGCAACAGAGCCATTAGGATGGAGACCAAATCTTGTCCCATCAAACTGAAGAAACCTCCGCTCAAACTATTTACGAGGAACCTCCACAAGTCATGGAGATAAATGGAGTCTGGTATAACCTAGAACATGTCAATCGTTCGGACCAAAACTCTACTCTGAACCCTCGTCCACCACAAGGCCGACCCACCTACCAACCTCAACATCAGCAGTGTTAGCAGTACCGCACGGGTTATCAGAACCCGCAACCACAGCTACAGCAGAATCAATGCCAAGGCCAACAGGGCCAATTCAGATAATATCAGCAACCTCAGTTCAAGCAGGGCCAGGGTTCCTCCTCTTCTTCTATATCTCCGGAACTCCTGTGAGTGCTGGACGAACTTCATGACATGAGAGTTGACATAAATCGACTCTCTCGATGGAGAGATAAGGTGAGCGCACCCCAAACCATGATTCCTGCTCACATCCAGGCTAATCCAAATAGCCTCGGACAGAGTCAGGTATTAATCTTTGAATATTCCTTACTTGAATACGAGATCTTTTCAAATAATGATGCTTATCATATTTCTCTTAGGAGCGGAAGGACCATAACCATGCCTAATCGAGCGAAAGAACACGGTGACATATCCCCAGTGTCCACAAATTCATACAATCGAGGGGGAACTGAGGAAGAGAGACACGAGGAGGAGAAAGAAGAAGACCCACCCACACCACATGTGATACACTACACCTCTGAAGGTCATGGAGAGTCAGAATCTGAGTCTGACAAAGAAGCGCCACCAAAACATCCGCAACAATCGACCACCAATTTCCCTGCTTTTAGATCGGTTAGTCAGAGTCATGTAAACAATTTTAATTCTTCATTCAATAAAAGTGATGTTTTTTATCGCAACGAGTCCATCCCTTTCCCCTATGCTCTTATGGCCGGAAAGAAGAAAAACATAAAAAACCAAAAAATGATAACGAGATGGCTTGTATTTGTAGAGAAAATATTATGGTCACTCTGTCCCTAGACGAGATGATAGAAAGAGATCTGCCTTTTCGAAAATACCTTAAGGTGAGATGCACACCAACAAGGGCCAGCAAAAAGAATCCTAGCCGAACAAAGAAGCACATACTCTCTGTTGCTACATCTTGTCTTATAAAAAATGAACTGCCAAGGAAGAAAAGAGACATGGTTGCTCACTTTGTCACCAACCAGATCAAAGAAATCAAGTTTGCCCGAACATTGTTAGACAATGGCTCATCCATCAATCTCATGCCCACAACTCTATTTGAACATCTAAATCTAGGTCCTCTTAAGCAATCTACAGATGTACTTCAATTCACAGTTACATCAACTAAGAGACCGAAGGGGGAGATTCGAAATGTTGTCATCAACATAGAGGGACAAAATTACCCAATTGATTTTACAATACTTGATATAGATTTCCCTAGAAATTAGAAAGACTCCCAAATGATACGAGGGATACCCTTCCTTAGGACTGCAGACGATACATACTTACCCGAGCTCAAGCCATTGCCCCCTACTCTTATGTATGCCTTCCTTACAACGAAAAAAGGGCAGTTTCCGGTCATCATCAGTTCACATCTGACCGAAGAGAAGGAGATCGGCCTGTTAAAGTTCTAGAGAAAAATCGCAAGACTATAGACGGGAGATTGTCTGATCTTCCAGGGATAAACCCAACCCTTTTCTCACACCATATTTACCTTGAGGATAATGCTAAACCCTCCTGTGAATGCCAATGTAGGTTGAATCCAAACTTACGGGAAGTGGTTAAGACTGAGATCGAAAAATGGTGTAAGGTTGGTTTCATATATCCCATCTCGGACTCTAAGTGGGTGTCCCCTTTGCATGTCGTACCGAAAAAGTCGGGACTTTAGATTATAACCAATGAGTAGGAAGAAGAGATAATGATAAGAGTACCCACGTCATGGCGTGTCTGTGTGGATTACAGGTGCTTGAATGCTGCAACGAACAAGGACAACTTTCTGCTGCCATTTATTGATCAAATCTTGGAGAGATTGGCAGGGAGAGAATACTTATGTTTCTTAGACGGGTACTCGGGCTACAATCAGGTAGCCATCACCCCCGAGGACCAGGAAAAGATTACTTTTACATGTCTTTTTGGCACATATGCATTCAAGCGCATGCCTTTTGTGCTTTGTAATGCCCCCGTCACTTTTCAGCGATGCATGATTGCAGTTTTTGCCGAAATGGTTGGCGATTTCCTGGAGGTCTTCATGGATGACCTCTCGGTCCATGATGATTCATTCGATGATTGTCTAGCACACATGGATCGAGTCCTCTATAAGTGCATGGAAGTGAATCCGGTGCTCTCTTGGGAGAAAATCCATTTCATGGTAAAAGAGGGCATTGCATTGGGGAATGTCATCTCCAAGAAGGGAATGGAGGTTGACCCTGCCAAGGTGGATGTGATCAAGAAACTCGAGCCACCTACCAATTTAAAACAAGTACGGTCTTTTGTGAGGCATGTCGGATTTTATAAGAGATTTATTAAAGATTTTTCAAAAAATGCCCGATCGCTAACTGACCTCCTAGGGAAAGACACCGAGTTCTAGTAGATCATAAGTGTCTTGAAGCCTTTGACCTACTCAAAAGGAGAATCATTGAGACTCCCATCCTACAAACCTCTGATTGGTCTCTTCCCTTCAAGATCATGATAGATGCATCCTATTTCGCAGTAGGGGCTGTGTTTGGACAAAGAAAAGATGGAATCTCATATGCTATTCACTACGCAAGCAAAGTTTTAGACCATGCTCAGAAAAATTACACTGTGACCAAAAAGGAAATGCTTGTTGTAGTCTTTGCCTTGGAAAAATTTTGATCTATACTTCTAGGATCGAAGATGATATTTTACACAGATCATTCTTCCATTCGATATTTAGTGTGAAAAAAGATGCAAAAGCGTGACTCCTTAGGTGGATACTATTACTTCAGGAATTTGATTTGGAGATTAAAGAAAAACCTGGGGTTAAGAATATTATGACCGATCACTTATCACGGATCGAACATAACCAAATCCCCGAATCTGAATCCATTCGTAAGACCTTCCCAGACAAGTCAATTTCAGCTATTGACTCGCTCCCATGGTATGCCGACAATGTGAAATATCCCGTCTCCAATAAAGTTCCTCAGGGTTGGCCCAAGAATAAAATCGATCGACTCATATCGGAAGCCATACACTGCCATTGGGATGATCCGTTCCTTTTCTTTGAAGGACCGAATAGCATATGAATAAGATGTATTCCTCAAGAGGAATACCAAAGCATCCTTAATCTCTGCCATACCTTAGAGGTCGGATGACAACATTCTGGGAAGAGGACCACTGAGAAGATACTACAATGTGAATTTTACTGTCCGGCCTGGTTTAAAGATGCCTACAAATTTGTCAGGTCGTGCCTGGTCTATCAGATATTGGGAGGGACCATTGGTCCGAAAGATGCCATGCCTATGCTACCAGTGATCATTTGTGATGTATTCGACGCATGGGGCATTGACTTTATGGTCCCATTCCCTAAAAGTCAAGGATTTGAATATATTCTTCTCGCGGTAGATTATTTATCTAGGTGGGCGGAGGCTATCCCTACTCGAGCAACAGATAGCAAAATCGTATGCAAGTTTTTAAAAGATCATATTATTTCAAGGTTTTGAATCCCAAAGGTATTAATATGGATGGGGGTAGTCACTTTGTCAAATGGGAGGTGAAGAAGTTGACTAAGGAATATGGCATCGAGCACCGTGTCACTAGTCCTTACCATCCACAATCCAATGGCAAGGCCGAGGTGTCAAATAGGGAGGTCAAAGGAATTTTACAAAAGCTAGTCCGCCCTGAAAGGAAGAACTGGTCCCAACTTCTGAACCAGGTTCTATGGGATTACCGGACGGCTTATAAGACCCCATTGGGCACCTCCCCGTTTAGAATGGTATATGGAAAGCCATGTCATTTGCTAGTAGAACTCGTGCAAAAATCAGATGGGTAATAAAAAAGATTAATTGGAACTGTCACCAAGAAAAGAAGACCAGAGAGATGGATTTGAATGAACTATCCGAAATCCGAAATCATACCTACGAAAATAGCACCATCTACAAAGACAAAGTAAAGAAATGGCACGACAAGAACATTTGAACAAAGACCTTTGTCTCAGGGTAGAAAGTATGGTTATTAAATGCAAGATTGAAGATTTTCCAAGGTAAATTGAAATCAAAATGGATGAGACCCTTCATCGTAAGAAAGGTACACAATAACAGAAGTGTCGAGATCTTAGAGACCGCGGATAGCAAACAAACATCTATAGTCAACGGTCAGCTACTTAAACACTTTGTCAAATCCAATGAGCAGTTACCACAAGTAGAACAAATCTCCTTCACTCAGGGCGTGGCACTTGACGAAAGACTCGATCTGCCCGAATAAACCACCTCTTCGAATCTAATACGCTTCTGTATATCCATCAACCCACTCTCGGTTCCCCAATACATAGTATAGGAGGACCGATAACTTTGTATATACATCACTTCTATTCTTTCCGCTCACCCTCGACTGCCTAATTTCATGCTTCTCTTCTATGCTTAGTCCCTCAAAAGTCTAAGTATAGAGGGGCATGTAGACTTCTATTATTCTTGTCTCAACTATATTTAGTACGAGCTATGTCTACATTTCACTTTGTATAATGAGTACATAGCACTTGCTAAGTATAGGGGGGTGTGTTGTATATATTCTATCTACTTTATCCATAGCTCGTACTTAATTGTTTTCATCTAACATCGGGAATGGGTACAAGTAGTGTATATTATGTATATAACCTGAATTCTTTCTGTATATAATACCTTTAAAAAAAAACTCTTTTCATAAAAAAAAAGAAAAGGAAAAAAATTCACTCATGGTCTTGCATTTCATCAAGCATCTCATGCATTCCTTGATTGATATATTCCTGACACATTCACTATCACTCAAGACTTAAGGATTTTGAGGACACTTGATTTTTGAGATCTTGAGAATCTGAGCTAGCCAACCTTAGTCATTAGGGTTTTAAACTTAATAATCCACACTTCCCTTGTTTGAAAATTTTGAGCGCTATATTTCTCTCTTCATCTCTACCTTCAAAAGAATTTGATCAGCACATCACTTTCACAAATGCATGATTGATGAGATGAGTTTAGGTATCACTTGAGGAACTAGGACTGGAGATTTAAGTCTGGACCCGATCTAATGATATTCGAAGATAGGATAAAGTTAATGAAGGCTTCATGAAACCTGAGTGTCAGCAAAACTTTAGCCAGTATGTGAACAAGTTCACGTGCTATCTTTTGATATTTACCTATGTGACAGGGTGTGATGAAACATAATTAAATTTTTGATCAGTGTGCGTCAATTCTTGGTAAAAGCAGTGGAGCTAGCCAAAAAGAAAAGAAAAGAAAGAAAAATATCAGGAAAAGCTCTATCATCCAAAGTCAAATTACAAAAAGAGCTTCCACCAGTGGAGAACGCTCCCAAACATTATCTAAGTGTCCACTTGGACCAAGCGCTAATTAGGACCAAGGAGTCGGGCTGACACCATAAAAGGGCTCTACATTGTAAGCGATACAAGTCTGGGTGTCGAAGGTATCTTAGATACTCAAAAGAGACACACCCTGGTGTACTCCCAAAAAAACAAGTGCAGACGACTTCAAATTCTCTTGACGGATATATTAATCAACAAGCTAAAAATCTACTTGTGTTGAGTAAAAAGGCACTCGAGAGGCCTGTTGTTCCAATGTAAGGGAGAGAAGAATATACACAATCCTATACCCTCCATCATATGGCCGTCCATCTACATTTCAAGTCTGACAAACTAATGAGATAGTTGACTAAAGCGAAAATAGACTTATTCCCTAGTGTTGAGGATTAGGTCTAGAGGAGAGTCTCCTAGACTGGGACTTTGGGTGATGTCTCGACTCGACTCTCATCAATGCAGTACACTAAAAAATCATATCCTTATATTATATGTACAAATAGAGAGTCTGATAAATAAACAAGTTGGATTCCTTCTGACTAGAGCATGGTTAAGCCCAGCATTTTAGGATCACTCAAATTAGGAGTCTTATATGAATTGAGCCTTGAAAATTCACATGCACAGTCAGGGAATTATCCAACTAAGTCATCCATTCATTTATGCTCGGGATGAGCATGGTTTAAATATAGGGGTATGATGAATCTCGTATTCATCATGCTAAAATTGGTCAATTAGGCTCTATTCCCCTTAATTCAAATGCATTTAATCATTAATAGAGCATAATTAGCATTCATACATGTGTAAATAATATTTGCATTTCATCAAGCATAATTGCATTAAAAAAATCCCAAGTGCAAATTGGCCCAAAAAGAAGCTAACTTCCTTAGTTTTCAATTAATTCATCCTAAATCCAATTAACCACAAACCACCTCCATTGTACAGATATTATCAACAAGAATAAAGAAAAAATACAAAAAATACTAACTCAAATAAGTGTCAAATAATCCCAAAGTCTAATTTCACATCTGCCAGACTAAAACGCGCATATTTCCCTCAACAGTGTCCGATTTTGGTCTACTTACTCTTAAAGTACTCCATTTTCAAATACCTTCAAAACAAGATCAATTTCATACAATTCGGAACTCATTTGTGAAAGTTGGGTTTTTGGACTCTTTTGCGTATTTTTACATTTTGTGATTTTTGACATGCGTTTTTATGTATATAATTAACCCTTTTAATTTTATTTCTTCTTCATTTGTATTCTTTAATGAAAGTTTTATTAAGCGATACAAAAATCTAAATCTAGATCAAGACTGAAATCAAAGAAATTGACTGTGTTCAGGTATCTGTTGTGAGTCTGTACAAAAATCCTTTATTTCGCACGTCTATTTTATTTTCCGATTTTCTTATTTTTTAAAAATCCAAAAAAATATAGATTAGCATGTAATTAGTTTTCTTGTATTTTATCGTATTTTTTGTAGATTTTTATTCTCTTTTAAAAATACCAAAAAAAATTACAAAATCCCAAAAAGCTGGTTTTCTATACAAATGGAGAACCACCAAAAATACCACTTCGCACAGATGACCTCTTTTTCTCCCAGGTGCTTCATGAAAGTTGTAGATCTTATCAAGTCGAACAACTTTCGTGAAGGATTTTTTTGATCTGAGGTATCCTTCTATTTCTTTTCTAATTTTTTTCTACTTTATTTTTGAATATTTTATGGGGGTGACACGTGGCAGCCCCGGGCGTGCCACGTGTCACCTCCACCTTACCTCACTCTCTCTCCTTCCCCAGGTCCTATGCCGCACGCGTGACCTCTCCTCCTCTCTGGTCACGTGCAAGGCACGTGACCCGCACCCCCTCTCCTTCCTCCGGCTGTTCCCATGCCCCTTCCCCATACTTCCATGACCATTAAGCCCCCGGCCATTATGTGCCGCCACCAGTCTCCATGCCTTCCAGTTGTTCACCTTCCCTCTCGTAACGTGCGTCGAACCAACTCCTATAAAGGCCTCACCACCATCCTCCACTAAACCTATCCGCCATATCTTCAAAGATTGAGCTCGAGCGCCTTGGTGGTGACAACACCTTCCAGTCGTCACCTCCCCCTCTTGTAATGTGCGTAGACCCAACTCCTATAAAGGCCTCGCCATCAGCCTCCTCTATACCTATCCGCCATATATTCAAAGATCGAGCTCGAGCGCCAGGGTGGTGAAAACGCCCTGGCCTTGCGGTGAAGACCCCATCGCTAGGAGTGATCCACGACGAACCCTCAACGTGTACTGCTCTAGAGCAGTTGAGCTCCTCTTGGCTCTGCTGCCAAGATTGGAGCAACAATTAGGATGTGAGCCCCTTCTCCTCTAAAATCCAGGTGAACAGTATCCCCATCACACCTCAACAAGTCCAGTCCATCTCCACCCTCACCATTCACCGCCACCTCCTCCTCTGGCCTCGCACAGGCCGGAACCCTGCCCTCCTGATCACCCTAGCACTTCACCTTCAACGCTTCCTCCACTCCTCGATACTACGCAACATTCACAAAGGAGACCTCCACATCCACACAGAGCCCTAAACACACGTTTTTTGGTTTCAATTTACCTTTGCAGGTCCCCATCAAATCTCTCTTCCTTCGACCGCTTCACTGTCACCACACCACCCTCCGCTGCCTTGGAGGCCCTCTTTCAGCCAAGCCCTCGCTCCGCCGTCACCATCGAGCTCCCCCGGTCATGTTTCGACCGGTCGAGCCCCGCCACTCCGTCCGACCTCCGACAGACCATAATCATCGGATCAAGGGATTGCCCTTGATCCTAAAGTCCATCTCTCACCACGTGTCCCCAGCCGAGCCTCGTCCCTAGCCTCGAGGCTCGTCTTAGGCAAGCCTCTTTCGAGCCTCCCTCAAGCGTCAGGTCACCCGAGGCTGTATCTGAGCCTCCTGCAACTACCACACAGGCTCAGCAGCCGAAACTTCTGCCTTGTCGCCGAGCCATTGCCAAGGCGTTGGAGCCTCAACCCTGACGTCCGAACCTCTAGAGGCACGTGTGTCAGGGGCAAATTGCATATGTACCCCCGAGATTTCCTGATATTACAGATATACCCCCGCCGAGGGTAAATTACAAAAAAAACCATGTGACTTTCCGAAATCACAGATAAGTCCCTCCAAGGACTCTTTTGACATAGAAACTCCTATTTTTATTGCATTTCAATCCCTATAACTTGTTTATTGCGTAACTTTCTCATTCGAACTCCAATTTAAATATATAATGTGTCATTTTGAAGCTATTTTCTTGATCTATCTCCTTGCATGATTTATGGACAGATCTGAAGTTGTTTCTGGATGATTATTATTTGAGGGATGATTTTGATTTATGCAGGCTAATAATTGACATATTTATGCCTTATTTTTATGAAGAAAATTGATGATTTGTTTTACAGGGATTCTATTGAGGGCTTAAATTTAATTAATCCTCTTTTGACTATTGTGAATCACTATTCGAGTATTTAATCTATGAAGGGGGTTCTCAATTGATAATAAATGTATTTGATTCTCAATAATTTATGCAATTGAACTTGATTTTCTTGAGGATTAAATTATGAGAATTCAGAGATAAAATCTTTGTGTAATTTCACTAATTGCAGGATTAATAATATATTTATTTGATTCTCACCTACATATGGATTTAAATTGATTATTTCACTTGAAATTATACTTTTTGATCTGTGACAGTGATGAATCTACGTTTCATCATCTTTATTCTATCATTTTGGCATTAAAAACCCTAGTAAATGCATGTAAATACTGTTAATCTGTGCATTTTATCATTCATGCATCATTGTAAAAATATTGTATCAAAAAGCGATTTTTAAAAGCCAAAATTATAGAATAAATAAAAGAAAAGAAATGTATCTCTCAAATAAAAATTTGAAATGTATCAAAATCATTTTAGTTGTATATATTTTTAATAAGCTATTTAATGAATGTGGTTTCATATCTTTCTGAGTTACGGTGTGAAAGTTAGGTTTTGGACCCCTATTGTATACTTGTATTGATTAAAATATTCATTTTATTTATTATTCTTTATTTTTATAATTTTATATTTTTATAATTTTGTAAATATTTTTTTATAATATATTTATACATTAAAACATGAATAAAATGCTAAATAAAACATAAAAATAAAATACTTGTATGAAATACATAGGTATAATACATATAAGTATACCTATATAGTTAACATTTCTATTTATTTAATTGTATATATTACATTAAAAAAATAAAAAAAATCTATAGGTGTATAAAATTAAGTTATAAATATATAAAATAATAAACAAAATTAATAAAATTAAAAATACAAAATATAAATATAAAACATTAAAATATATAGATAAATATACCTACATAGCTCATAAAAGTAACTTGTAATTCCATACATCGAAAAAATAAATAAAAATCATAATAAAATACTTTATAAAATAATAAACATTTTTTATTTTATACATTTAATTTCATAAAATAATTTCCTATTACTAATTTATTTTACAATGTTCTTCCCAGAATTTTCCTAGTTGGTCCACGTGGACCAACCAGGCGGCGGCAGACGTTGACCTTAGGTCAACTCTCTGCCAAACGTCTGGCCTATGTCAGAAATGGGCTTTGACCTAACTTCGTGATTTTTTTGAGGATGGATCTTTAACTATTCCGCGTCATGGTCTTCATGACATTTGCTCCCCGACTATTGATCATACACGCCCTGGTGTTTTTTCGGGGAGTAGACCATCGAAACGACCGCTACGGCTCGATCTCTGAGCTTCCTCAACCACTCGTTCATAATACCATCCAAGCTTCACTTCCAGTTTTGAACCCTATTGCCCCAGCGAGCACCTCCTTCTCCCAGCCCTGGATCGAGGAGGTGACAGATTCTCTCTGACCCCTTTGCTGAGGTGTTTGGAGGGGGGGTGAATCACGGTCTCCACCTACCTCCGCTGGTCACCGGTGTCGAGGTCTCATCTCAGGCGTTTCTGCCTTTGAGGTTTGTTTTATTTATTTTTTTCGCATCTTTGTATTCATCGTAGCCTTAGAGCCCATTTCCCATCCTTCGTTTCGCCTGAAATCCATTCAACCACCTTCACCGATCACCTCACCGGAGCTTGCTTCGGCAAGCTCCTCCTCTGCTATATCCACCCTCTTTTGCCATCTGGAGGGTTGAGGCATTTTGCCCTCGACCCTCTTAACCTCTTTTGTAGGTACCCTATGCCGAAGAGATGCCTGTAGGCGATTTTGAAAGACCGGTCGAGGCTCTCGAAGCTTCACGGCTCTGTTGGTCTCGTGCGGTCACTCCGGACTTCATCGACGTATTTTTGCGCCTCCAGACGATAGAGGGAACATGCAGGAAGCCTCCGGCCAATTTGGAGCATTCAGGAGCTACGGAGGGGGAAGATCGGGGGCGGGGAAGTTTATTTCACAAGAGTTCTTCCATGTTCTTCCTGACAGTCCCTCTGCCATCGGATATGGCTGTGATCTTCCTACGCAGCAGCTACCGTTGGATCAGCCCCTACATCAACCATCGGATCTTCCAGGGCCGTCTAATCCCAGCCATCGGTGTGAATCATCATCGGCTCGCCCTGTGCCGTCATGTGTCAAGTGAAGAAGGTTGCGTCGTCCGATCGCCAGGTCGTGGGTATTTTGCATATTCGCCCCTGGATAATTTTGTATTTATTTATTAAGACCTAATCTTTCATCTGAATTATTTATATTTTGTAGATTTTGCAAACACAACCCCGTAGTTTTATTAATTACGACTTGATCCATGTCCACGTCACCTCATGTGCCTGGCGCTCGTGAGGTGTGGGAATTTTGTACGGGGGCCCTCGCTATTTTTGTTATTTCTTTTAGGTCCAGAAACTTTCAAATGCCGTACAATATTTTTGGTAATTTTGCATATGAGCCCCCTACAATTCTGTTAATTGATACATAGTCCCTGCTAGTCACGTGCCCCATGAACGTGACTTTAGCAATTTTATAGATATAACCTTGGGCTTTTGATTATTTCCTATTGGTCCATAAATATTCTTATTGCATTATATTTTTTTAGAAAAATTACAACTTGGCCCCAGGATTTTGATATATTTACAAAAATAGCCCTACCAAGGTTGGATTTTCTCTTTGTTGTTTGTATTTATTTCTTGCATCTATAAAATTCGAAAAACCCCCAAAAAATAGGCATAAGTTTATGCTGCGTTGCTCCATCCTGCCATATTTTTATTTTACATTTTTTTCAGCCTTTTATTATTTATAAAAAATCAAAAACATGCATTTTCAATCCAGTTTGCATTAGAAAATACATAAAAAAATATAAAAAAACTTCTTGCAAAATTCAAAAAAAATATTCTGTTTATTTATGTGTGTTTTATATTCAGACCAAAACCCTAAAATCTTTATAAAAATATTAAAAATTCTTACAAAATCCTAAAAATATAATTTCTGTTTCTTAATTTTCTCTATTTTATTATCTTTATTGTAAAATTAATTTGATGAATTTTTTACTCTGTTTTGTATTTTATTCCTCCATTTTAACTTCAGATTTATATTTTATTCCTTGTTTTAAGTATTTGTTATTTTAAAAAATACCAAAAAATAGCAGAAATATAGAAAAATCACAGAAACATTAGAAAATTATAAAAAGTACAAAAATAATTTATTTCTTGAATTTTGATTATTTTTACTTATTTTTATAAATACATTATCCCTCTTTACCTTATTATATATCTACATATTCTTTTTCATAATTTAAAAGAAAAAGAAAATAAAAAATATAAAATATAAGAAGAAAACTAAAAATCGGAAAATTAAATATCAAAATATAAAAATATAAAATTAAAAATAAATAAAAAATCATAAAATAAAAAACCCACAAAAAATAGCACACATAGACAAATTCATCACAATCATTTTTGAGCATTTTTGCCCCGATCTACCTGCTTGCTCCCTGTGTTCGATCTTTACACTACTTGCATTATACACATCTTTTGTAGAGTTATAATAAATTTTAACTTTGTATCTTTCTTTTCATTTGTTTTATCTCTGTTGTGGGTTAATTGTTGTCTGAATTTGGATTTCGTGAGTGGTTGCCTCAACGACGATGTGGTCCCGCCTTGTGTGGACTACTTTAGACCCTCGCAAAATCCTGTTCAACAAACAATTTTTGAGAATTAATTAATCAATTTAATTGAGGATTGAATCTTATAAAATTACAGATCATGTGCTGAATTGTTTTCTCTGTTTATTTTCTTGTATCTCATTTCATTGCATTCTTTGACACTGAAATTAATTAGCAATTAATTAATTATTTTATTTAATTTAAAACCACACAACTAAAAATCATCATCCCCTATGTTCGACCTTGGTAGACTTGCCAAGTTAAAACTAATCCACAACATTCAAAGATTGTGGTGTTTGATCGACTGTTTTTCGCCTCCTATACTACAATTCGTCATTATTAAAGAGGTGGATTTCATGCTCATCAAATGACAAAAAGAAGTTGAGGAATAATAGACATCTTTTTATCACTTGCCTTAATGAATGTATATGTATAAAAATAGTATGTTAGCCATATTATTCAAAAATACAAAAGTATGAGTTATGGCTATAGTATATACAAAGTATATCCGACCCCCCTATACTTATCTTGAGATATGTCCTCATAGATCTAAGAGAGAAGAAAAGACATAACTCGTACTAAGTATAAAACAACCTATACTATGAGGACTAAAGAATAATGAATGAAAGAATGAGAAGTCGACCGTCTCCCTTGTACTTAGGATCAAATAATCCTATTTATAACAGACTGTATGCAAGGCAGGGAGGTTCGAGGGTAGGAATAAACAAATCACAACTCGGATTGTCTCCCCCTATACTTAGGGTAAAATATCCCTAAGTATAGCAGAGAAAATCAACAAGAGAGGAGACAAGTGATGGGATCAATAAAAAGAAGCTATAAAAAGATAAAACCACATGGAGAATGTATACATCACTCCCCTAAACATAGGGTAAAAGAACCCATAGTATAGGCAACAACAGAAGTGATGAAACCGAACAGAGAAAGAACAACATAATAGGTGCACCCCCTATACTTAGGACAAAGTACGACCTAAGTATAGACACATTGATATGGCAAATGATCTGAGGCACACATGACATAATAGAGAAAGAAGGAATGAAAAGACGAAACATATATATATAAACAATAAAGAATGATGAAGTGCAGGATGGTATCTGACAATCGAATACCGTACTTTCGTCATCGTCTCTTTGTGAGAACGGTGATGCAATCAAAAACATAAAGACACCCTAATAACCAATAAAGTGGGTGTCTTCTACTGGGGAAAAGCGATAAAAAACTAAGACAGGATCTGGTAGCAGGAAGCAGAACATCGGCTCATAAGAAAGGAGTGGAAGATCAAAGCCAATATCGTATGACACGAAGGAGGAAGGGTTAGTACAGATTCCTCCATGTTACTCATAGTCTCAGGATGATACAAAAAGTTAAGAGCAGAAGACTCTCTACGCAGCGTGATATCCAGTGGGCCTAAGGTTGAAAGATCAAGAACACACCAAATATAACAAGACATAGCTCAACCCTATGAGTGTCATCAAGGGGAGAAGACTCAGATGGATTAGAGATCTCAGAAAAATCAAAAGACTTTGTCTCATGATCCAACAAATAGGATATGCAACCAGAGATGAGACCGAGTACACAAATCAGAAGACTCAGCTTCATGCTCCACCAGATCGGAGACACCAGAAGTGAAGCTGAGTACCTATAAAATAATGTATCCTCCCGCAGATAACCCTCAATGAGTAATACATACTAATAAATGAATCATTACAATAGAACTCATCCTTGCGAGGGATGTCAAGGAGAGAAGACTCAAATGAATTAGATCTATTAGACAGATCAACAGAAGCAGTCTCGGTAGACGATAAAGCAACTACCCAGCATAAGAGATCGACATATTTAAAAAATGTCACAGTCTCTCGCACATAATTCTCGGAGAGTACTGAAAACTAGGAGGGAATAATCATAAGAATGTGACTCATCCTTGCGAGGACCATGAAGGAGAGAAGACTCAAAGGAGTCCAAGTAGCTAAGATATACGATCTTATGTTCTGACAGATTAGACACACAATCAGATAGGGAGACCGTTAGCTCATACTAGACGACTCAGTTTTGTGCTCCACCAATATGGACACACAAGCAGTGAGGGAAACCGATCATAAAAAAAATGTTGCATTCTCCGACAGATAGTCCTCGGGGAGTAATACAAACTAAGTCAGTCAAATTAGAGAAGTGTTGGCATCAAGTCTAAGGTCCTCCAAAACAATAAATCAATCACTAGTCAGCATAAGGGCATAAGGCTATAAGAGGGATAAAAGATCATCAGGGCAATCACAATGATGTCCATCAAATAAATCAAATTAGTCAAGATGGATCAAGATGTCAGAAAGAGATCCTCTAGGTGCTAAATGGGGATAGGAGAGTTAGGAGATAGAGGATGGATCAAGTAAGAAGATGAGTGAATCATGTGGGTTCCGGGCACCGTCGCTTTGAATCACATATAGAGTTAGTACATCAAACATCTGAATCAAGACATGCGGAACTGCATAAGATATCGTACAATCATAGCTCATGGAGTCATCATCAAATCATTGGAAAACAATCGCTTCGAGATCAAAAATCCTCAATAATGAATCATGCATGTAATCATGCCAAAATTAGAATCCTCAATCGTCTCTATGCACATATCAAAGCCGAGTCCACAAAAAATAGCACACAACAACCTCAAATCTGTCCAGCTTACTCAAATAATTTTTGAAATCAAAACCTCGCTATGGGCCTTATCTAATCGCATAGCACTCTTGGGTGAAAGAAATGATAATGAGGATGGTGGGTGAAAATGGTGAAACAAAGATAAAATTGTGGTTTAAGAAGAGAGTCTCCTTAAACCATACCAGAGATAGGATGATACGGGTAAAAAGGTAGCCATAAAATCCAGCTATAAAGTGAAGATCAAGACCCGATATCACAACTCAATGAAGAAGATGAATAATTTTGACTAGGAAAGGAAGATGGACTCAATAAAAATAAGAACTCAAAAACTCAAGGATCTACAAACTCAAAGCATGATAAACATGAATGGACCCAAAATCACATTCAATGTACAAAGCAAACCCCATGTTCACCTACTCAACACAGTGATGACCTAGATGGGGGTCCTTTATCTTTTCTATTTAGAGTTAAGTGAGTATAAAAAAGTTGTACAAACATCAGAGATTTGGGCACTAATCCCTAGTGTGTACGTGAGAATGAAATGTACATACAATGAGGGGGTTGCTCCCCACAAGACAATGAATCCATTACGTTTATTGTTACAAGTCTAATATGAAAGGATACAGGGAAATCCTCAAGCGCATCACGGAAGCATGATGATCACATCGAATGTGATCGGGAGCGACTAGTCGTACTAGTTGCTTGATGCAGCAGAAATTAAAATTCCTATGTGGAGAAACCACATGATCTAAGAACACTTCTCGGATTGTTTCGTCTAAATCACAAACAAGTAAAAGGATTACCTCTTGAAGCGTGGTTGCGATCGAGTCTCTAAACAAAGAGACCTCCTGACTCAAGTCCGATCCGACGGAGGAGACACTTGCGAGCGCGGGGATGAATCGCATGCTCCTCGCAATCCATGTTGATGATCCAAGCCACGGATCTCCTGATCTCGACAAATGAGATACGACGTCTTCTTCACGAGCAAGGCACGACGAAGTAGACAGAGATCCGCGAGAAAATGATAATGACGACGCTGCAGCGATGGAGGATCTCTCTAGGGCATCCATGGTGGACGGTCACATGAGAGATAAAGAGAATGGGCGTGTAGAGAGAAAGAGAGAGAGAGAGAGAGAGAGAGAGAAAGAGAGAGAGAGAGAGCATTCATTGAATTCGAGTGTATAGAAGAGCAAGGGGTGCCTCTTCTTATATAGGGATTTGGGAGTCCATGGATCCCAATCCATGGACAACACATAATCAACGGATGAGATTGATTGTGTCTCTTTCAACGGCTAGGATTGTTGTTGGTAAAACACAACAACAAGTGATTTAATTTGAATTAATTCATATTGATAAATCAACATAATTAATTCCAATTTAAATCACATTTGACTAGAGAAGAGATAATGAGAAGACTAAACAAATCCCCTAAAATAAGGGGACGGCTACCATCATCTCATGAGATCTCAATATCTCATGAGATCTCATTATCTCATGAGATCTCAATATCTCATGAGATCTCAATATCTCATGAGATCTCATTATCTCATGAGATCTCATTATCTCATGATTATATCACGATCTCTTGTCAAAATAATTTTCACAAAACATAATTCCAAATTATCTTTTGGAAAATATCAATCAAGTCATTGAAAAAATGTGAATCTCATTCACAACCCAAAACTAAATGTAATTATATTTTCAATTGATCATTCAATGTGAATCACATTCACATTAACAATTAATCAACAAATATAAAACACAATATGGCTCTCTCTTATATATTATAAATCACATTTGAAATATATATGATTAATATGGATAGCTATCCACATTTTTCATATCCATGATAATTAAATCACATTTAATTATCTTGGATCTCCTTTTTCTCATGTGCCCAAATAACATGAATCATATTTACATTATTCACATCTTTAATAATTAAATCACATTTAATTATCTTAGATATCTCTCCTTATAATATGAATCAAATTCATATTATCCACGATAATTAAATCACATTTTTTATCAATTTTCTCGATGCTTGGACACATATATCAACAATGAAATTATCGATGAACTCTTTCAAGGATAATGCACTTTCTCCGGGATACTTGGAGATAAGGACATGGCGATTGTATTGTTCCATGTATAGTGACTTGGATATTGAGATCACATCTCAAATCCAGATTTTGGGCCTCCCACGGATGCTTGATTAAATCAAGACCGCAAATCTAATCTTCTCATTGTATCTGAATTACATTCAGATCAATTTCCAACATTTGGACCAAGATCAGATTACTTCTTTACTGAGTGGAGTCACTAAAATCCAGACAATTTCATCACTCCCAAGGAATGGAAGCGTCAGGGTTATACAATCGTTTATGATCACAATAGCCTCAGGTATTCCCAATACATGTACATCCTGCATACTGGAAGACTCATAATAAATCGAAGTATTAGATCAACTTTATATTGTCTACTTCATGGTTTTATCAGTAAGTTTCTCTGATCATTGGGAGTTGGTATCGATCATATACTTTCCAAAAGCATATATCATACATAGGTCTTGACCATATACTTTCCAAAAGTATATATCAAACCTACAAATTCAGTCAAGCTTCCAAAGCGAGACGACCGTGCGCACGGAATTTGATTCTTCCCATTATCTCATGAGCGAGCTCATGTCTTCCAGTTCAGTAATGAACATGTATGATCCCTTTGAGAGATCGTATTACTCATATGCCCTTGCATGCACACCAGCGCGCTGGTGTATAGACATTGGTTAGGTCATCAACCTATTGGTCTACCAAATGTACATACTCAGACATATAGTAACACATCTGTCTCCGGTCAGAGGATGCGTGCCTTTATCGTGACAGCATACGATATAGGACTTTGGTTATCTCAATCTCGTTAAGTCAACTCTTTGACCTAACTAATCCGACACTTCCGAATCTCTATTCATATGCAGAGGACCTACATCAAGAGGTCGGTCAGATATCGGCCTATGTGAGAAAGGATTGCCATCTCCTACTCAGGCTGGAGATCATCTCTTAGCAATCATTTGACGGTGCTTGATGAGTCCTCAATCTAACCCTTTAGATATTCATCCAAGCACCAGCCTCTATGATTCAATTATTGAATCAAGAACTATATGATTATTAAGATGGCCATGCTACATAACCCTAATTGTACTAAGGGACCTATTATGTAAATTATTTATTCTTCATTTCAGATATGGGAATGATATTTGCAATAACATTTATTGCATAATGGCTCACTATGGGCTCGCATGTCTAATAATCTCCCACTAGCCCAAAGAGCCATTAATGGGCTAATCATTTAAACCCACACTCATGTGACAATCATATGCTATTTAGAAAATAGCTGGGTAAGATGATCAGTCACTCTGTTCCCGCGAGACTATGCCAAGTCCTTTTACGACACTTGCATATCCCCAGTAACAGTGCTCGCATCTAATGTGAATGTTGCATCTTATGCAACCAATACTCAATCTTGTCAGTTATAGTGTCCTTGATACTATAGCTTAACAATTATTATAACCAGTATTTCCATAATCCTTATCAGAATACCCTTATTCATGGAGATCTCTATCTCCAAAGGTATCCAAAGTTAAAACCTTTTAGATCACTATCTATAAAGTCTCAATTTCTTGAAGATAAGACTTGGAGATCACTATCTCTAATGTCTTGTCATCTATGAAGATTTTGTTATTACTACAATCAAGTGTTTTCTCTCCATATTAGGATTAGAAACATTTTACTACTCCCACTGCATGGCAGATATCTGGCTTTTGTACACATCTAGCGTACACTCAGCTTCTCGTAATTGATGCACAAGTGCAAGCAGTTCTAGCATTCACTTCCTCAACTCTTTAAGGTGCTATCCCTTTAGATAGGTCCATACCATATCTTAAGGGAAGGAAGCCTTTCTTGGAATTTTCCAGAAAATGGAACATGTCCAAGGTGTACTACAAATGTGACAGTCCCAATATCCTCTTCTCTTCGCTTCCGAACAACTTCAGAACTAAGATCCAAGAGGTATCCTTGAAATCATATTTCAAGATATGGAATAGCCAGTCTATAAAACACTTATTATCATCCTTATATCATTCCAAATGATTAGGGTATTATTCTACATTTAGCACGATGAACACATTGGTACTCCCACTAAGCTTCACATGGTTCATCAAGATTCTATTTGAAATCATAACATTTATAATTTCATCAAATCTTATGTTCCAACTTTAAGAAGCTTATTTGAGTCCATAGATGGAGTTCTTCAGCTTGCACACTTTTCTTTCCTCAACCATGAAGCCTTGGGGCTACTTCATGTGAATATCCTTAGAGATGCATTCATAGAGGAACGTAATCTTGACTTTCATCTCGAAGATGTCAAAGACAAGTTGTGTAGCTACAGTTAGCAATATTCTGATGGGTATAAGCATGGTTACTAAAGAGCAAGTCTTATCGCAAGAAATGTCTTCTCTTCCGGTGTGTAGCTCATGGCTACGAGCCGTGCTTTGAAGGTCTCTACCTTCTCATCAGGTTCCCTTTCTCTTGAAGATCCATTTACACCTTAACGGGTCTTACCCATATAGGTGGATCCTAGAGGTTCCATATACAATACTTGTATATGAAGTCTACCTTAGACCTTTATTGCTAACATCCATATTTCCATGTAATGATCCTCAGGAGCTTCATCATATGAAGTCCGATCATTGTCAGACTTAACTGACATATGGAATACATCCTCAAACTCATTTGAAGAGGTATTAGTGTTTCATCTTTAATTATCCTTTTAGTTTCCATTTGGAGCCTCATTATCATCTCAAGATTAAATGAGTTCCTTTACTTCATTTTCATCTTGATTCTCGAGAGAGTCATCGTCTAAGAATCACATTCTCAGAGATGAGATCTTTTAAGAATCTCAGGGTTATAAAGTAGGTATCTAATACCATCCTTTATTTTCCTAATGAAGTAGCACTCTCTAGTGCTCGATTCCAGCTTACTTGCATGGAATCTTAGTAAGGATATATAATGTAGTCTCTACTACATATATACCAGGAAACTAAGAGGAAATTACGCTAAAATTCATCATTGATCAAATCATGTCACACATGATCCAATTGTATCTCCCTTCAACTCTATTGAGTTTAGGTGTGTTAGGAGGAAAGAAATGATATTCATATCTTCATAAGGTATTCTTTGAATTTATCTAACAGGTACAAGCTACCTAGGTTAGATCAAATTCATTTCATCTTTCTTCAGACTTTGGTTCCAAACCAAAATTATGAAAGCTTTGAACATTTCAAAGGTTTCTTAGGTGAAGAGAAGAAATCTCATATCATACATAATTATCAATAGATATCACATATCCATAATGTTTATTATGATATAGATGATCCACATACATCAATATGTATGAGATCTTGAATACCTCGACATCTAACACCATTCCCAGAGAAGGGTGTATTGGACATTTTACTTTAAATACTATATTCACAAGTATGTAAGATTTGAAATTTTAGACATTCTAAAGTTTCATCTCTTACTTGTCTATTGATCAAATCAACAAACATATGTCCAAAACTTGATGCCAGATCATTGTCAAATGATCTTCATCCTCCTATTGATCTTTTAAGGTTCAACTTTCAGTATTAGAAATCTTAATGAACCATTCATTAATTTTCTAATTTTGTGGAGTCCATTAGATGCTAGATTACTATCTGAAATATATCCATCATAACTCTTTATGATAGGTTTATTCCATGATTCATGTTTATTTCCAACATTTAGAAACAATCAATGAGTGTATTCTAATATCTAGGTCATAGAGACATTCTCTAAGACTAAGGACTCTCCCACTGATAATATGGAGTCCATTTATCCAATAGAGATTGTTGCAACAATTGCATCAATATCCATGTGGATAACTATAAACCTTAAGATCAAATTTTCCAGTCTTCTTAAACATATGCAAATTGCAAGTGTCAATAGAAGAATAAGATACAATTATTAGACTCTAATCCTATCTTATAAGAAAGTCAATTTCAATGATTAAATGTAGATTATTCTGGTGCTCTATCCGAGTCCTTCTCTAAGGATTCTAGATAGACTTGATAGTCATACCATCAACACACCAACTTATTGCAGTATTGGAATTCATCCAACTCTTTGGATGTCATATAGAAGTCACAGAAGTAGGTCAACTCTTTGACTTCCCTTCTTACTCGGGTCCGACCCATGCTTTCACTGTGCTCCCTTCATCTATAAACAACCATTGCTTAAGACTAAGGATCTCTTATGTTAAATTCAAAAGAATTAAATGTAAGAGCATTTCAACATTTATACAAGCTTCATTACATTCATACAATATGAATATTATGAAGCTTCATGAATATTAGAGTATAAACAGTAGAATGATGACACTCATCATGTCTACATCCATGTAGACTCTTAAGACATTGATTCAGGTAGGTATTCAAATATTTTGAATACATCATCTCTTATAGAGCTACCATTATGCATGATGCAGTGAACCATTCATTCATGATAAAAGTTCAAGAGCACATATGTATGCCAAAATATCTTCTTAGATTTTATAAGGATTAATTTGACAACTGCGATCATCATCAACATGTCACTTCCAAAGTACATTTGATGATATCAAGACTATAGAGACATACAAACCCTAGGGTTGTAGATCTATTGTCTATTTAATTGTCATTCCTCATTATTATGAGGAAACTTGCACATTGCAACCACATACATTATGTGTCCAATTGCAAGTACAATATCTGGATCATGAGTCCAATCCATGATATTTTACTGGTTATTATTGAGTATAACATTAAGTGGGTTTAATTAAGGATATTCTGAAATAAGAAATTTACATAAGGGTATATATATTATATATACATATTCTAATTTGATTTAGGAGTTTTTATATCAAAGTTGTCTTGCCTTGTCAACACTGAAAGTTCATTCCCTTAATCATTTTCATTGTAAGAGATATACTTACCATTATAGCTCAAGCAAGATCTGGGATCTCCTTCCTTATCTTTGTTACATCCCAATAATATGAGAACCTGTAACTCGGATAAAAAGAAGCGGGAACACATTCCGCCTTGCAAGTCCAACTTGCATCTTCCGATTCGGTCTTTAACACCCGGGCACACCACCCCTAAGGTGATGTTGACCCGTCATTAGTTGAACTAACCATCAACATGCTTAATACTCGCTATACGCAATCCAATATCACCCCAATAATATGAGGACCCGATATTGGGGTCACTACGTATACAACCTTACTCTTTCGAGAAGCGAAGAGCCCGATCTAAATGGATTGTATGCAGGAGTTGTCACTTCGGACAGGCATATTCTACATATAATATCTGGCGACGGAACCCTTCACCTTGACGGGAGACCATGGATGTCACTTCTGTGATCCTTCATATCATATTCAAATTCTAATTAATCATTATGAATCATATTCATTATGATAAATTCTTCCAAGGGAAATAACAAATCTATTTATAATAGAGTGTCTTAATTTTAATTGAATTCCAATTAATCTAATCACATTAAATTAATGATCCAATTAATATCCAACAAATATTTTTTTAATTGTTACTTGAAATATGATATTATCTCAAATACGTATTATTTCGAATTTTAATAATTAGAAAATACATCATGATCTCTCAGGCATCATTCGCTCCCTACATGCTGTCATGGCCAGTACCGGCGGGAGTGGGACGGACCGCAGCCGGTGCGACTCGCTACCCCAGTGATCCCTGACTAGACACCATATCCGCCTTGGGAAAAAACAATGCCGAATCATTCACTTTGTACTTGAGATGATCATCGATCTTTCAACCAAAATTATACCATATAATATTCATCAAAACCATTTTGATAATATTATAAGGAGATTTGCTAAATAAATCCTCAATCCTATTCAAGCAACAAGGTTTTGCATGTAAAAGTTGTCCTACAACTATTGTAGGATAAACTAGAGTTTTCATGAAAACAATGTTTGTTGGAAATTTCATATTAACCAATTGTGATCAAGATCAACTATCTTATCAATTTGGTTAATGCAATGTCATTCAAGGAAATAATTATCATCTTTAAATATTTCACAAATATTTATCAATAATAATTTAAGAAAATTAACAATTAATTTTCATTAATTTATTTGAATAACAATCACAAGGTTCATGATAATGATGCAATTTCCAACAGTGACCCTCACTAACTAAAAATAGCATATCTCATTCATTTTAAATCTAAATTAAGTAAAATCAATTTCCAAAGGTTGATAACTTAATTTAAAAATGAAATCATATGATAAACATGCATTTCTAGGCGTTTTAAAACCGTAATTAACATCTTAATTACGTCTCTAATCGCCATCCTCGAAACAGTGGATATATGGTCAATAAAACGATCATATCTTGAGAAAACGGAATCCAAATTACGCAAACTCAAATCCTACTGTTTCCTTAATTAATGGGGAACATATACAATTAAAAATTTTTAGTTTAAACATCTTAAACAAGGCCGAAATTTTATCACAAGACAGGTCTGCGAAAATTGAAATGCTAAAATCTTTACGAACCCAAACGAGCCCGAATCTTCGTAGGTGCATGGATCTCATCCAAAACCTTCGACAACCTGGCTCTGATACCACTAGAAGGATATGGAGAAATCCTCAAGCGCATCACAGAAGCGTGATGATCACATCAAATGCGATCAGGAGCGACTAGTCGCACTAGATGCTCAATGCAGCGGAAATTAAAATTTCTATGTGACGAAACCACATGATCCAAGAACACTTCTCTGATTGTTTCGTCTAAATCATAAACAAGTAATAGGATTACCTCTTGAAACGTGGTTGTTATCGAGTCTCTAAACAAATAGACCTCCTGTCTCAAGTCTGATCTGACGGAGGAGACGCTTGCGAGCGCGGGGATGAATCACGTGCTCCTCGCAATCCATGTTGATGATCCAAGCCACAGATCTCCTGATCTCGACAAACGAGATACGATATCTTCTTCACGAGCAAGGCACGCTGAAGTAGACAGAGATCCACGAGAAAATGATAACGACGACGCTGCAGCGATGGAGGATCTCTCTAGGGCATCCATGGTGGACGACCACATGAGAGATAAAGAGAATGGGCATGTAGAGAGAGAGAGAGCATTCATTGAATTCGAGTGTATAGAAGAGAAAGGGGTGCCTCATCTTATATAGGGTTTTGGGAGTCCATGGATCCCAATCCATGGACAACACACAATCAACGGATGAGATTGATTATATCTCTTTCAATGGCGAGGATTGTTGTTGGTAAAACACAACAACAAGTGATTTAATTTGAATTAATTCATATTGATAAATCAACATAATTAATTCCAATTTGAATCACATTTGACTAGAGAAGAGATAATGAGAAGACTAAACCAATATCTAAAATAAGGGGATGGCTACCATCATCTCATGAGATCTCAATATCTCATGAGATTTCATTATCTCATGATTATATCACGTTCTCTTGTCGAATTAATTTTCACAAAAACTAATTCCAAATTAGCTTTTGGAAAATATCAATCAAGCCATTGAAAAAATGTGAATCTCATTCACAACCTAAAACTAAATGTAATTATATTTTCAATTGATCATTCAATGTGAATCACATTCACATTAACAATTAATCAACAAATATAAAACACAATATGGCTCTCTCTTATATATTATAAATCACATTTGAAATATATATATATAATTAATATGGATAGTGCTATCCACATTATTCATATCCATGATAATTAAATCACATTTGATTATCTTGGATCTCCTTTTGCAATGAGCCCAAATAACATGAATCACATTCACATTATTCACATCTTTGATAAATAAATCACATTTAATTATCTTAAATATCTCTCCTTATAATATGAATCAAATTCATATTATCCATGATAATTAAATCACTTTTAATTATCAATTTTCTCGATGCTTGGATAAATATATCAACAATTAAATTATCCATGAACTCTTTAAAGGGTGATGCGCTTTCTCCGCGGATACTTGGAGATAAGGAGATGGCGATTGTATTGTTCCACGTATAGTGACTTGGATATTGAGATCACATTTCAAATCCAGATCTCGGGCCTCCCACAGATGCTTGATTAAATCAAGACCGCAAATCTAATCTTCTCATTATATCTGAATCACATTCAGATCAATGTCCAATATTTGCACCAGGATCAAATTACTTCTCTACTGAGAGGAGTCACTAAAATCCAGACCCGTTTCATCACTCCCTAGGAATGGAAGCGTCATGGTTATACAATCGTTTATGATCACAACACCCTCAGGTATTCCCAATACATGTACATCCTGCATACTGGAAGACTCAGAATAAACCCGAAGTATTAGATCAACTTTATATTGTCTACTTCATGGTTTTATAAGTAAGTTTCTCATTTGATCATTGGGAGTTGGTATCGATCATATACTTTCCAAAAGCATATATCATACCTAGGTCTTGATCATATACTTTCCAAAAGTATATATCAAACCTACAAATTCAGTCAAGCTTCCAAAGTAAGACGACCGTGCGCACGAAATTTGATTCTTCCCAATATCTCATGAGTGAGCTCATGTCTTCCGGTTCAGTAATGAACATGTATGATCCCTTTGAGAGATCTTATTACTCATATGCCCTTGCATGCACACCAGCGCGCCGGTGTATAGACCTTGGTTAGGTCATCAACCTATTGGTCTACCAAATGTACATACTCAGACATATAGTAACACATCTATCTCCGGTCAGAGGATGCGTGCCTGTATCGTGACAGCATACGATCTAGGACTTTGGTTATCTCAATCTCGTTAAGTCAACTCTTTGACCTAACTAATCCGACACTTCCGAATCTCTATTCCTATGCAGAGGACCTGCATCAAGAGGTCGGTCAGATATCAGCCTATGTGAGAAAGGATTGCCATCTCCTAGTCATGCTGGAGATCATCTCTTAGTAATCATTTGACGGTGCTTGATGAGTCCTCAATCTAACCCTTTAGATATTCATCCAAGCACCAGCCTCTATGATTCAATTATTGAATCAACAACTATATGATTATTTAGATGGCCATGGTACATAACCCTAATTGTACTAAGGGACCTATTATGCAAATTATTTATTCTTCATTTCAGATCAGGGAATGATATTTGCAATAATATTTATTGCATAATGGCTCACCGTGGGCTCGCATGTCCAACACAATAGAGTTAGCAGTCCCAATTATATATTTTTTTGTTATCACTTTTTTTTCTATTTTTCAATGCAATTGTCTAACGAGCTTCCAATTCCATTAACATCCTAGGTGATCAAAATCGAAGAGAGAAGGTCGAAAAATCCATGCAAGTCAGAAATCGATGATCCATGCAAAGCCAAAAGACTTAAAATGCTTCCCATCTCTCTCCATGCAGGATGCATAACAGAATTGAAAGCTACACTACATGAGATGCAAGCCTATGAAATCATCCTAAAATAGAATATGCTATTATCGTGAAGCACCATATGCTTACTATCTAGATATGATACCTAAGTCCGCTCTTCGATGTGACCTCTCTTAGCACACAGCCTCATGTCTAAATAGCCAACAATTACGATTTGACTAAGTCCAAAAGCGAGTCTAAAGGTACATGCAAATGTATTAGGACATTGAACCTTAATCTATGGAGCAAGCACATCTTAAAATAAGGATTATTCACACAAAACAAATAAAAATAAAGTTGAAAAACAAAGAAAAATAAAGTGATGAAAATACGACAAAACCTGATGAGGTCATTAAGGGAACAATCCCCCAGGAAATGGACCTCATGAAGTATGAAGTGTCCAAGAGAGTCCCAATTATTACAAATTAATCTCTCTCTCTCTCCTAATTACAAAATAAGATGAAAAAATAAAAATAAAAATGATAAAAAGAGACGATCTTCGAAAATCCCTCTGAGTCTTCATTTGGCGCTCTCCCTTGCCAGCTATGTAAGAAAGCCAACTCCACCTTGCTTGGGTGCACAAGTCCTCCTAAGAAGTTCCCCTCACGTAGCGGTACCTCGCAACAAAGTCAAACAAGGAGAGGTGTTAGATAGTTCACAATTAATATCAAATAAAATAGAAAATGAAGTAAAGAGACAAATGGATAAATAGACAAGAGTAAATAAAGAAATAAGGAATCCAATCTATGCGGCCTTGCTCCCCAGCAACAATGCCATTTGATAACCGAGATCTAGTAAGGGTCTAAAATGATCCTCACTATGTGAAGACAAAATGTCTCTAAGGCGGTCGCTCACCAAACCTCTAGTAAATCAATGATTAACCCATAATATCGATTAATTAATGAATAACAAACATGTGGAATTAAAATTTATTATAACTCTAGAACAAAAGTAAATAGCAAGTAAGCATGTAGAGGTCGAACTCAGGGAGCAAACAGTAGATTGTGCAATGAAGTTCAAAAATTGTTCTTTTCTCTTGTCCATTTGTTGTTTTTATGGGTTTTTAATTTTCTTTTTTTTTGTATTTAAATTTAACATCTTTTTTATTTTTCTAAATTTTATTTTCCTTTTAGTTTTTTATGATTTATGTTTTCTTTTTCTTTTAATTATATAATATAGATAATATACAAAAATATAAGGCTATATATACAATATAGGTTTATATTATTAAAAACACTAATAAAAATAAACAAAATACATGGAATAAAATATTTTTAGGTTTTAATAACTTTGCTAATATTTGTATGATTTTCTATAATTTTTGCATATTTTTATGCATTTTTAAAATAAACAATATCCCGAATCAAATATTCAATAAATAGATAGAATTGAATTGAAGATTAAAAATAACAAATAAGGTCCAAAGTTCTCAAATCAATTTTAATAGATAGATATTAATATAAAGAAAATTCAGAAATAAAAATAAATATTTTTAAGGTTTTTTGGAATTTTATATTTTTACTGGACTTTGGAACTTTTTAATTTTTTTTCTATTTTTCTTTTCAATTTTTAGGGATTTTTGGTTGTAGTTATACAAATATAATAATAAACAACACATTTTTTTGGTATTTTTTGAAAATGTTTTCCTATTTTTTTGTTATTTTTCCAATTAAAAAGAGATAAAAACATTCTCATTTGATTTTTAAAATATATATAAAATGCCCAAAATGTAAATCCAAAATTATGGCGTGCAAATACATGCTAGCGGGCATTTATCCCTAATTTTGCATTTTTTACACATGAATGCTATTTTAAATAAATAGAAGAAATGCATAAAAAACATTTACTGGCGATGTCATATTTGCAATTAAAAATAAATTCAGGGGTTCATCTATAAATGTGACAAAGATATATAACTAGTAATCAATTTTATTGGACTAAACATAAATACAATAATGGCTAGGGATATACATGCAATTTTCTCGGACAAGACATGAGTTGAGCCGGACAAGATCAAAAACAATTATAAAATAACTATTAGATCCTTTATGCAAAATGCCCAATTTTTTTATACTACATATTTTATTTACACGACGAATAAATAAATTTAAAATTGTGGGGGTTAGATTCGCAATTTACCCCAACACATACGCGATCCAACGGTGGCGATTCCTTCAATTAACCATGTGGCACACACTAGAGGTGTGATACCCCTTCGGCATGGACGATAGTGATATGATCCTGGGCGCAATCCAATAGCTGCAACACTACACGATCGGGCACACACGATCAAAACTGCAGCAAGAGGAGGATGCCACGGTGTTGAATCTGCATTTCATCATCATTATTCATTTATTTTGGCTTAAAATCCCTTTTAAAACACAATATATTACTAAATCCATGTTCTTACTAACCGACATCTGTGTGTAAGTATTGTACATATATTATTATTTTAACCTAAACTAAAAACTAAAGAAATAAAGTAAAAATAAATAAAATAAAAGACTGTATATATGTAATAGATACAGACTGACCCGAACCTGAAAGAAGGTCAAGACTTGATCTGATTGATCAGGAATAAAGTAGGGGAAGATAGGGTCTTTAATCAGAAAATCCAAAAAAATATTTTGTAAATACTTTTCATTTATTTTGTGTATATTGTATAAAATTTACACTATTTTATTTATTCATAAAATGACCTCAAATTAAATAATTTTCTGAACAAAAGTTGTAAATAAAAATGCTTTCTAAATAATAAAAATACTCTTAAAATAAAATCATGTACAGAATAAAAGTAACCACACTCGGAAAAAGCTATAAAGCGATAATTGAAAGACCAATTGCGGCTCCATATGAACTCATACTGAATCAAACTCACTTTCATCATATTATAAATTAAATTACGTTTAAAATGACAGTGGTTTCATAATTTTTGGAGTTACGGTTTGAAATACGATTTTCTGGGGTGGTTTTTGCATTTTTACCATTTATTTATGGTATATATTTATGCATATTTATTTTTTTACATAATGTATTCGTAAATAATTTCAAATATTTTTTTAATAATTATTTAAAATAAAAATAAATTTAAAAACATAAAATAACATAATGTTCTTATTTAACTATGTGTATAATGTACCATATGTGTATATTACATGTATATAACTAGTTTCCTTAAATAACCACACTAAAAAAGTTAAATAATTAACATTCCTTTTTTAAATTAATAAAGTGACGAAATTTATTTATTTATTTAACTAATTGTGTAAATAGTAAAAAAGTATGTACATAATTTAATGAATTCCTTAATTAACCCACCATTAAGGTGGCTCATTAAGTTATTGGTTTTTATTATTATTTTAATTAATTTAATTCCGAAAATTATATTATATTATATATTTATCTTATTAATTCTACCATTGACATCCTTCCTTTTTTCTTCTCAATTCAAATTTTGAAATTCAAATTTTTTATTCTTGTTTATTTGGCTCCTCTTCCCTCAATCACATTAGATCAATTTATTACTGAGAGGAGTTTATTCTCTAAGAGCCATCTTGTCATAGAGAGGTCCCCAGCTTCCAAGCCGTCCGATGACATCGAGTCGATCCTCGTCAAGGCCATCACCACATTATACCCTCCCACGGTGAGATCTATTTTTTCATTTTTATTTTTTGTTTTTATCTATGTTAATCATAGTTTAATTTTTTTGCTTCTTTAATTTCCTTGTCATTTTTTTCAATTTTAGATCATAGTTGTTAATAGTAGATCATTGTTCCATCGCATCCAACCCGATCCATTTCACATTTTTGACTATAACTTTCATATATCGATCTATCCACATTCCAATTCTATCTCACACTATCTTTCAACTCCGATCACGCACGGTGATTGGAGACATGGTTCCGATATCCCATTTCATCGAACCCAAAACCATTCACATATGTTTTTTTATTTTTGCCCGAGCCGTCATGCGCGAGTCGTCGTATTTTTTATTTTATTGAAGGACTGGAAGATCAAAAAAAGAAAAAAAATAAAAAAAATAAAGAAAGTGCAGTTTTAGTTTTTACAAAAAAATTCAGAAGTTGCAGGCGCCGCCCTCCCCACCTGCAAGCGGCTCCAGCTGCTCTCATATCCACGCGAGGGCTACACGCTCCCACGGTCGTTCCTCTGCTGATACCGGCCTCCTGCGCCATCTCCATCTGTTGACCGGAGGGCGTGTGTTGCCCACCTCCGCAGGAACCCCCGTCGCGCCCTGCCCGCACACGAGGCCACCTCCATCGAAGAGCTCCACCACCGTCGTGCCACACGGGGACCACCAACGCTCGCCGTCCCGCGGGATGCCCACCTTCCTCCTAGAGCACATCTGCGCTGACCTTCCCGTCGGAGTCCTCCACCATGAAGCACACCTCACCCCAGGGAGGAGAACTGCTCCCGACCACCACCACAGAGCAACCACCTCCGCGCTAAGCTCCTCATCTCGCCATCGCGGCTCAGGTCCACCGCGTCCACCACCTGCAAGATGAGATCCACCACCTGGGAGAAGCAGCTCCACCCGCCGACCATCGCGTTGCACGATCTCCTCTCCATCTGCGGTCCCGCCCGCAGGAGCTCGACGCCACCGACTGCCTGCGCGCCCTTCGATCGCGCTCCGCTGCTCGCCACTCCACCCACCGCCAGATCATCTGCGCATCGCCCTTGCTTGGAGGAGAAGGAAAGGGATGACGCCCTTCCACTTGGGCATGAAAAGCAACGAAAAGAAAAGAACACCCCCCTCCAAATTGAAAACCCTATTTTTGGAAAATAAATACGTGAACCCCCCAGACATTTCATGATATCGCAAAGAAGCCCCTACAAGAGCATCCAACACGTCACGCGTTTTCGTGGGTATATTGCGATGTTTACCCTATCTTTTATTAGTGTTATATGTTATTCAAAAGCAATAAAAATTTACATTTTAGACCCTAAATTTTAGACATTTATTTTGCATGTTTTCTTGTTAAAAAATATTTTTATTGTTCAATAAATTATGGAAAATTCATGTTATACTCATGTTGCTTGTCTCTTCATTGTATAAATTTTTATTACATTTTATTTTCATTTGATATTATTAAAAAAAACATTGCATTTTCCCTATTTGAAATTTGAATATTGTGTAGCTTCCTTTTTGTGTATTTAATTTTCTATCCAATTTCCATGCATTACATATTTTTAAAACTCAAAAAAAATGCAAAATATCAAAAAATCTTAGAAAAAGCATAAAAATATAGAAAAATCCAAAAATTATGATTTTACTTCTTGTTTGTATATAGTTTATTATAGTTTTTAGGAAAAATAAATTCAGTATTTTTTTATTTTGTTTACTATTTTAAAATTGCAAAATAGTCTTATATATTCATTGTTTAATTTTTCTCTTTTTTCATTTAAATAATCTTAAAATTTTGAAAAAAATCTAAAAATCACTTAAAATAGTAAAAATATAGTAAAACACAAAAAAATTTATTTGTACAATTTTGAGCATTTTTGATATATTTGAAAAATAAAAAAAATAGTCATTCTCTATTTTGTATTTAGCTTGTTTGAAAATTATTTTCTTGAAAATTAAAAATTTTCAAAACTAAAAATCACTAACAATAAAAAAGCAAACAATATAAAAATGACATCATAAAAATAAAAAAATACCACAACCTAGAATTGTGTTCATAGAATTCCTTTATTTATTTCATTGATTTCTCATTGATATAATAACCTTCGAGATTATAGCCTCCCTGAGTTCCATCCTTTTACATATATAGGTAAATTAAATAGCAAAAATCTCTTGTTACATTTTTTGTAATTAATTTAGTTTGAGAATCAAAATAATTTTTTTGTTGTGGGATTATTTGGGTTGCAACAACACTTGCACATGTATTCAATAAATAATTAAAAACCCTTGAGGATCCCTTACCAACAAAATGGCACTATTAATTCTTTGGGTTGCAACGATATGACTTGTTCATATTTCATCTAATTAAAAACCCCTTGAAAATTTGTACACCTATTCATTATCCATATTCATTGTATTTATTTCATAAATTTTTGCTCATATTTTTATAAATTGTGTTCCTTACACATTCTTTATCTTCTCTTTCTTGCGAGGGCCAGACGAGCGAGGTCGACTTTCTTAGGAGAGCTGGCACACCCAAGCGAAGAAGACGCGGTTTGATTCATCTCGAAGCCGCAGGAAAGCGTAGGAGGAGGATAAAAATTAAGAGAGACCATCATTTGGAGCATAGATAGTTTTTTATTTATTTTATCATTTTAAATAGTCAAGAACTATTGTAAAAATGACACTATAGACCTTATTTTCGGGGTCTGTTTCTCTAAGTGTCGGTCCACTTGGGGGACCTCACCGCTGTTTTCTCTCTGTTTTTATCATTTTTATTTTTATTTGTTTATCGCGGATTTGTGTTTTCTGACTTTATTTTATTTTGTTTTCTGTAAGTGAAGCCCCTAGCCTTATGTTTTATTTGGTTGTGCCAGGTAGTTATTAGGTCGATAGCCCTAAAAGAATATTTTTCCTATAGATCGTTTGGACTTAGGCAAATAATAACTTGGTTCTTCCCGAATAGAAGTTACTTCTTAGGATGGTTCTCGCTTACATTTGCATATAATTTAGTTTTATTTTTTATGCGTGGATCATATTGCATGTAGAGTGCTGGATTCTGGTCTGCACCTCTATCTCTAGCATTTGCATTTCATAATTTCTCGTGCATCGGCTTTTTCATTTTCCTCTCTCTATTTTTGTGGATATAGGAATAATGGAAATAAAAAAATACGTTAGACGCGTTTTTATTCGAAAATATAAAAAAATAAAAATTAAAAAAAATAAAAAATTAGGACCGGTAATATCACTTGGCCCCTTAAAATTAAAATAATTGATTCACATCATTGTCTTGGGAGGGCAATCCCCTCATTGTATTCGCATTTTATTTGCCACGTAAACACTAAGGATTAGTGCCCCAATCCCAGGCCTTCCTCCATGTTTGTACAACTTTGTGTTTGATCACCTAACTATAAAATTGACCAAACCTTCACGGTCTTCACATTGAGTAGAGTTGGTGAATTGGGGTTTGCATTGTGTTTGTATTGTGCTTCGTGTTGAGTTGGTTACGACCATCCTCTCTAGATCATTAGCAGTCACATTCTCCTTAATACCTCCCTCCCACCCTATTCTGATTTAATCCCTCATCATGGTGGGAACCACACTATCTTTTCCTTCAGAGTGCATCGGTCGTTTGGATGCGACTCAGATCCTAACAAAATCACAAGACAACGATCTATTTGATCTGGACGTAGATTTCTATGAGCTTACATATCATAATACATTGGACGGTTTTTCTATGATTTTGAGAGAGAACCCATTATTTGAATATGATCATTCCTTTTCTTCCTCGAATCATCCAGATTTCTCACATCTCCCCAAGGGGTTATCTGTTGGCGGTGTGTACTCTGTACTCGATCTCACTCCCTCGTTGTGCATCTGATCCGTCGGATCACGAAATCGAGTCTTCTGATTATTCTGATTCTTTCGATATTTCCGATCTTTCTCTGTTTGATATTTCTTCTCTCCTTGACAACCCTTGCAAGGATGATCCGATCCTTGAGTTATTCAATGCTACACATGATCTCTCTTCATTACATGCATCAGATATCTGCTTTCTTATTGAGTCTCCTGATCTTAACCTTCCATACATTTTTTAGATGATGATTGACGTGGAGGATTCCATGATAGATCTTTCCTTCTCCACGTTCGATTTTTTCAGTTCCAACCAGTTACTCCACTCTGACCATGAGCCAAAGATTTCATTTGTTCTACTGGTACC
Organism: Ottelia alismoides; assembly: GCA_037367405.1. NCBI lineage: Eukaryota > Viridiplantae > Streptophyta > Magnoliopsida > Alismatales > Hydrocharitaceae > Ottelia > Ottelia alismoides. Next base: position 657,962 of record JAZKJV010007898.1, on the reverse strand, counting down.
CGATTTTATCTACACATATATTTACCCGGTAACAGACACCCTCTTGATTTCTTATCTGGGTGTCCTCCTTTGCATTGTTGACTACATTGTTGTTCTCACACTGAGATAACAATGACAGTACGATACTCGTATTACATATGTCATCCTAAACCTTGATACTGTATTGTCCTAACCTTTGTTCCCAGCTAGGGGCGTAAACTCTAGCGCTTGTTGAGAGGCACCTCAACAATGTATACCTTATATATATGGGTTTTGTCTTGATTTTCTCCTTCCTTCGTCCATGTTATCGTTCACCTCTTGTATGTATCTGTGTGCTATACTTAGGATGTACTTTATCCTATGTATGGCGGGTGAATGATTTGTGTTGTTCATATTTGTCTTGTTCATTACTCCTATTGTTGCTTATACCTAAGGATACTCTACCCCAAATATAGGGGGAGCGATGTTGTTCATATCATCTCTTTTGTGTTTTTTTGGATCTCGCGATTGTCCCCCAACTTGTTGATATGCTATACTTAGGGCTATCTACTCTAAGTATAGGGGGCAAGTCAAGACGTTGAGTCTGTTAATTCTTTTCCTCGATTTTTCCTTTTGTACAATCTTCTATACTTAGGATTACTTGATCCTAACTATGGGGGGATCACTGACTTCTATTCCGTTTATCTTTTCTTTGAGTCATTGCTGTATAGTGTTCTTTTCACTTTTCTATACTTAGCACAAGTTATGTCTTCCGTTGCAACTCTTTGATCACTATGAGGACATATTTCGAGATAAGTATAGGGGGTGTCGTATATATTGTATATATACTTTAGACATAACTCGTACTTTTGAAAATATGTTTTGGGATATCTATATAAATGTGTAAAATCCACGTGTGTATATAGACTTTGGTCACCTTCCATCTTATTAAAAAAACAAACAGAAAATTATTATTTAAATACACACACGCAAAAGTTTGTATAATTTGTAAATATACTTGTATATATTTTACTAACCCTTTTTCTCTTAAAATAAAAAATTTAAAAAAAAATCCTCAAATTTTTTGTATAATCCGTATATATACTTGTATACTTTTTACCAACCTTTTTTATCTTAGAAAAATTCTTTAAAAATATTGCTTTGTATATATTTCTTGCATGTGCATTTTTCAAGATAATATTGACATTTAATATAAGTTTGGAATAAAATATAAGAATGGAGCTTAGTTGGACCTTAATCCACTTAATTTCAAAGGAACTTTCTAAGAAATGGAATTAAGGCTTTCAGGTCCTAGCGACTTAATTCTTTAAGTCCGTAAGACCATGTTCACATATCGTCTTGAGTAGTCTAAGTACAATATTTAACAACACATGCATCATTCTTCTAGACTGTGGCTTAACTTGGACAAGCACTCTATATGTAGGTCTTCATGGATGAGGTGGTGTGGAGGCAGATTCCTTTGGCTTGGGGTAGCACACGGGTGTGTAACAACTACTTGGAACACCCATCTTTCTCTAGGGAGGGTAGTGCATCTCAACTTGATCTAGTAGCATTGATGTCTAAAGACAAGATGCTATGAGGATGCAATAATGCTTCAAAAGAGGGATAGTCTACTAGCTCAAGAGAAAGACCTCCTTATGTAATGTTACACCTTGTATATATTTTCAAAAAAGAGAAATGGAAAAGAAAAAGGGAAAAATGTAGAATCTACAAAAGTGGACAGGCTTGATTGAAAAGTAAAATGCATGTCAGAGTGTATATACAAGTATAAAAACAAAATAATAAGAGCTTCAAATTCAAATTTTTGTAAGCTTGCAGCTGGATGACATGACTACACTGGTTATACATCCAAGGATAGGTAGCTACACTAGTTACCGTCTATTCTTTTCTCCATTTCCTCTTCTTGAGCTGGTTGTACTTGAATATAGAAGGGAATATCCCTGCTCCTCGAGGAAAGAGTTGTTAGACAGGGGGACTAGAGTTACCTTGTTGAGAGAGGCTATTTCTTTTCTACTTTTGAGATGGGGAGCTATATTTCACTTACACTGTACAAGTAAAGATTCATAGTCATAAGAATTTTTGTATGTAGGCTTGTTCTGACTTGACTATTGAGGAGACCTGAATAGGAGTCTTGTGCAACTTGAAGGCTGCTAGGTTTTAAATCCATTTCTCATTAAGATTCCGCCACACTAATAGTCTAAAGGTCTCACAGAGCTTCATACTACAACTTTATGAAGATAAGTTTAATACTCAATGTTGTACTAATTTCTTTATTTTTCCTTTCTTTTCTTTTATTCACTTATTCTTTCAAATAAGTGTCTGCTAAGGGACTAGCAAAGGTAAAGCATGGGAGGTGATGAATATGCATTTCATCATCCTTATCTAGCGTAAATTCCCTTTTAAAACACATGTATATATTACTAAATCCATGTTCTTACTAACCTACATATGTGTGTAAATATTATAATTATATTATTATTTTAACCTAAAGTAAATAAATAAAGGAAAAATAAAGAAAATAAAATACTATATATATGTAATAGATACATGCTGACTCGAACCCCAAGAGAAGGTCAAGACTTTACCTGATCGACATGAATAAAGTAGGCGGAGATAGGGTCTTTAATCAGAAAATCCAAAAAAAAATTTGTAAATACTTTTCACTTATTTTGTGTATCGTTGTATAAAACTTACACTATTTTATTTGTCCATAAATTAACCTCAAATTAAATAATTTTCTAAACAAAAGTTGTAAATAAAAATGCTTTCTAAATAATAAAACTATCTGTAAAATAAGATCATATACATAATAAAAGTAACCACATTTGGAAAAAGTCGTAATGCAATATCTGAAAGACCAATCCCGGCTCCATCTGAACTGAAATCTAATCAAACTCACTTCCATCATATTCTAAATTAAATTATCTTTAAACTGATAGTGATTTCATAATTTTTGGGGTTACGGTTTGAAAGACGATTTTCTGGGGTGGCTTTTGCAATTTTACCATTTATTTATTGTATATATATCAATATTTATTTTTTTACATAATGTATTTGTAAATAGGCTGTAAATATTTTTTAATAATTTTTTGAAATAAAAATTTTAAAACATAAAATAACATAATTTTTATATTTTACTATGCGTATAATGTACCATATGTATATATTACATGTATATAGTTAATATTCTTAAATAACCGCACTAAAAAATTAAATAATTAACATTTATTTTTTAAATTAATATAATAATGAAATTTATTTATTTATTTATGTAAATAATATAGCATATGTATATAATTTAATAAATTCATTAACTAACCCACAATAAAGGTGGCTCATTAAGTTGTTGGTTTTTATTATTATTTTAATTATATTAATTCTACCATTAACGTCCTTCATTTTTTTTCTCAATTCAAATTTTGAAATTCAAAATTTTTTATTCTTATTTATTTCGCTCCTCTTCCCTCATTCAAATTGGATCAATCTTTTGGTGAGAGGAGCTAATCTCCAAGAGCCATCATGTCGTAGAGAAGTGCCCAACTTCCGAGCCATCCGGTGATAACGAGTCGATCATCGTCGAGGACATCACATCATTATCCACTCCCATGATGAGATCCATTTTTTTCATTTTTATTTTTCATTTTTCATCTAGGATAATCATAGTTTAATTTTTTTGTGTTTTTAATTTCCTTGTCATTTTTTGATTTTAGATCGTAGTTTTTAATCATAGATCATTGTTCTATCGCATCCAATCAGATCCATTTCAGATTTCGACTATCACTTTCACATCTCGATCTGTCCACGTTCCTATTCTATCTCACACAATCTTTCAACTCCGGTCACATACAGTGGTCTGAGACACGGTTTCGATCTCCCATTTCACCGGATCCAAAACCATTCACATTTCTATTTTTTTGACTGAGTCGTCGTGCTCGAGTCATTGTATTTTTTATTTTATCGAGTCATTGTATTTTTTATTTTATTGAAGGACAATAAGTTCAAAAAAAGAGAAAAATATAAAAGAAAAATAAAAATTTTGCAGTTTCTATTTTTACAAAAAAATTCAGAATCTACAAGCACCGCCCTCCCCACCAGTAAGCGGTGCCCTCTGCTCTCGTTTCCGCGCGAGGGCCACGTGCTCCCGCAATTGTTCCTCCACCAACACTAGCCTCCTGCTCCATGTCCATCTTCTAACCGGAGGGTGTGTGTCTCCCACCTCTGTAGAAACCCCCGTTGCACCCTGCCCGCACACGAGGCCACCTCCGTCGAAGATCTCCTCTACCGTCGTGTCGCACGGGGACCACCACTGCTTGCCATCCCACGGGATGTCCACCTTCCTCCTGGAGCACATCTGCACCAACCTTCCCGCCAGAGTCCTCCACCGTGCAGCACACTTCACCCCTTGAAGAAGAACTGCTCCAAACCTCATTGCACCCCCGCGCATGGAGCAGCTCAACCACCACTGTAGAGCAACCACCTCCGCGCTAACACCCTCATCTCGCTATCGCGCGTCCACCACCAGCAAGAGGAGTTCCACCGCCTTGGAGGAGCAATTCCGCTTGTCAACCATCGCCCTATGCGATCTCCTCTCCACCTGCAATCCCGCTTGTAGGAGCTCGACGCCACCGAACGCTCGTGCGCCCGTTGATCACCCTCCGCTGCTCGCCACTCCGTTGATCTCCCTCCATTGCTTGCCGCACGTGCTCCTGTTGATATCATACTTTCGTGCAAGTCTATATATATTTACAGGGTGGGTAACTCACTTGTTAAAAACAAAAAAAACAAATAATAAAAAAAGAAGAGTTTTACTTCTAACACTGACTGTGTCCAATCCAAAATTTTTGAAAAAAAATGGCTTCTTATTCATTTTTGCTTAAAAAAAGTTAAAAAAATAAATACAAAAAATCCCCTACATAAAAAAAATTTGTGTCTGCATTTCACACACCTGCACTTCATCCAGCATTTCATTCATTTTCATTTGTGAAAAGCATTGGGTTCTGTACCGAGTTATGAGCAGAAATTGAGAGTGATCTGGACTTGACCTTAATCCACCTAATTTTCAAAGGAACTTCACCGAGAAATGGGATTTTAGAAGCTTCGGGTCTTTGAATTAATTCTTTAAGTTCAACATGACAATGTGCAGCGTTTGACTCTTAGTGTCTAACATGGTCTCTTCATTCTGGGTACAACTCTAAAATAAGGAATTAATTTGTACTCTCGCACTATGCACTTAGCTCAACTCAGACGGGGTGTTGGAAGACTGTGTGAGTCTCTTTTCTGGTAGTGTGGAAATCTAAAGGCCGGAGTACGGGTTGAAATAAAGCTTTGAAAAAGGGATGGACGACTGGGCACAATTTTTTCTAAGACCCCAAAACATGCAAGGAAACAAAAAGATTTCATATGCATAGGGGCACAATAAGATGCAAGCAGAACCACCAAAAATACAAATACAAAGAAGCATTCTACCAAATAAGTATTTAACCAGAAATGTCCAAGCTTCAAAGACAACCTACATATCTCGGTGGAGACTCGGCTACACTGGCCAGCTACACAAGGAGAGGTGACTACACTGGCCACCCTCCAGTTCTTTTCTCCTTCTTCTAACTTCTCCCCCATTTCAATTGTGAACACAACGCGACAGACCTTAGAAGGAAATACCTGACTCCATGAGGACGAGTTACTGGAGATGAGGTTTTCATGGTAGTCCGGCATTCTGGATGGGAAAAGCTAAAACCTTTCACACACATGAGTCGATTGTTCAATGTTCATAAGGTATGCTTTGGGAAGAGGATTGATCTAAGATGACTTCTGAGCTGAAACTGTAACAATGATGTGTAGAATTTGAAGGCTGTTGATTTTAAAATTCTAAGTCTCACAAAACTTCCGCCAAACTAATAATCCAAAGGTCGAGTCTAGTTTTATTTTCACCTTCAGCTCATGGTCTTGGTATGGAACCCAATCTCATTTCACTTCATGGCATTTCTTTTGATGCTCAGGGACGAGCACGTTTAAGTATAGGGGGATGATGAATCTCATATTCATCGCTCTAAATCTCATTAATTAAGCTCAAATCCCTCAAAATCATTGTCATTTCTTCATTTATTCTGCATAATTAGCATTCATGCATGTTTTAATAAGAATTGCATTTTATAACTCATTTCTGCACAAAATAAGAAGCCAAAATCCCAGCTAAAATTAACCTGTAAATAGCCTAACTTCCCTGATTTTTAGCTAATTCATGCTAACTCCAAATGACCCAAAACCACCTCCATTGTATACATATAATCAAGAGTAATTAAAAAATACAAAAAAACCACTAACCCAAATAAGTGGACCAAAAACCCAAACCCCAATTGTAGGATTCTCGGACTAAAACCCTCATATCTTCCCCATCCAGTGTCCGTTTTAATCCTACTCACTTTGGAACTAATGTACATTCAAATACCTTCAAAACAAGACCAAGTTCAAGTGAATCGGAGCTCGCATGTGAAAGTTGGGTTTTGGGCCTCTTTTGTACATTTTGTATTTTAGCGGTTTTTGACCTATTATTTTATGTACATAATTAACCAATTTATTTTATTTATTTTTTATTGGTCTTCTTTGATGAAAGTTTTATTAAAATGCGCAAAAATCCAAATCCAAACTGAGTTTGAAATCAAAGAAACTAACAGAGTCCGAGTCTTCACTAACTGTCTGTACAAATTTGGTCGTTTTCATGTTTTATTTTATTTCTTCTTTTTCTTAATTAATAAAATCCAAAAAAATAGATTAATGTGTAAATATTTATCTTTGATTTTATCATATTTTTTCCAAATTTTTTTATCTGGTTTAAAAATGACAAAAAAATATAAAACCCAAAAATCAAGATATTCTATGTACATGGGATACCCCAAAAATATCACTTTGTGCAATTGATCGATTTTGATTTTGATATCTTCATAAAAGTTGTAGATCTCATCGAGACGAGCAATGTTTGTGAAGAAATGTTTTCGATCTGAGGTCGTTTGCTATTTCTTTCCTATTTTGCTTTCCGATTTTTGTGGGGATGACACGTGGCAGCTCCTGGAGCTGCCACGTGTCACCCTTTTTTCAGTTTTTAAATTTTTGTTTTTATAACAAAAATTAATAAAATCCACGCACGTGCGTGTCACGTGCCTTTGCCGCACGTGACCATCACGTGCCTCTCCCTCTTCCCTTTCACCGCCACGTGTCTCCACATGGGTCGTCCGATCTCGGCCGATCGGACGTTCCTAGCATCATCTCTTTCCTTCCTCCGCCTTGGGCACCACCACCCTCCAATTCGCTCCCTGATCTCCATCAGAGATCTCTTCACTACCGCCTTCTCCATCGCATCCTCTCACTCCCGCGAAATCTGCCATCTCCGATCCTCTGCCGCCTTCGCAAATCTCCAATCCCAATCATATCATCGTCAACCACCTTCCTTCACTGACCAAGCCCCTCGACCTATAAAGCTACTCCATCGCCCCCTTCTGAAAGCATCCGCCGTTATGCTCTTCAATTCGACGCCGGTGGTGACAGCCCGATCGATAACCTCTCGCGACGCGATCCGAGCATCGAAGCTCGTTGTAGCGGTGACCTTCACCTTCCTGCCTAGATCCGGCCCTCCTTCACGCTGTCGAGTCAACGCCATTTTCATCGGTCAACAACGCTTAACGTTTTCGACTTCTTCGACTATAGGACTCTACCTCTGACAACCACCGCTTCGTCATCAACAACCTCCACAACCCCTCCACCTTCAGCAACCGGCTCCGGCTTCGTCATCCACCATCGAGCATGCTTCCCTGTCGTTCATCATCAACATGCTTTGATGACCAGAATCTTCTACGTCTTTATCAACCGCCCATCGTCTTTAACTCTGCCACCGTCCTCCGACAACCACCATCAACAACGAGCAACTCCAGTACGGGCCAGACCTTCAATGATGCTAACTTTATCCTCGAATGCTACCAGCAGAGCTCTGCCTCCTAGCCATCGCCATCTTCGTCCAGTGCCACCGGAGCCACCACGAAGACTAGCTGAAGGACCATCGAGCCACCGTCACCAGAGCCGGGCATGAGACCCAAGACCCCCCACATATGTGCGAGGCATGTGAGGCCGGGGGGGGGGGGGGCATCATCAACCCCATGGGTCACGTGCCCAACACGTGACCGCGTGGGTAATTTGCAAAGAACCCCCTATCTCTCCTCCTATTTGCGCCTCAGTCCCCGCCGACCGGGTCACGTGCTTGGCACGTGACCTGTTGGAGATTTTGCAAAAAAATCCCCCTACTTATCGGTATTTATATTTTTAATCCTTTTCCTACTGTTTTTATTTATTCAAATATTGCACAATTACCCTGTGTTCCCTAGTTGTTTCGAACCTCTTCATTGCATTATTTTATTTATCAAAAATAGACATTTTGTTCTACATTTAATTCTTTACATTATGCATATGTCTGACATTTTTTATCAATGGTTAATTAATAATTAATTGTTTTGTGGAAAATTGCATATTTTGCCCATTTTGACTCTAAAATTCATAATTGATTAACCGTTGCTCTAAAAAATACCAAAAAATCATGGATTGTAGAATTAATTATGTTCAACATTACGCCCAAAAACGAATTGCATTTGCAAGTATAGTTTTCCTTGTAAAAATTATTTTGCATCAATATTTGTTTTTAATAGGTATTAAATCTCACATTTTTGAGATTTAGGATTTTTCTGAGATCAATCATTTGGTGATAGATCTTGGATAAATTTATCCCTCGAAAATAATTAGTTTTAATATTTATTACAATTAAATATTGAATTTCCTTGTGATTGCATTAAAAAATTCATAAAAAAATCATCTTGCATCCAAAATTCCAAAATAATTACAGTGCATTCATTTCATCATAATTATCATCATGGCCAAGTTTCATATTTTTCGGACATCGTTTGATTGATATTTACATATTAGTCCCTAAAATAGGCTAAAATTGCATTTTGCATCTCTAATTGCATAAAAAATTACAAAAAAAGTCTGCCTCAAAAAACGTGCACGGAATTTGATAGATTAAATTCTAGGTTGTTCCTTTGCCTCCTTATGTTCGACCTTGGGACTTGCCCAAGTAAAATAAACATAAAACCGTATTGATTAAAATTGACAAAACTTTCGTGTGGTTATTTCTTAATAAATTCCAATTGCCCGCCTACAACGAAATGACATATTTTTAAGCGAACGATAATCCACGCTTCATAACGAGGTCGATTCGTGAACCGTCATATGTAACGAGCTTCGAAGCTAGGATCTCGTCATGAGAGGTTATCGACAAGGTTGTCACCACCGGCGTCGAATTGAAGAGCAGAATGGTGGATGCTTTCGAAAGGGGGCGGTGGAGTAGCTTTATAGGTCAAGGGGTTTGGCCAAAGAAGGAAGGTGGTTGACGGAGATTTGATTGGGATTGGAGATTTGCGGAGGCGGCGGAGGATCGGAGATGGCGAATTTCACGGGAGTGAGGGGATGCGATGGAGAAGGCGGCGGTGGAGAGATCTCCGGCGGAGATCGCAGAGCAAATTGGAGGGCAGTGTTGCCCGATTTGGGAAAGGCAGAGGAAGGAAAGAGATGATGCCGGGGCCGTGTGATCGGTCGAGATCGGACGGCCCAGGTGGAGACACGTGGCGGTGAAAGATAAGAGGGAGAGGCACTTGCTGGTCACGTGCGGCAGAGGCACGTGACACGTACGTTCATGACATTTATTATTTTTTTATAAAAATGAAAATTAAAAACCTCAATAAATGGGTGACACGTGGCGGCTCCAGGAGCAGCCACGTGTCAGACCCACAAAAACTGGAAAATAAACAAAAAAATAGAAAAGAAATAGCAAACGACCTCGGATCAAAAAAGTTTCTTCACAAAAATTGCTTGTCTCGATGAGATCTACAACTTTCATGAAGACATCAAAGCCATTGATCAATTGCATAAAGTGATATTTTTGGGGTATCCCATGTACATTGAATACCTTTATTTCTGGGTTTTATTATTTTTTATCATTTTTAAATCAGATAAAAAATCCGGAAAAAATAGCTAAAATCAAAGATAAATTTACACATTAATTATAATTTTTTTGGATTTTTTATTAATTATGAAATAGAAGAAATAAAATAAAACATGAAAAAGACCAAGTTTGTACAAACAGTTAGTGAAGACTCGGACTCTGTTAGTTTCTTTGATTTCAAGCTCAGTTTGGATTTGGATTTTTGAGCATTTTAATGAAACATTCATCATAGAAGATTAATGAAAAAGAAATAAACTAAATTAGGTTAATTATGTAAATAAAATAATAGGTTAAAAACCGCTAAAATACAAAATGTACAAAAGAGGCCCAAAATCCAACATTCACATACGAGCTTCGATTCACTTGAACTTGGCCTTGTTTTGAAGGTATTTGAATGCACATCAGTTCAAAAGTGAGTAGGATTAAAACGAACATTGGATGGGAAAGATATGAGGGTTTTAGTCTGAGAATCCTAGAACTAGGGTTTGGGTTTTTGGTCCACTTATTTGTGTTAGTGATTTTTTTATATTTTTTAATTATTCTGGTTAGTGATACGTATACAGTGGAGTAGTTTTGTGTCATTCGGAGTTAGCATGAATTTGGTAAAAATCAGGGAAGTTAGGCTATTTACAGGTCAATTTTACCTTGGATTTTTGGCTTCTTATTTTGTGCAGAAACGATTGATAAAATGCAATTCTTATTAAAACATGCATGAATGCTAATTACGCAGAATAAACGAAGAACGCCAATGATTTTGAGGGATTTGAGCTTAATTAATGAGATCTAGAGTGATGAATCTGAGATTCATCAACGACACCCCCTTCCCCTTGGACGTAAAAAGCAACGAATCAAAAAGAACACCCACTCCAAATTGAAATCCCTATTTTTGGGCAAAAACTGCAAAAACCCCAAACATTTCCTGATATCGCAAGGAAGCCCCTGCCAAAGCATCCAACACCTGCGTCACACATTTTTATTGGGAAATTGTGTCTTTTACCCTCTCTTTTAATTTTTTTTATATTTTAATGCAGAAATAAACAAATTCATTTCAATCCCTAAATTTCATACATTTATTTTTATATTTTTCTTGTTAAGAAAAATATTTTTATTGCTAAATAAATTCTAGAAAATCCATATACTCATGTTGCTTGTCTCTTTATTGTATAAATATTTTATTGCATTTTATTTTCATTTAATAGTATTAAAAAATAAAAAACATAGCATTTTGCCATATTTGAAATTTGAAAAAGCATAACAAATTGAATATTTCGTTAGAAATTCTAAAAAAATAGATTATCCTCCTTTTTGTGTATTTAATTTTTTATCCAATTTTCATCATTAAATATCTTTAAACTAAAAAATTGTAAAAAATAAAAAATCTTAAAAAAAGCATAAAAGTTGTAGAAAAATCCAAAAATTACAATTTTTATTATAGTTTATTATAAAGTCAATAATTTTTTTGTCGAGGGATTATTTGGTTGCAATGACACTTGCACATTTATTCAATAAATAATTAAAAATTCTTGAAGAACCCTTGTCAACAGACGACCCCTACTCATCCTGAAGAACATGGAAGAACATACGATTGTGGTTCCTTCAATTGTTGCCCATACATGAGTCCAGTGGTCTATAGCCCTCCTCTAAGGCTCGGTACGATCCTCGAAGGTGTATGTATCGACTAGAGGTCTTGGAAATGGCAGGGGCCCAAATATTGATCCCTGGCTGCTCGGTAAAGTCCACGGCTCCAATTATCCTAGTGAAACTCAAAATCAACACCCCAAGCGGTCCTTCACCTCCAAGACCTGCATGAAAGGCTCAAGCAAACAAAATGGGGGTTTAGGCTGCGTTATTGGTGGCAATGAGTGGAAGATGGAGTGAATGGGTGTGCTCTGATAAGGTGGCGACAGAGGGAGCACAGATCTCCATATCACAAGGTGATATGGGTGGTTGGGGATGGTCTAAGCATGGAGAAATGATAGGGTAAGATAGTGAGGTGGTTTGTAGGTCGAGATACAATTGATGCGCACTGGGAATGTTTTTTGAAGCTAGCCTTCGGTGAACTCGAATCTACCTAGTTACGGTACTACAAACATTGAAATGATAATTGAATTGCAAAAAAAGAAAGACAAAAAAGAAAACTACCTAAGGAAAGTAAAGGGCACAACTCTTTTACTTGGATGGAGGGCCAAGGAGTAGGGCGGCCAAAGAGGCTTTCCGTGGGTGCACCTCCTCCTCCTCCATCCCCTTTAGACCGCAAGGGACCTCCAGCTGTCACCTGGATGCACGCTTGGTAGGAGTCGAAGGGATTTATGGTTAGGGAACTGACCAAAAAGGGAAGGGAAGAAGGATGCCTTTATTTAAAAATAGTGGTTGGCACCCTTATTGATTGGTAAATGGACAAGAATCGAAGCTATGTACAACCGATCTAATGAAACAACGAAATCACAAATGATGGAGTAGAAATGGTGAAGGCTCGAGGACGATGGAGCAAAGAAACGACGGGGAAAAATAAGAGAAGGCGGGTCACTCGAGGTGTCTGATGGAAGTTGGAGAGAATATAGGGACTTGACTAGGGTCAGCATTTCTTGCACTATGATTGATCCACGGGGGACGTTATAAGATAAAATAGCTCATTTTATTCCAAACTATTTAATTAGTAATAGTAATTGATTTTATTAATTTTTGGTATAAAATAAAAGTGTTTATTATTTTATGTAGTATTTTATTTGACTTTTATTTATTTTTTCGGGTTTATTTATTACAAGTTAATTTTTAATGGTATATTTATAGGTATATTTATCTACGTTTGGGTAGTTTATTTTTATTTTAATTTTTTATTATTTTATTTCATAAATTTATATGTTTATAACTTATTTTTAGATATACAAATATAATTTTATTGTTTTTTTCTGATTTATTATGTATACTTAAATAAATAGGGATATATAGTATATAGATATAAGTATAGGTATTTCATCTATGTATTTTCATAGAATTATTTTATGTTGTGTTTTCTTTATGGTTTTATTCCACTCTTAGTATGTACATGTATTATAAATAATATTTACAAAATTATAAAATATAAATTATAAAAATAATAAAGAATAAATAAAATGAATTTTTATTCAGGTATATTGTACAATAGGGATCCAAAACGTAACTTTCACATATTAATTCCAAAAAATATGAAACCGACTTCATTAAATAACTTATTAAAAGTTATATAGAATTAAAAGTGATTTCGATACATTTTGAGTTTTTATTAGGAGATATAGGTATGGGAAGTTGGGATTTTAGCTTTTTATTCAGAGTATAAAAAGTACATTGTGTATATTTTTAGTACAACCTCAATTTTGTAATTTTATTTGTAACTACAACTTTCATGTACAAAATTTATCGATGAATAAATAATAAAGAATAAAATAGGTCCCAAAAATGCACTATTGATGAATAAAAGGATGGGATTTTAATATATATTTGGCCCTTATCCCCCTACTTTATTCCTTGTCGACCAAATAAATTCTTGACTTGGTCTCGAGGTTTAGGGTCATAAAATACCTTTGGCATTTTATTATTTTTCTTTAGTTTCCTTTATTCTATATATTTGGCATTAAAAACTATATTTTATACACAATAAATAGAACAAATAATGAATGTTAATTTGTACAAAATAATGCTATATACATGCATTATCTAGGGTTTTAAGGACAAAATGATAGAATAAAGGTGATGAAATGGAGATTCATCAGTGAGAGGTATTGATAAATCTCCATTTCATCACCTTTATTCTTTCATTTTAGCCTCTATTCCCTAGCTAAATGCATGGAAATATCATTATTTTGCATCAATTAACATTCATTATTTATTGTATAAAAATTATATAAAATACATTGTTTAAAGCCAAAATAAATGAATAAAGAAAAAGAAGTAAAATGCCGAAGATGTTTTATGACCCTAAACTCTGATACTTAGTAAAGAATTGATTTGGTCAACAAGAAATATGTAGGGGATATAAGGGTCAAGCACACAATAAAACCCCTTATTCAATTAGACTTCAATAAGGCATTTTTGGGACCCATTTTATTCTTTGTTATTTATATCTCAAATCAATAAACTTTGTACATGAAATTTGTAGATAAAAATACAAAGAAAAATACAAAATTGATTTCATCTAAAAACAATATATAGTGTTCATTGTATACTCTGAATAAAAAGTCAAAACCCAAAGTTCCCAGACCCATATATTCTCCAAAAAACTCAAAATACATCAAAATTTAATTGTATATATCTTTTAAATGGCTATTTAATGAAGGTATTTTCATTTATTTTTGATTTCATACACAAAAGTTGGGTTTTGGACCCCTATTATACAGTATATCTGAGTAAAATATTTATTTTATTTATTCTTTTTATTTTTCATATATTTTTTTTGCAAATATTATTTATATTATAAGTATAATTGGAATAAACAGAAAGTATTAAAAAAACTAAAATAAATAATTTTATAATATATATATATGAATATACTATACTTTTATATATATAATAAATACATCTATTTATTTATGTGTGCAAATAAACTCAGAAAAATACATTAAAAATATATTTGTGTACATCTAAAAAAATATAAATATATAAATTTAAGTATACAAAATAACAAAATCTAAACTACAAAATAAAAATAAACAACATATATAGGTAAATAAACCTTTAACTATACATGTAAATAATAGCTCGTAATAAATAACTACAATAAAATATATAAAAATAGGGATAAAATACTACTGAAAATAATAAAACATTTTTCATGTTTTAACCTGAAATTAATATATTTATTTATTATTCATTATTCATTTTACAAGGCATTTTTGCCTTGCATTTTTCTGGTTGGTCCACGTGGACGAAGCAACGCCCATCTTTTGTTGACCCCGATCAACTACCCCTTTGGTGGCTCTAACCCATGTCAGAGCCTAAGCCGCCCTCTTCTCAACATTTCCCCTTGCCATCAAGTGATCAACTGACCTTGAGCCTTGAACAATTTCTGCAGATGGGATCTCCTTGATTCACATCTCATCCTTAAATCCCATCTATCTCTTCCATTGCATCCTGGAACAAAGTCGCAATATCCACCAAACTCTATTCATAAATAAAGCCCTCAAGGTTAAGGAAGTGGTCTAAGGTGGAGCTCCGGTGATACCTCTTCTCCCTGGTCCCCAGGTACGAGATGCACACTTTTTACCCATTTCTAGATATATTTAGTATTACTTTTTAGTTTCTTGTCTTTCATTTTATCCTTAGATTGGTAATTTATCTTAACCTTTAAAATCAATGATCGACAGAGCTCTCAGCTCCAACCCTGCTCCGCCATATGTTCCACCGTATCCGACCCCCATGCCACCCTCATCTCGTTTTCCAACACTTTCTCCACTCCCTCGAACCATTAGATCACCTTGATCCTTCTTGGATCGAGCCACTAGTGATCCCTTCATCGTCTTCATCAGAGTACCTCCACATTTGTTCATTCAACCATCGATTCCGCCAAATAATTATCCAGATCTTGTACCCTTTGCTTTGTCGTGCTAGTACACGTACTTCCAAGACTAGAGGGGGTCATCTGAGACCCATTCGAGGTTCAAACACTACCCCAGGAATGAATTCCCTCCAGAGCTCCCCCGTTGAGCTCTAGAGCTTTTTGAGGCACCAATCAGCTGCGGAACGATGAGACAAAGCTTCCAAGCTCATCATGCAGCTGTCATCAGATCAACATGAGGCACCATCGTCGGGGGGGGGGGAGGTTAATCCTAGTCGTTGTAGATCGAACTATCATCGTGTGCTGAGGACATGACACATGTCAAGTGAAGAAATCTCTACTGTCCGTTGGCTCACATATATTGTGTAAATTCCATACAAGCCTCAACCGTTTTTATATATTTTTATTTAATATTATAAATCAGGTCTGAAGTGTAAATAATTGGGGTTATTTTGAATAAAGCCCCTACCTTATTGTGTATTTGCATTGATGTCTGGACCCAAAACTTGACTCTTTTTATTCTATTTATTAGTTTCTTTTATTCATTCCTATTTTAATTACTTCAAAATTATTTTTTTTTAAATTTAAAAATAAAAATATAAAAATTAGAAAAACAAATAAAAAACAAATTAAAACTCATAAAAAATAATAAAAAAAAGCGAAAATACAAAAACAAGCATATTGTTAATAGAATCTCATTCTTTATTTCAATGATTCTTCCACTGATTTAATAAACCTCGGGATTTTTGTTGCCTCCCTGAGTTTGACCCAATACGCTATACATGTAAATTAAATAGAAAATTTCTCTTGCTACATTTTCTTCATTTATTTTGGATTGAGAATCGAAAAGTTTTTTGCTTGACGCTTCTTTTGGTTGCGATGACCACAATTCATTTGTGAATAATTAATTTAAATAAAAACCTGAGTTTTATTATTCACCAAAATGGCACCGTTGCTGAGGAGGCACGACAAGGGTAGTTAGGTTTTACTCTTGACCTACTATTTTTTGTTGTTTATACTTGTCTTTCTTTTTCTTATTTTTGTTCATATTTTTATGACATTTATTTCATTGTGAATATTGTTGTCACATACTTTCTTTGTCTATATTTGTCATTTATTTATTTACGTTGTATATATTAATGTGTATATATATTGTGAATTTGCATCTTGTTGAGGAGTGCACACTCAAAGTGAATATCGCATGCCGTTAGGGAGATGATACCGCGCTTGCAGGATCCAATGTGTCGGACACCGAAAGCTCCCCAAGATCAGACTTAGGGATTCATTTGAGATATTTTTTCGCTTTCTCTTCTTACGTTGCTTCAAATCCACCTTTTTGATTTCTTATCTATATTAACTGTCTTTATTTCACATTATTTTTGCTCATATTTTTATAATTGCTCTTGTACATTCTTGTGTTTCCTCTTTTTTGTGAAGGCCTGACGAGCGGGGGCAACATTCTTAGGAGCACTGATGCAACCGAGTGAAGCGGAGGCAACTTGTTTCTTCATCAAGTTATAAGAGAGTGTAGGAGGGGGAGGAGAAGAAATGGAGGAGACCAGTCACTTGGAGCATTCTGCATAGAAATTTTCCTATTTTCTTTTAACATTTTATTCATTCATTATTTTTTTAAAAAAATTGTAATTAATTATTTGGCATTTACCTTTTTTTCTATTTTATAAAAGGCCACTACATACCTTGTGTTTGTGGAGTCTGTTTCACCAAGTGCCGGTGCACTTGGGGGATCTCATTGGTTTCATTGAATTTTCTAGCGTATTGGCATTTTTGAATTCCTTCCCCGTTTTCACTCACATAATATCAAAAGGAAATTGGAAATTCGGTAGATGATTTCTTGAAAAAAACTCAAAAAAAATGACAATTGTATAAAATCAGGACAACTAAAGAAAACTCGACCATAAAACTAAAAGTAAGGATAAAATCATTATTTTGGGGAGAGTAAACCCCTCATTGTTTGCAGATACTTACCTCCAAATAGTGTAGGTGAGGACATAACTGTAAGGATAGCCCATATCCCTAGACTTGTACCTAAGGTATATGTACATCACTTTTCGATATATGGTTGCAATTGTAAGAACTTGCCTATGACCATAGAAAACTATTTTGGTGGGATAATCCTCTTATATCCCTTTGGGCCTGATATTGAACCTGAAAGCCCTGGAAGATGGTACCACTTTTTGGGGAGGTCTGAATATGCACGCTGGACGATAGTGATGACTTACCTTGTGTGTTTGGTTGTAAGCAACTTTTTTGTAAATTTACTAACTTAAAATTAAAAAGATAAAAGATCGAACTCATGTGGTCTTCCACTTGTGTTCAGTTGGTGAATTGGGGGTTTGTATTGTGTTTGTTTGGTAGTGTAAAGATCCTTCTGCACCCTTTGCGCCTTCTTCTGACTATCTTCTTGTGTTAAACATCATGTTCTTGCATCTTTCCTATTGAAATCGAAGATGTCATATTGGAGCATTTCTAGTTCGGACTTTGCGAACTCATTTCACACTCAAAACCGATCGTCTTCTTTTCTAGAAGACTCTCTTTCTGAGTATTCCTCTTTCTCCAATTCATTTTTCACCTCATCGATCAACCAATTATTCAAGATTGACTCTAATCTTGGACAATAATTTGAGACTCCACCATTCTTGAGGACTAATTTAGTGCCATGTACATTTTCAGAAATCGAGTTAGTGCACTTGATGCCACCTAAGGGCAAGAGTTCCATGGCTGAGTAGAGCAACATTGACAATACGATGTTAGCCTCCATACAGAACATTTAGGCACAAATGACTAAATAGGCTGACATCCAAGCTGGATTGAGAGACATGATCTTAGAGTTGAGGAAGGACAAACAAGAGAGGATAGAGGATCATAGAAACCCTAGAGGAGGTGGGAATGGGAGAGATGATCCGTTACTAGAGCTAGTGGATAAGTTAACATTAAAGGATTCCTATAATCCAGGGGCAAAACAGACCAACTCATGGATTAGAATCCCTGCAATTCATGAGCATTTTGAGCTAAAGACCACTGTTTTGCCAGTTCTCCCAATATTCCACGGACACATAAATGAAGAACCATATGTACACCTCCAATAGTTCGATCGATTTTGTAGCACTATACACTACCCGAATGTCCAATTATAGCCAGTGAAGATAACAACCATCCCGTTCAGTCTCATGGACAAGGCTTTATACTGGATCAACCATTTGGGAAGGGTTGTCACTACTTGCGAAGAGTTGAGGTCTACTTTCCTGAACAAGTATTACCCACTCGGACGGCTCAACCAAATGCGACTGTTAATTTCCAACTTCTTCCAGATGTTCCATGAGCATATTCACGAGGCGTGAGAGAGATTTAAAGACTTAACGAAGAAGTTCCCATCATGACATTCCAAAGATAAGCCTTGTGTAGAACTTTTTTGGGGGATTGAGCCTTGAGAACCAAAAGTTGGTAGATGTCGCTTGTGGGGTGACGAGTCCGTAAAAGCCGCGTTAAGGAGTTGTTTTTAATGCTCGAGTGTGAAAATAAATATGAGTCGTTCGTTGTAGGCGGCGATCGAAAACAGTCAAGAAATAACCACAATTTTTAATCAAATTTAATCAAGTGGTTTTTATGTTTATTTTACTTGGGCAAGTCCCAAGGTCGATCACAAGGAGGCAAAGGAACAACCTAGAGTTGTGTCTATCCAATTTTGAGTTCGGTTTTCAAGGCGGTCTTTTTTTTGGAATTTTTTCAATGCAATATGAGATGCAAAATGCAAATTCGGCCTATTTTAGGGACTAAAATGTAAATTTCAATCAAACGATGCCCGAAAAATACGAAACTTGGCCACAATGTAAATGACGATGAAATGAGTGCACTGTAATTTTTCTTGGAATTTTTAGAAGCAATATGAATTTTTTTTTATGAATTTTGCAAACAGAATGATTTTCAATATTTAATTATAATAAATATTAAACCTACTTATTTTCAAGAAATAAAATTAGCTAAAATCTATCATTAGGTGATGGATCCTAGAAAAATCCTAAACCTTGAAAATGTGGGGTTGAATATCTATTAAAAATCAAATACTGAAATGTGCTAAATGATTTTTACAGAGCAATTTATGCATGCAAATGAAAAGATTTTTGGGCACAATGTTAATCAAAATAATCTCTACGATATTTGATTTTTGGGGAATTTTTAGAACAACGGTTAATTAACTATGAATTTCAGAGCACAGATTGGGCAAAATATTCCAATTTCCACAAAACAATTATTTATTAATTAACCATCAATCAGAAAAATACCCATAACATGTCAAAGTGTAGAGAGTCAATTAATAAACATCATGCTATTTTTAGATTAATAAAATAATGTAAAGAAGATGTTCAAAACTGAGGGGGAACACAGGGGTACAGATGCAATATAAATAAATAAATAAAAATGCAGAGGAGGACTTGTTTGTAATTACCTAAACCCCGAAGGGTATTTCTGCAAAATTTCCAGAGGTCACGTGCTATGCACGTGCCTCTGGCTGGCGGGGTTATCTGCACAAAAAGGAGAACTTCCAGGGGGTTTGCTCAATTTGTGGAAGCACGGGGTTGCTCCTTGAAAATTACCCAGGGCACGTGCAAATCACGTGACCCCGGGATGATGGAAGCGCTGACGTCCCCCATGCACGTGCCTCGCACGTGCTGGGGTCTCGGGCTCTGGGCCCGGTCCTGGTCGGTGGAGGAGTGGTTGAGGGGGGGCCTCCGGCGAGTGCGGAGCTTCGGCACCGCCGAGGGAGCTTGTGGCGGTGTCGAGGGATCAGCCCGGCAGAGGAGGAGCAACAGCGTCCTATAGCAGCGACGGTGAAGTGGTGACGGCGGTGGTGAAGGTCGGAGGAGGCATTGTCGATATCGGAGGTAGTCGAAGCGACGGTGATGGCTGGTAGACCTCCAGTGGTGTGGTGGAGGTTGTCGAGGACGGAGAAGATCGCCGAGCTGGAGGAGCGAGGCGTTGGCGAGGCGATGGTCGTTGGCCGTGCTCCAAGCGTGCGAGGTTGAAGGTGATGAAGGTCGAAGGCGTTGTCGTAGGCGAAGCAGAGGCGATGACGATGCGTTGTTGTCGGTGGAGTTGCGGAGGTGTAGGCTCGACGGAGGAGAACCCGGAGCGGGGCAGAGGGCACAGAGGCGCCGTGGGCTGCAGCGGCGTCGATGAAGACGCCGAACCTCGTCGGGAAGGAGGCGGAGCTCAGGCTGTCACCACCGAGCTCCGTGGCAAAGGATGCTACCGGCGGATGAGGCTCAGGGGAGGGTCGTCGAGGGTTTTAATAGGCCGAAAGGGGAGGTGGTTTGACGGCGCGCGAGAACGTCGGGGATGCGAGGATAAAGGAGGGGCAGTTGCGAGAGTTGCGGAGGAGGTCATTGGCGAGGAGTGCGGCGGCGCGCGAGATTGGGTAGCGGCCGGCGGAGGTTTCGGGGGGAAGTTGGGAGGAGACGAAGGCCAGCGGCCGTTCGATCGGCCGCTGATCGAACGGCCACGGAGGGGACACGTGGCAGGTCAAAGGGGGGCAGCCGTGGCACGTGCGGAGCACGTGCGGCCTATTTATTTATTTTTTGTTATAAAAATGATATAAAAAACGCGAAAAACAGCTGACACGTGGCGGCCCCTGGGGCGGCCACGTGTCAGCACCAGAAAATTCGAAGAAAAATCCTTTTGTAAAATCAAAAAGAAATAGCAAATGACCTCGGATCGAAAAAGTTCCTTCACAAAAAATGCTCGTCTCGACGAGATCTACAATGTTCATGAAGACATCAAAGCCAAATTCGGTCAAATGTGAAAAGTGAATTTTTGGGGTATCCCATGTACATAGAATACCTTGATTTTTGGGTTTTCTATTTTTTTTGTCATTTTTAAACAAGATAAAAAAACCGGAAAAATATGAAAAACTCAAATATAAATAGAAGGCACCTAATTCTATTTTTTTGGATTTTTATTAATAAAGAAAATATACATAAAATATAGGGTCAAAAGCCGCGAAAATACAATGTACAAAAGCGACCCAAAACCCAACTTTCATATACGAGCTCCGATTCACTTGAACTTGGTCTTGTTTTGAAGGTAATTGAATGTGCATTAGTTCAAAAGTGAGTAGGATCAAATCGGACACTGGATGGGCAAGATATGGGGCTTTTAGTCCGAAAATCCTGAAACTAGGGTTTGGGTTTTTGGTCCACTTAATAGGGTTAGTGATTTTTTTGTATTTTTTCTTTGTTCTTGTTAGTGATATGTACACAGTGGAGGTGGATTTGTGGCATTCGGAGTTAGCATGAAGGAGTTAAAAATAGGGGAAGTTGGGCTATTTACAGGTCATTTTTGGCTTGGATTTTTGGCTTCTTATTTTATGCAAAAATTAATGCTAAAATGCAAAACTTATGAAATCATGCCTGAATGCTAATTATGCAGAATAAATGCAGAAATCTTGTTGATTTTGAGGGACTTGAGCTTAATTAATGAGACTTAGAATGGTGAATCCGAGATTCATCATCCCCCTATACTTAAACCATGCTCGTCCCTGAGCATCAAAAAGAAATGCCATGAAGTGAAATGAGACTGGGTTCCATACCAAGACCATGAACTGAAGGTGAAAGTGAGACCAAACTCTACCTTTGGATTAATAATGTGACGGAACTTCTGTGAGACTTAGAATTTTAAAAACAACAGCCCTCAAGTTCTACACATCATTGTCGCAGTTTTGACTCAGAAGTCATCTTAGATCAATCCTCTTCCCAAAGTATACCCTATGAATATTGAACAACCGACTCATGTGTGTGAAGGGTTTTAGCTCTTCCCATCCAGAATGCCGGACTACCATGCTCCTCTCCTCTCCAGTAACTCGTCCTCGTGGAGTCAGGTATTTCCTTCTAAGATCTGTCGTGCTGTGTTCACAATCGAATGAGGGAGAAGATAGAAGAAAGAGAAAAGAACTGGAGGGTGGCCAGTGTAGTCACCTCTCCTTGTGAAGATGGCCAGTGTAGCCGAGTCTCCACCAAGATCTGCAGGTTCTTTGAAGCTTGGACCTTTTTGGTCGGATTTTTATTTGGTAGAATGCTTCTATATATTTGGAATTTTTGGTGGTTCTGCTTGGATCTTGTTGTGCCCCTACGGATATTGAATCTTTTTGTTCCGTACATTTTTTGGGGTCTTAGAAAAAATTGTGCCCAGCCGTCCATCCCTTTTCTGAAGCTTTATTTCAACCCGTACTCTGGTCTTTAGATTTCCATGCTACCAGAAAAGAGACTCACACAGTCTTCCAACATCCCGTCTGGTTTGAGCTAAGTGCATAGTTCGAGAGTGCGAATTAATTCCCTATTCCAGAGTTGTACCCAGAATGAAGAGACCAGGTTAGACACTAAGAGTCAAATGTTGTACATTGTCATGTGGAACTTAAGGAATTAAGTCAGAAAGACCTGAAGCTCTTAAAATCCTATTTCTCAGTGAAGTTCCTTTGAAAATTAGGTAGATTAAGGTCAAGTCCAGACCACTCTCGGTTTCGGCTCATAACTCGGTTCAGAACCCAATGACTTTTCACAGATGCAAATGCATGCGGTGTTGGATGAAGTGTAGGTGTGTGCAATGCAGACACATTTTTTAAAAAAATTTTTTTTGACATTTTATGCAAGGGATTTTTTTATACAGAAAATGGAATAAGAAGCCTCTTTTTTTTTCAAAAATTTTGGGTAAGTCAGTGTTAGTAGCAAAACTCTTTTTTTTTCTGTTTTTTTTTCAAGTTAGTACCCACCCCGTAAATACATATAGACTTACGCGCAAGTACGAGATATGGGTAAAATATATACAAAGTATATATACAGACCCCCCTATACTTAGCGAGTGCTGTGTCCTCAGAGCACAAGAAGCGGAAGACATAGCTCGGGCTAAGCGTAAGGGAGTGGAAAAAAATGAAAGAAAAGCGGTCAGGATATGTGAATGAAGAGAGTATATACAGGTGGAAGTTGGTTCCCCCTATACTTAGGCTCTGGACAGCCTAAGTATGGAAGAAGGGTGGAAATGGAGTGATCGAGAGTTAGGAGAATGGTGGTATGTACAGATGGCATCGGTCCCCCCTATACTTAGGCCTTGGCCTAAGTAGAGGAAGAAGTTGTACATGGGAACCGATGTGGTCGGGAGGAAGGGGTGGGTAGCCGATGATTAAGGCGGTTTTCGGCTGATCTTTTTGTGAGCCTGTGGTGGGAGATCGTAATGACGAGATGGAGATGAAGCATAAGATTCCCAACTATGATCAGTGTCATCCTCAGAAAAATCATGATGGATAATAGATGAAGTGTTTGAGTCAGATGAAAGATATCCATCATCCGAGTTATCCTCAGAGGAGTAGTAATTGATAGTGGACATACTCCAAGTATTCTGGTCTTTTTGTTTCTTTAATTGTTTCCTCAGAATTCGTTCCCTCTTAGGGTCAATCAGTTTGTCCTCAGATGAATACTCAGAAGCACCGGTCTCAGTCAGCTCATACGAAAGAATTCCAGTGTACTTGAAGAATGCAGGAGCATCAGCTTTGGATGAGTAGTAGTTAGGAACGGGAGTTGTCCAACGGGGATTGAATTTTGGATCCTTACGAAGATATGGCTTTAGAGCTGTCGAACAGACTTCACTCATGTAGACCATTTTTTCCTGACCTGATGAGGGATCATCAACTGATTCCTCTTCCGAAAGGTCAAAGGTGACTCTCTTTTTATTTTGTCGTGAAGGTGTCGGTTCACTTGAGTATCCAGATGAATAGCCATTGAAATTCTCCTTGGTTGGTGCTTGGTCTGCGTGCTTGTTCTTAGTCTCCCGAATGTTTGAGCACTCTCGATTTGGGATGATTTGGTCAAGATATTCAGAGGATGTTGCTCCCGGGTGTGACCATGCATATGTCTCTGGATCGTAGTAGAAAGATTTGTCTATTTTGAGATCCGCGGGAATTGAAATACTGGGGAGATTTTCCAAATCAATAGTCTCATCAACAACCGCTATCTCAAGTGTGGCTGCAGGGTAGGGCTCTTCTACCGTGTCATGGTTACGGTTGTCGGGGATTTCATGGGTTGTCTCAGAAGATCGTGGTTCCTCAAAGATAGGGTCGGATTTAAGTGCTTCCAATGCTGTGAAATTGGTTTCCCGAGTCTCACAATCAATACTCGCCTTGGCCAATGCCAAGAATGGCTTTCCGAGAATGATTGGAGATTGGGTGAATTCTCCTTGATGCTCAATATCAATGATCGTGAATTCTACTTTGAGCGGAGCACCTTGGAATTTCATGATGACAGGAATAATTCCTCTCGGCCGCTTTATTGATCGGTCTGCCAATTGAATAATCTCTCGTATCTTCCGAATCGGTCCGAGTTTGAGTTCATGGAATACAGAGATCGGGAGGATATTAATTGGTGAATCATCATCAATCCGAGCATGGGTGAAAATTGTGTCTTTGATTTCACAGTCAAATCTGGGCAACCGCTTCACTATGCGGCTCTTGGTTTTTCTCCTCAACACTAAGGAGGAGACCATTGACAAGATATGTCTCTCGGTCTTGGTTCTAATCCTGACCGACTTTTTGTTCATTAATTTATCTGTTATAAATCTTTTAAGGTCGGGGAAGTGTTCAATGGCCTGTATAAAGGGAAGTTCAAACATCAAACGTTTTTCCAGTGCTTCCCGTACAGTCGGATCCAAATTCCGAAGATCATCTTCAGTTTCAATTTTTATGAATTTTTCTGAATTTTCAATTTTTTTGTGCTTTTCAAATGTTTCCATTTTGTTGGTATTTTCTGGGTGATGTGGGTGTGTGGTGTGTTCCTCAGATGAACAGGGGTTCGGGTGTTCAGAGTGAGGGTCAACGACATAGTCATTTTCAGAATTGTCTCTAGGTCCCTGAATATCCTCAGAATTTTCAATCTCAGATCCAGTTATTTCCTCATTCATTTTACTGTCCGAGCCACCATAGAATGCGATGAATCGATCGGTAAATTTTTGAAATCTCTCCTCTATTGAATTGAATTTCTTATTTATCCTCGAAATATCCTCCTCAAGATTCGGTTCATGATTAATTATGAGAGCAGTAGGTGTATGTTTGATAATTTCCTCTTCCATTTTTCCCTTTGTACTGAGAGGAGAGTTTCTTGGAATATCCGAAATATGATCATTATTTTCTGAAAATTTCTCCTCAAAAATAATGGAAGGAGGCTGCTCATATGGTTCAGACATGTGTAGTTGATTGGTCAGACCTTGATATTGTGGAGTCAACATAAAGGGTTTATGTGTTTCTAAGCGGTCAGTCCAGTCCTCTGTATGAGTATCATGTCTGACTCTGGGTCTATGATGGTCAATCCAATGTCGATGATTATTCAGTGCATGTCTTTCCATCTGAGTTTGGTTTCTCTGCCAGTCATGAGATTTGAAGGATCTTGATCTTGAAAAGTTTTATTGGCGAGAAACTGAGAATAAGGCGATTGTCCAAGATGGTAGGTGGTCATTTAAGGTTGGATGGTTCGAATAGAAATTTAATGAGGAGGCCGAATTTATCTGCGGGTGAAAGCCTCCCGCAAATGTTGGAGGATTATTGAAAGAAGGGGATTGAGTTGATTTGGGCCTAACCGAAACAAATTCATTTTCATAGTATAGCTCTGATGGGTGTTCGGTCATTTTTGAGAGGAATGGGGAGTTGGATCTGTGAGAGTTTTTGGACAAGGGTTCCATTATGAGGTTTAAATCAAGAGAGGGAAGAGATGATTGCACGGGATAGTCAAGAGAATTTTTATCGAATGTGCGGCTATTGATCTTGAAATCAGTTCACACACACCAATGCAAACACACCAACTCACACAATGAAGCCGTAAGAGTTCGGCTATTATCTTTTCAATTTTAGTTGGTGATAAATTCAATCTTGCAAGCCGTTTAAACGAGCTGTTAGGTTTGGAGCTGGGCTCTATCCTAGTGTGCGTCTCTCTCCTCGCTGCAAGATAAAATCAAACAATGTCGGGGCTGCTCTCCCGCAAAAATTCTTGATTTTATGGGTTATTTTGAAATCGGCTATATTCAGCAGTCCCAATTTTAATGAGGCGATCACTGAAGAATTTAGATAAACACAAATACACGTCTACCGTCCAGTCCCAATTTCCTTTAGATTTATGTGATAAAACAAGAGAGAGGATTTCGGGAAAAGCCGATGCACACGGAAAACTATGATGAATGCTCAGTTAGAAGACTTACAGTGCCTACTCGCAATCTCCATGTGGGATGCAATACAGAATTGAAAAATTTATACTAAATATGTGCAAGCCGATGAAAACCGCACCTAAGCAGAAAGTTCTATTAGCGGGAAGAATTGAGTTAAGTTTGGCTAAGTTGAACGATCTAATGTGCGTCTTGATTAAAGTGAACTGTGGCTTAAGATCCTACGAGCACAATCAAAAAATAAAATTGCTCTGAGAGCCGTATGTGTAGGTCTATCCTAATCGCCACTCAAGTCGGGCCCCACCCTCTCCGGAGAGTGAAACAGGCCATGACACACCACAAATAAAGTTCAAGGTCTTTTTACACACGCGAGAGTCCAAACGAACACCGCTATAAATGAGCAGAAATTAAAAGTGCAGAAATTAAAAACCTAGACTCTACGCTCTCTCACGACTCGACTCGATCTTAATTTAATTGCAGTTTCTTTGGGTGTTGGTGAAGATGCGTCGGCTCCTTGAAAAACCGCTCCACGTGCGCCGGGTACCTCGCAAGAAAAATAAGAGAGAGAATGTAAGAGAGTGACTCAGAAAATAATCAAAAATAAAATAAATGAAATAAATGCTGAAAAATAAATACAAGAGATAAAATGGGATTTACAGTGAAAAATTCGGGGGTCAGACTACCCGAATTCGGAAAACCGAACAAAAGATTTTCAAAACAAAAAAAGTAAGCCGTTTGCCTCCTCGACAATGACGCCATCTGACGAGTCAGTAAAAGCCGCGTTAAGGAGTTGTTTTTAATGCTCGAGTGTGAAAATAAATATGAGTCGTTTGTTGTAGGCGGCGATCGGAAACAGTCAAGAAATAACCACAATTTTTAATCAAATTTAATCAAGTGGTTTTTATGTTTATTTTACTTGGGCAAGTCCCAAGGTCGATCACAAGGAGGCAAAGGAACAACCTAGAGTCGTGTCTATCCAATTTGAGTTCGGTTTTCAAGGCGGTTTTTTTTTGGAATTTTTTCAATGCAATATGAGATGCAAAATGCAAATTTGGCCTATTTTAGGGACTAAAATGTAAATTTCAATCAAACGATGTCCGAAAAATACGAAACTTGGCCACAATGTAAATGACGATGAAATGAGTGCACTGTAATTTTTTTTGGAATTTTTAGAAGCAATATGAATTTTTTTATGAATTTTTAAATGCAAACAGA
Source organism: Ottelia alismoides (assembly GCA_037367405.1). Lineage (NCBI taxonomy): Eukaryota > Viridiplantae > Streptophyta > Magnoliopsida > Alismatales > Hydrocharitaceae > Ottelia > Ottelia alismoides. The sequence goes on along the minus strand of JAZKJV010007898.1, from coordinate 629,991 downwards.
ATGATTTTCAATATTTAATTATAATAAATATTAAACCTACTTATTTTTAAGAAATAAAATTATCTAAAATCTATCACTAGGTGATGGATCCTACAAAAATCCTAAACCTTGAAAATGTGGGGTTGAATATCTATTAAAAATCAAATACTGAAATGTGCTAAATGATTTTTACAGAGCAATTTATGTATGCAAATGCAAAGATTTTTGGGCACAATGTTAATAAAAGTAATCTCTACGATATTTGATTTTTGCAGAATTTTTAGAACAACGGTTAATTAACTATGAATTTCAGAGCACAGATTGGGCAAAATATTCCAATTTCCACAAAACAATTATTTATTAATTAACCATCAATCAGAAAAATACCCACAACATGTCAAAGTGTAGAGAGTCAATTAACAAACATCATGCTATTTTTAGATTAATAAAATAATGTAAAGAAGATGTTCAAAACTGAGGGGGAATACAGGGGTACAGATGCAATATAAATAAATAAATGAAAATGCAGAGGAGGACTTGTTTGTAATTACCTAAACCCCGGAGGGTATTTCTGCAAAATTTCCAGAGGTCACGTGCTATGCACGTGCCTCTGGCTGGCGGGGTTATCTGCGCAAAAAGAAGAACTTCCAGGGGGTTTGCTCAATTTGTGGAAGCACGGGGGTGCTCCTTGAAAATTACCCAGGGCACGTGCAAATCACGTGACCCCGGGATGATGGAAGCGCTGACGTCCCCCACACACGTGCCTCGCACGTGCTGGGGTCTCGGGCTCTGGGCCCGGTCCTGGTCGGTGGAGGAGCGGTTGAGGGGGGGGCTCCGGCGAGTGCGGTGCTTCGGCACCGCCGAGGGAGCTTGTGGCAGTGTCGAGGGATCAGCCCGGCGGAGGAGGAGCAACAACGTCCTGTAGCAGCGGCGGCGAAGTGGTGACAGCGGTGGTGAAGGTCGGAGGAGGCGTTGTCGATATCGGAGGTAGTCCAAGCGACGATGATGGCTGGTAGACCTCCGGTGGCGTGGTGGAGGTTGTCGAGGACGGAGAAGATCGCCGAGCTGGAGGAGCGAGGCGTTGGCGAGGCGATGGTCGTTGGCCGTGCTCCAGGCGTGCGAGGTTGAAGGTGATGAAGGCCGAAGGCGTTGTCGTAGGCCAAGCGGAGGCGTTGACGATGTGTTGTTGTCGGTGGAGTCGCGGAGGCGTAGGCTCGACGGAGGAGAACCCGGAGCGGGGCAGAGGGCACGGAGGCGCCGTGGGCTGCAGCGGCGTCGATGAAGATGCCGAACCTCGTCGGGAAGGAGGCGGAGCTCGGGCTATCACCACCGAGCTCCGTGGCAAAGGATGCTACCGGCGGATGAGGCTCAGGGGAGGGTCGTCGAGGGTTTTAATAGGCCGAAAGGGGAGGTGGTTTGACGGCGCGCGAGAACGTCGGGGATGCGAGGATTAAGGAGGGGCGGTTGCGAGAGTTACGGAGGAGGTCGTTGGCGAGGAGTGCGGCGGCGTGCGAGATTGGGTAGCGGCCGGCGAAGGTTTCGGGGGGAAGTTGGGAGGAGACGAAGGCCAGCGGCCGTTCAATCAACCGCTGATCGAACGGCCGCGGAGGGGACACGTGGCAGGTCAAAGGGGGGCAGCCGTGGCACGTGCGGAGCACGTGCCTGGGAGCACGTGCGACGCACGTGCCTGGGAGCACGTGCGACGCACGTGCGGCCGATTTAATTTAATTTTTTTTATAAAAACGATATAAAAAAACGTGAAAAACAACTGATACGTGGCGACCCCTGGGGCTGCCACGTGTCAGCACCAGAAAATTCGAAGAAAAATCCTTTTGTAAAATCAAAAAGAAATAGCAAATGACCTCGAATCAAAAAAGTTCCTTCACGAAAAATGCTCGTCTCGACGAGATATACAACTTTCATGAAGACATCAAAGCCAAATTCGGTCAAATGTGAAAAGTGAATTTTTGGGGTATCCCATGTACATAGAATACCTTGATTTTTGGGTTTTCTATTTTTTTGTCATTTTTAAACAAGATAAAAAAACCGGAAAAATATGGAAAACTCAAAGATAAATAAAAGGCACCTAATTCTATTTTTTTTGGATTTTTATTAATAAAGAAAATATACATAAAATATAGGGTCAAAAGCCGCGAAAAATACAATGTACAAAAGCGACCCAAAACCCAACTTTCACATACGAGCTCTGATTCACTTGAACTTGGTCTTGTTTTGAAGGTAATTGAATGTGCATTAGTTCAAAAGTGAGTAGGATCAAATCGAACACTGGATGGGGAAGATATGGGGCTTTTAGTCCGAAAATCCTGAAACCAGGGTTTGGGTTTTTTGTCCACTTAACAGGGTTAGTGATTTTTTTGTATTTTTTATTTGTTCTTGTTAGTGATATGTACACAGTGGAGGTGTATTTGTGGCATTCGGAGTTAGCATAAAGGAGTTAAAAATAGGGGAAGTTGGGCTATTTACAGGTCATTTTTGGCTTGGATTTTTGGCTTCTTATTTTATGCAGAAATTAATGCTAAAATGCAAAACTTATGAAATCATGCCTGAATGCTAATTATGCAGAATAAATGCAGAAACCTTGTTGATTTTGAGGGACTTGAGTTTAATTAATGAGACTTAGAATGGTGAATCCGAGATTCATCATGGGGGTAGTCACTTCAACAAGGACGAGGATGTCCTACACCAGTTTTTTTAAGGAGATGACAAAGAGATCAGCAACTCTTTCTTCTTTCGGTGCATTACAGAAGCATCTTGTTCCTTCTTCTACATCACCCTACAAGATTATAAACATGACAACATCACATTATGTGGATAGGATGGATAGTTCAGATCTGACCATCATTGGAAATCACCTATCCAAAGTGGACATGATTGAGAAACGATCCAAGGAAATTGAGAAGCTCCAAGTGATAGAATAGAGGACAAAGAACCTAGATAAGTTGGATGAGATAACCAAGCATCTGGAGCTTCTTGTGAGTACGATCAACACATGTCAGACTATGAGTGCAAAAGCTAACACTTCTGATCATGAGCAGACTTCTTCCACTTCCACACAATAGAGTACTGGAGGACCATCTATAGTTCAGGATGTTTACTACGTGCAAACACTTGACCAGGTCCAACAACAATCACTCTAGATAGTATCGTACCAGTAGGAGGTCCCATATATTCCTGAGCAGTAGTTTCCACCTTCACCTCTCATTCAGGAGGTGAACGGTATTTGGTTCGACTGAGAGTGCAACCAACTCCATCTGTCAGGGCAGGACAAGTTGGGTTCCCAGTATGGTCAGAGAACCACCCACCACTTTCAAGGAGGTAGACAGCTGCAACCTTAGCACCAATGGCTCCAACCTCATTATCAATATCCACCTCACTTCCAGTACTGGAGACATGGCCAGTAGTAGATGCAGTCTGCATATTTTCTATAGCCTTACCACCAGCACAAGTCTGCATCGTATGGACAGTATTCATATCCGCCCCTCCTTATTTTTACCTGCAACCACAGTATGGATACCAACAACCTCCTCACTACTAGTCTCAATGACATCCTGTCATTGAGCATCCCAAAGCACCTTCGGTAAATCCATCACTTGATTAGCTTTCATTGCTTATGAAGAATATGAATGATCTGACTCAGAGGATTGGCGACCTGACCACCACGAAGAAACTGATTCCTGCACAGGTCGAAGCCAATCCCAACAATTTTACATGTTTATCTGATGCCATTCTTCTCAAGAGCGATAGGAGATTGCAGTCACATGCATAACAGTTGGGATTGGAAGATCGAGCCACTGAGAGAGCTTCACCATCCGCATCATATTCTTCACTAGCAGTGCATAAGTCAAGTGTAGAAGCACCAGATCCTGGAGTTTTACCATATTCTTCTTCACCACCATCACTACCTTCACCTCATACATCTAGAGAGAGATGCAGTTCGTAGCCAACATAGAAGGAGGACACACATGTCACAGAATCTTCTTCTACACCAGCTGAAGTAGCCCGTCTTGTTTTTTTATTTTATTTCTTCTAATCCTATTTTGGATAACGTTGTACATACTGATTCTGGTTGTCCAATTGTATATGAGGATTCTATTTTGAATAAGCAAAATGAGCTGTTGAATGTTTCTTCATATTCTGGGCCATTTCCTTCTGCTTTGAATAAAAAAAAGTAAATTCAAAAATTAAAAACAATCTATCTGATACTAGAGTGGTAGATATCCAACAGAACATCTCTCTAGAGATGCCACTCCTTCAGGGTGTGGAGTACATGCCTGCAATGGAAAAGGGAATGAAAGAAGCATGTACTCAACAGTGTCAACCAAAGCAAAATAGACGAAAGAAGATAGAGAAGCACATCTAGACCATGGACACAGTTCATGCCATCAGCAACCTCCCACCCAAAAATAAATACAAGGAAGCATCTCGCATCTATTGCCACATCTTTGAACAAGAATTTGATGTACTTTTCTCGGTAGAGGATCCTCCATCATCTTCATGCCATCCTCACTATTCATTGAGTTTTGGTTGGGGCCTCTTAGATCCACCAGGATGATCCTTCAGTTTACTGATAGATCGATCAAGAGGTCGGGAGGCATATTAGAGGATGTTATTGTAATGGTGCAGGGAATGAGATTCCAAGCTGATTTTGTTATCATGGATATGGACACCTCTGTACCATTACTACATATACCAATCATACTAGGTCGGTCGTTCCTTCGAAAAATCGAAGTGGTAGTTGATTATGGTGCTGGACAGAACATATTTCACTCTCGTAGTGATTAGGTGAAAATTGAGAAGATCCTCGATCTTAGGCCATGACCGCCACCAGCAACATCTGCTGAGAGAGAGACAATTACATCTGATCCTGAGGACTGTGATTTTCTTGCTGAGTTTAGAGAGGCAGATCTTTTCACTTATTTCATGGATACCTAGGAATTCCTTTCTAATAAGGAATCCTTGGAAAGCACAATCGGCATGAGTTTCCTTGTTGATCCTACTGAGTTGCTTGCTTGTGGACAGTTTGAGCTGATTTCCAAGGATCGGTTTGAGATATTGGAGGTACATTCTGATATTTCTTTGACACATCATTCTGAGGTTACAGTTGATATACCTCCTGTTGAGATATCTGGGCCACTTGCTGATTTTTCTGAGATATGCATTGATGAGAGACACATTTCTGAACTATTGCTGAGATATATGAGCTTTTTGTTGACGAGTTTATAGAGATCTTTGAACATCCTGATTCACCATTCCTTTCTTAGCTGAGAGCATTCCTTGAAAATCTATCTGATATACTTCTTGTTGAGCCGACAATAGCCACGGTGGACAGTTCATATACCATATACTAGTGCATTTACATAGGTTATCACAAAGCTGATTCAGACCCTACCTGAGCTCAAGGTTTTACCATCTACGATGTATTTCCCTTTCTTGCAGGTCCCTCCCAAATGTTTCCGGTCATCCTTAGCTCTTAGTTGACCGAAAAATAAGAATCTCGCGTGTTAGACGTTATTGAGAGAAACCACAAGGCCATTGGAAGGAATATTTTAGATCTCCATGGGATTAGTTCATCTTTGTGCTCGCATCATATCTACTTAGAGGATGACAGCAAAACTTCCCATGAGTGTCAGATATGTCTCAATCCAAACCTATCGGATGTTGTCATGAAAGAGATTAGGAAATGGTGTGATGCTGGCTTTATTTATACTAAATTGGATTCTAAGTGGGTCAGTCCTTTACATGTGGTCCCGAAGAAAATCTGGGTTACTATAATAAAGAATGACCATGGTTAGGAGATTCTGACATGTGTACCTATTTCATGGCATGTATGTGTAGATTACCGCTGCCGGAACGCAGTTACTAAGAAAGATCACTTTCCACTGCCCTCTATCGATCAGCTTAGTAGGAAGGAGTTATTTTGTTTCTTGGATGGGTACTCAGGATATAACCAGGTTCGTATCACTCCTGGGGATCATGAGAAAACTACTTTCACTTGTTTGTTTGCCACCTACATCTTTAGACGGATTTCCTCTAGATTGTGTAATAGTCCCGCTACAATCCAAAGGTGTATGTTGACCATTTTTATCGACATGGTGGGTAGCTTTCTAGAGGACTTCATGGACTATTTCTCGGTTACAGGGATAGTTTTGACACATGTCTTCCTCATTTAGACCGAGTACTTCAACATAGCTGTGAGGTAAACCTAGTGCTCTCGCGAGAGAAGGGTCAATTTATGGTGACTAATGGAATTGCATTGGGCCACTTCATCTCCAAACATTTTATGGATGTTGAACCGGCTAAGATTGATGGATCTCCAAACTAGAGCCACCGCAGAATTTGAAGCAATTGAGGCCATTTCTTGGACATGTTGGATTTTATAGGTAATTCATTAAGGACATCGGCAAAATAACCAGATCTTTGACCGAGCTTCTATGTAAGGAGAGTGAGTTTGTTGTTGATGAGGAAGTCCTCCATGCATGTCACCAAATGAAAGATATGGTTACTAGTGCTCCTATGCTACAACCACCTGATTGGTATCTTCCCTTTGAGATCATGAAGGACATATCAAACTTTGCAGTTGGAGCAGTGTTCGGGAAGAGAAGGATGGGATACCATTTGCCTATACACTTTGCTAGCAAGACTCTGGATGAGGCACAACATAATTACATAGTCACAGAAAAGGAGATGTTAGCAGTGGTGTTTGCATTAGAGAAGTTCATATCCTACCTCCTTGGTTCACATGTAATTGTATACACGGATGGCCCTGCCATATTATACCTACATGCAAAGAAGGATGCCAAAACACACCTTATTAGATGGATCCTTCTTCTCCGGGAGTTTGATTTGGAGATTCGAGATAAACTTGGAGTAACGAATGTCATGGCAGATCACACTTCCCGCATTTGAGATGTAAAGACATCTGAGCAGAGAATACTTCTTATTTTAGAGACCTTTCTAGATGAGACCATTTTATCTGTGGACTTTCTCCCATGGTATGTTGATATTGTGAGCTATCTTGTCTCCAATAATGATCCACAAGATTAGCTGAAGCACCAGGTAGACAAGTTCCTTTCAAAGATATATTTTTACCAGTGGAAGGATCCGTACCTGTTTTATGAGGGTGTGGATCGTATCTGGAGAAGGTGCATTTCTTAGGAGGAGTACATTGGCGTACTTTAGCATTGTCATAAATTAGAATCTGGTGGACATCATTCAGGGAAGCGCACAACAACAAAGGTTTTACAGACTGGCCTATGGTGGACTGCTTTATTTAAGTATGCTACAGAGTATGTTCGAGGTTGTACTGCCTGTCAAAAGATGGGAGGAACATTTGGTTCCAAGGATACCATGCCCCTGAGATATATATAGATTTCAAATGTGTTTTGATGCTTGGTGTATAGACTTCATGGGCCCATTTCTTGTCAATTGGGGTTATAATTACATCCTACTTGCTGTGGATTATGTCAGTCGATGGGTAGAGGTTATCCCCACCTGAGTGTGTTCCGTTCTCAAGGACCATATCATTGTGCGGTTCAGGATTACTCATTTCATATGGGGGAAGTCATTTAGTTAATAGAGATGTCAAGAAGCTTGTGAAGGAGTATGCCATTGAGCATATAGTCGCATCTCCTTACCACCCACAAACTAATGGCTTGACTGAGATTTCAAATAGGGAGATAAAGACAATATTGCAAAAACTTGTACATCCAGATAGAAAGAACTAGTCCCAGGTGCTAGACTCAGTTCCATGTTCTTATCGGATGTAGTATAAATCACCATTGGGTACGTCTCCCTACAGATTGGCGTATGGAAAGATTTGCCACCTACCAGTTGAATTAATTCAAAAAACTTTATGGGCACTCAGTGTATGCAATTCGGATTATGAGAAAGCATGATAGAGTAGGAAGTTGGATCTGAATAGATTGCTGGAATTTCGAGATTTTGCATATGATAACTCACTCATGTATAAGGATAAAGTCAAGCATTCGCATGATAGATGCATTAGAAGGAAGACTTTCTCCCATGATCAGAAAGTTTGGTTGTTTGATGGTAAATTGAAGTTGTTTCCAGGCAAATTGTAAAGCAAATGGTCAGGACCGTTCATTGTGAGAGTTGTGCGTGACAATGGTAGTATTGTAATATCTGGGTTGTCATCTGACGCACAACCATTTGTTGTGAATGGACAGTTGCTGAAGCAATATATAGATCATGATATATTCCTATCTGTTGTTGATTCTATATCTGTAGTATCAGACGATGACTTCTTGACATATTCTGTGTCTGATACATGAGCTGATTTTCTCTTGTATATATCCATTCATTTCATTCTTTCTTTTTCTATTTTTATCATTCACCTCTTTTCCATGTATATATGTTATACTTAGGATGTAATCTATCCTACGTATTGGGAGGGGGGTGAATGATTTGAGTTGTTCCATCTTTATTTTGTTTCATCACTCCTATTGTTGCCTATACATAGTGATACTTTACCCTAAGTATAGGGGGTGATGTTGTTTATTCCATCTCTTTCATGTTTTTATTTTCTTTTACTTATTCTTATCTTTCGCTTGTCCTTCAACTTATTGATATTATTTTTCTATACATAGGGATAGTTTACCCTAAGTATAGAGGAGGATGAGTCGATTCATTGAGCTTGTTCATTCTCTTCCTTGGTTTTCCTCATTTGTACATTCTTCTATACTTAGGATTATTTGATCCAAAGTATAGGGGGATCATCGACCTCTATTCTTATCATCTATACTTTGAGTCGTTATTGTATAGGATTCTTTTCACTTTTCTATACTTAGCATGAGTTATTTCTTCCTTTGTAGCTCTTTGGTCATTATGAGGATACAATTCGAGCCAAGTATATGGGGTGTCGTATATAATGTATATATACTTTAACTATAACTCGTACATTTATTAATAATATGACTATTACTACTCTTAAAAAATTGTTTTGGAAATTGATGTGTAAAATGATTAGCAAAATCTTTTGAAAAATGCTTGCAAAATTGTAAAATATTTGCTAAACCTTTTGTAAAATTGTTTGAAAGACTGTTTGTAAAAATTGTTGTAAAACTATTGTTGTAAAACTATTTTTATACAAATTTACAAAATTGTTTGTAAAAATTTTTTATTTGTAAAATGTTTTTAAATAATTTTATATAAAAACTAAGTATACTGTACAAAATGTTTGTAAAATTTTTCATAGTAAATTGTTAACAAAAACCTATTTGTAAAATTGCTTGTAAAATGATTTGTAAAAATGTTTGTAAAAAATGCAAAAATTTTTATAAAACTTTTTGAAAAACCTTTGCAAAAGGCTTTGAAAAATGTTTGAAAAATATTTTATAAAATGTTTTGAAAAAGATTGTAAAATTATTTTGCCATGTGGGATATAAATATGGGATGTATATATATTCGTAAAATACACATGTGTGTAAAAACCTTGATTACTTCTCCTCCTGAAAATAAAATTAGTTGTTGTATATAAAACCCTTTTATAAAACTTGTATATAAAACCTGTACATAAAATCTTTTTGTAAAATCTTGTATAAAAATTTGTATAATCCTTGAGTGTATACTTGTATATTCAGTTTACTATCCCTTTCTCTTTCTTAAAATATGTTTTGTATATATTTCTTGGATTTGCATGTGCATTTTTCATAATGGTATTGACACTAAACTAGTCTGGAATAAAGTCGAAGAATGGAGCTTAGTTAGACCTTAATCCACTTAATTTCTGAGAAACCTTATAGGAAATGGAATTGGGATTATTTAGTCTATAGACTTAATTCTTTGGGAACCACAAGACGTAGTTCAATGTCGTCTTGATTGCCTAAGTATAGTATTTCGGAGCACGCACATGATTATTATCGATAATGACCTATCTTGTACACTTGCACTTACACTTTGCTCACCTTAGTTGAAGTAGTAGAGGGCTGGATTTGTTGACGTGAGACACAAGCTAATGGAAACATCAATAGTGACACATTTGTGGCCATTGTACCCCAACCCGGTCTAGTAGCAGTGAAGTCTAAAGAAATAATGTTGTGGGTAGCAATAAAGCATCAAAAGAGGGATAATCGACTGGCTCAATAGGAAAAACTCCTTATGTACATGCTGCACCTTGTATATATTCAAATAAAAGTGCAAATAAAAAACTCCTAAAAAGTGGACAGACCTGATTGAAAATAAAATGTATGCTGGAGTTTGTACATTTGTATAGTAAATAGGCAAGCTTGTGCTTCCAAGTCATATATTTATGAGCATGCAACTGGATGACTTGACTACACTGGTCATGCATCCAAGAATAGGTAGCTACAATGGCTACCATCCATTCTTCTCTCCACCTCCTCTTCTTGAGCTGGTTACACTTGAACTTAGAAGGGAATGCACTGCTTCTCAGGAAAGAGTTATTGGATTGGGGAATTATTGTCACCATGTTGGAGAAGACTGAACTTTTACCGCTTCAGTCGAGGAGAGCTACATATAACTTGTACTGTACAAAAAAGATTCATGGTCATAAGGGTTTGCGTATGGACTTGATTTATTCTGACCTGGGCTATTGAGGAGACTTGAGCATAGTTATGTGGTTTCTTGAGGCTGCTGAGTGTCCAGTCTTGTTTCCCACTAAGGTTCCAACCCAAACTAATAATCCAAAGGTCTGATAGAGCTCCATACTTTTGATTTTATGAAGATGAGGTTTAATACTTAGTATTTTTCTAAGGTCTTTATTTTTCCTTTAGTCTTTTTCCTTTTCCTTTAGTCACTTATTCTTCAAATAAGTGTTTTCTAAGGGACTTGCAAAGGTAAAGTATTGGGGGATGATGAATCTGCATTTCACCATCTTTATTAATTTATTTTAGCTTAAAATCCCTTATAAAACACCTGTAAATAACAATAAATCCATTCTTTTACTAACCTTGATTTTTGTGTAAATATTGTATATTTATCACTATTTTAATCTAAAATAAATAAATAATAAAAAAATTAAATGAGGAAAAAAGAAAATAGAAAATTGTATATATGTAGTAGATACATGCTGACTCTTACCCGAGAGAAGGTCAAGACTTGACTTGATCGACAAGGAATAAAGTAGGGGGAGATAAGGCCAAAAACACCAACAGTTCCAGAAATCATTTGTCACTTGTATATATTCATCATATGTACAATACTGTCTATATTACACATTCATTTATTTAATTTATTCATTGCCAAATTCTTTTTTAATAAAAAATATTTTCTTCTTGAAAATTGTGAATAAAATTCTTTTGTAAAAAATAAAAATTATTGCAATAGAAATCATTGTACATTGTGGAAATTATAATACTCTCAAAAAGCCACAAGTTCAAACTTGCATGATCAATATCTGGTCCACCAAAACTCCAAACTGCAAACTAATTTTCATTATACTACAACTTAACTAACCATTAAAATGAAGGCGATTTCATAAAAATAAAAGTTAAGGTGTGAAATGTGGCAAATTGGGGTACTTTTGTATATTATACCTATGTAAACTATGTATATTATTTAATTATTTATTTTCTTGTGCATATTTGTGAATATTATATTTTTAATTAATTATAAATATTGTATTTAACTTATATAAAATACAAATAAAAATCATAAAATCAATAAAAATAAAATCATGCATATATTGTTTATGTATGACTATGTTTATATTGTACATATATCTATTTATTAAACCTAATAAATTAAATCCTAAAAATCAAATAAAAAATTGAATAAAACCCTTGTAAAATATACTAAACAAATATAATATTATGTATATATTTGTATAATTAATTAACTAAAAGTCAAATTCTTGTATATATAGGTATACATACCTATTAATAACACCTTGTATTTTATTTTACCATCGTAAATACCTTATTTAATTAATTAAAAATTACCAAAATTAAGTTTATATATTCTTAACATTTTTTATTGACATCATTTAATTATTTAAATTCATTTTCGATCTTTAGTTGATTTCAATTAATTTTTTTGTCGTTTAGCCTATTTTGGCGCTTTCCTACATGCACTCTGATTGGTTGACCCGAGTTTACTGACACAGGTCAACTGCTCAAGCCACCTGCTTAATCTGCAATTCTTACGTGTATCTTTCTCTTCATCTAATTTACCACGTGCCTCTACTCAATAACTTCCCCGCTTCCTTCTCCAAAGTTACAACCCATTCAACCCTCTTTATCATCATCGCCTCAGATCCTTCAATCACGCCTTGATTCGCTCGTGTTTTTGAATTCAAAAGTCGCTAGAGTCTGCTTTATAAATAATTCCCATTGACCTCCGCCGCGAGGTTGTTTCATTGCTCTTGTGATTTCAATCATGAAGTTGGTTCCTTGGATGAAGGCTAGGTGACAGCTACCCGTCTCCACAACGGGGAGCGCTCGAGAGATCTTGAAGAGACATGATCCACCACTCACCGAAGTCCTACGCCGTGTTGTCGACTATCTGCCACCCGCAACAGATCGAGGATGATTACCACTTCCTTTTCCATCTGTAGGTAACTTAGGTATGTTACCTTCGATTTTGCATTTCATTTTCTCTTTTATTTCCATTAAATAGCTTAGATTAAGTCTTCATATTCAACCTCTGATCCACACGATTGGAGGAGTTGCAATCATCTTCAACCAAGCTCGAACTCACCCACACTTTCACCAGACCATTCTCCATCTTTTGACATATCTGGCCACCTCAGATCGCTCCAGACATGAGGAATAGCTCCTCTTCTGGCTACCCTCGTTGAAGCTCTCATCCCCTCATCATTTCCATTTCTTTCCTGCTAATAAAAGTGGTCGGGGAGATCCTCTGAGCACCACCATTACACTACTGGGCTAAGGAGCAGACGAGAGAGATTCCAAAACCAGGTTGAGTTCTATTTGAAGAAGAAGTCTCCTAGACCTCCACATCATGATATCGTTGTTTCCGTCAACCATGAAGCCATCAGATTAGTAGAGCGTCATTGCAAGAAGTTGTAACACTAGTCTGGAGCAGATTTGGGTGAGCCACGAGTGAGATGTCCTCACTTGATGTTCACCGGAGATGCCCTTCTTCCCAGTTCGTCCAACAGCCTCAAGGACTGCATGATCAAGAACAACGCTCCAGATTTGATTTTGGCCATTTAAAAAGCCCCAAAGGTTCGTCGTTGATCATAGATTCCAGATCTCATCTACACCATTCACACAAAGCCACTTTCAGCCGTTGGATCAAATTTGCAGAGCATCATGTCCATCTAGAGATCCATGTCATTAAAGGGTATATTTACGTCCAACCCCCCTGCAATTATTTAATTTTGCAAATAAGTCCCAACAGGACACGTGTCTGCTTGTTATGTATTGAAAAACTATACTTCTACCCCTCGCATTTATTTTAATTGCATTTATGTCCTATTTGAACTGAAATCATGCCTAGTACATGACATCTTGGGTTAATTGCACTAACAAATTTATTTGTTTTGAGGTATTAATTGGACCCTCGAAACATTTTAATTACATTTTAGTCCTATCCAGCGAGGTGCTCATGCACGGGCACGAGTTATTTTTTGAAAATTTTGCATCCTTACCCCAATTATTTTTAATTGTTATCATTTAGTCTGCGAGCTATAAATAATTGCATTTATACCCCTACAAACCTGCGTTTATTTTGCAGGTTAAAACTAAAATAAAAATTAGCAAAACTTCTTTAAAATTCCACAAAATTTTTGTTAGGCTTCTTTTAAGCATATTTTACATCCATAATTTTTATTTAGCATTTTCATTCTTTTTTTATTTATAAAAATTTAAAAACAGACTAAAAATTACCTGATTGCATCCGAAAATCAATAAAAAATATAAAACCTTCGCTAAAATTTCTAAAAAAACATGTTTGCTTCTTTTGATTTATTTTTATTTCTAAATAATTTCATTATTTTTTTCTCCATTAAAACCATAAAAATCATAAAACATTTAAAAACATAAAAAGTTCAAAAAAAATCCAAATAAACCATAGAGTTCCTTTCTAGAAAATATAAAATTTTATCTTTCATTATTTTTTATATTCCTTCTATTTTTGATCTTATTTGGTAATTTAAAAATCCAAAAACTTTCACTTTTATTCTGTTTACTTTATTTTCAGTTTTTGATTTACCTAAAAGCGTTAAAAAATTGGAAAATTCAGGAAAAACCATAAAAACAATAAAATTATAAGAAACTCAAAATCAATTCTAATTAAATTTTCTGTTCATTTTATCACTTTGTAAAAAATCCAAAAACATGACTCTTTTTATTCTCTTTTTATTTTAAAGTTCTTTTGCAAATTTAAAAACAAAATAAAAATAAAAAAATAAAAAAAACAAATAAAAATATAAAACTAAAACCATAATAATAATAATAATAAATACAAAAACCAAGCACAGTGTTCGTAGAATCTCCTTCTTTATTTCATTTATTCCTTCATTGATTTAATAACCCTTAGTATTTTCATAGCTTCCCTAAGTTCGAGCCTGTATGCTATACGGGTAAATTAAATTGCAAATTTCTCTTGCTATGTTTTTTTCATTTATTTTGGCTTAGAATATTTTTTTTGCTTGACTCTTCTTTGGGTTCATTTAAATAAAAACATGAGTTTTAGTGTTCAACACTGGCCCATCCAAGCAGACTTCAACATGGGCACCCTGCGAATTCTCGCCCATTCCCTCAACATCAAGGAAGGAGAATTGCCCAGTCTCAATAGCCTTAGTACCACCCGTTTCCACAATATCACTCCAGTTTGAGATAGAGTTAGTCGTACCCATAGTCGCAGTACAGCTCACATCCATACGCGATTGCACCTCACCAACAATATCCTCCTCCTCCCTACCAGCATCAATACCAACTTCCTCCGCCGCAACAACAGTATCAACAACACCCTTCTCAGCCTCTGCACCTTCATGAACAACATGGTATGCTCGCTAAACCTTACGATGCAATTATTGTGAAGTCGAGGCTCGATTGTCTATCCCATCTAGTGAAGGGCCTATCAAAGATGACTCAAAAGTTGGATGACCTAATGACCATAAAACTCCAATTCCAGCCCAAGTCGAAGCCAACCCCAATAACTTTAAACACAAAGAGCAGGTAGAATGTGAAGTCACGTTTGTGCCTATAGAGTTAAATGATTGTGATTTTATTATGTCTATTGTTGTTACTCTTAGGATCGGTAAGACCTTGCCTCTGTCTTCCACTATTAGGGGGAAGAATAAAGCTTCATTTGGTGAATCATCATATTATGCATGAGTCGTGCCAACAATAGGTTTGGGTGAGGAAGAAGAAGATGGAGGTGACATGCCAGTTACCAACCACTACACCCCCCAAAAAAGAACAAAAAATCAGAAAAATGAAAAAACAGACCAAAAAGAAGATCACAGTCAAAGTAAAGCTACACTATCCTAGGGGAAGCAAACCACAACCGCCGATCCAACACTAGTCGACTGATTGGAGACTGTCATTCTTGGATGTCCACTTTCAGCTTTATCATGTACATCTTTTTGCAGCCAGGTTGTACAACATGTTGTGGAGATGAATATTGGTGTAAATAAGAACAATATTTCTGATTCTTGTTCTGTACATATTCGTTTTCCTGATGCAATGAAAAAATCCAAAAAAAAAGTTGCTAAATGAAAAATTGCATTATATGACCCAAATGTTGTGGATATACTTGAGAACTGGATTGTTGAATTGCCTTTGCTAAAAGCCATGGAATATATGCCAGCTGTGGAGAAGGTCTTGAAAGAAGCATGCACGAGCAAGCATCGGTCAAACCACAACAATAGGTGCCGGCTAGTTAAAAACCTTGGCCTCTCCATGGCTATAGTGGCAGCAATCAGCAACCTCCCGAATAAGAAGACTGATAAAAGAGCACCCTTAATCAGATGCAAGATTTTCGACCAAGTCTTCGAGTAAACTTTGCTTGATAACGGCTCACCAATCAACTTGATGCCCACGTCATTGCTCACAGAATTTGGACTGGGACTGCTCAAGCCTACACACATGATTCTTGAGTCTGCTGATAAATTGGTCAAGCGACCCTGAGGTTTATTGGAAGATGTTGTAAAGGTGAAGGACATGCAATTTCTTTTTTATTTTTTGGTCCTTGAAATGGACTCCATTACACCATTACTCATGACCTCGATTATTCTTGGATGACCATTCCTTCGCATTGTAGAGGTTATGGTTGACTATGGGTCTGGGAAGATCATGTTCTACTTGAGTAGCAGCAGAGTAACAATGGACATGGTCAGTGAACCAAAGGTTGTATATGTGCAAGGTCAACCAGAATCATTTGAAGCATATTGTGACTTCGTTATAGAGATCAGAGGTACATCATTTTCTTTGAATGACACTTGGGTTTAGGACATCCTATCTCTAGAGGAGGACCAGGATAGCACAGTCTCCGCATGCTTAGATATCGACTGGGAGACAGATTCTTACTTGCCGATGGACCTTTTTGGGTTGAAGATTCATGCTAGTCCAAACATGAAGAATTTATTGATTATTTGTTTGGCACATTATCATTAGAACCACTAGCAATCGAGGTGAGCAGCACCTCAAAAATCTTGGTAGACCATTCACCTACTAGATCAGTTTCTGACATGATCGAGAAGCATGCTCGATCAGAAACAGAATTAAAGCCACTTCTGACAAGCCTTGAGTATGCTTTCCTTGCGGGTGCAGAAAACATGTATCTTGTCATCATCATCAGCAGGATGACCCCGGATCAGGAATCTCGACTGCTCGAGGTTCTAGAGAAAAACCACAAGGCACTTGGTTGGCATGTATCAGACTTCCGCAGGATAATTCTGGCTCTGTGCTCACACCACATCTATTTTGAAGATGATGCCAAGCCGTCTTGAGAATTTTAGAGAATACTAGACCCTAACTTCTGGGATGTCATAACGAAAGATATCACGAAGTGGTGTGACACATGCTTCATTTACCCCATCTCCGATTCAACAGGGGTGAGCCCCTTGCATGTATCTCCAAAGAAATCTAGGCTCACTATGGTTGCAACTGAAATGGGAGAGGATATTTCCAATTGGATACCAACATCCTGGCATTTGTGTGTTAACTACCGTGACCTTAATGCCGCAACAAAGGACCACTTCACCTTGTCATTCATTGATCAAGTTATGGAAAGATTGGCTGGAAAGGAGTTCTTCTACTTTTTGGATGAATATTCTGGGTACAATAAAGTGGAAATCACCCCAGAGGACCAAGAGAAAATGACCTTCACTTGCCCATTTGACACATACGCTTTCAGGAGAATGCCCTTTGGTTTGTGCAATGCATCTGCCACATTCTAGAGGTGCATGCTTGTAGTCTTTCCTGATATGGTTGGTAGTTTTCTTGAGGTATTCATGGACGACTTCTTCATCTATGGTGACAGTTTGGATTCTTATCTTCAACACCTAGACAGAGTAGTTCAGAAATGTCGAGAAGTCACTCTCGTACTATCTTGGGAAAAGAGCCACTTTATGGTCACTGAAGGGATTGTGCCGAGCCATGCCGTGTCCAAGCGTGGCACGAAATTCTACCCAGTAAAGGTGGATGTGATTGCCAATCTCGAGCCGCCATAGAATGCCAGAAATGTGAGGTCATTCCTGGGGAATATGGGTTTCTACAGAAAATTCATCAGAGATTTCAGTTGCATCGCACAACCTCTAACTGAATTGCTATGCAAGGAGACCAAATTTCATGTTGATCAGCAGGTTCTCCTTTCTTCCAATCAGATGAGGAGCTAATCACTTAATCTCCAATCCTACAGTCACCGAATTGGTCTCTAAACTTTGAGATCATGACAGATGTGTCAGATTTTGCAGTTGGGTTGTGGAAGGACAAAGGAATGACAAAGTGCCCTATGCCATTCACTATGCCAACAAGACATTAAATGAAGCACAGAAAAATTACACTATTACAGAGAAAGAGTTTCTGGTTGTGGTTTTCACCCTCGAGAATTTCAGGTCCTATCTTCATGGATCAAGAATGATCATCTATACGGATCACTCTGCTATCCCATACCTATAGCAGAAGAAGGATGTGAAGCCCAGATTGATCAGATAGATCTTTCTCCTCTAGGAGTTTGATTTAGAAATCAAAGATAAACCTAGAGTTCAAAACATGGTAGTAGATCACCTCTCTAGAATTGAGCATCAAGAACCTCCATTGAGCAATGCACCCATCACAAACACCTTTCCTGACGAGTCGATTCTAGTTGCGGATTTTCTCCCTTGGTATGTTGATATTGTGAACTATCTCATTTCTGGTATATTACCATAAGATTGGACGAAGATCAAGAAGGACAAGTTCTTGTACACTATCCATTTCTACCAATGGGAATACTTACTTTTATTTAGAGAAGGAGCATATTGTATCTGGCGTCGGTGTATCCCTCAAGAGGAGCATCATAGTGTCCTCGAGCATTGTCACTTGCTCGAATCTGGTGGACATCACTCTGGTGATAGAATGACAGCGAATGTATTGTAGTGTGGCCTCTAGTGGCCTACAGTATTCAAGGATGCGGTAGCATATGTCAAAGATTACATTGACGGTTAGAAAATGGGAGGAACCCTCTCAGCTAAAGACTTGATTCCCTTGAAATTCATTCATATTTCAGACATGTTAGATGCTTGGGGTATTGATTTCATGGGCCCCATTCATAACAATCATGGATTTGAGTACATCCTTCTTACCATTGATTAAGAGAGTCCCTGGATTGAAGCTATTCCCGCCCCAAACTGTAGATAGCCATATAGTTGGTTAGTTTTTGAGATAAAACATCAATTCACGGTTCAGGATACAAAAGATTATGTATCATACGGGGGTAGTCACTTCATCAATAAAGAGGTCAAGAAATTAACAAAGGAGTACGACATCGAGCATCGAGTCACTTCTCCTTATCATCCTCAGACTAATGGCATAGCATAGCTATCAAACAGAGAAATGAAGACAATCTTATATAAGCTTGTGAGGTTGGACAGAAAGAACTGGCCCCAACTCTTAGACTCCATCCTTTGGGCATACAGGACTGCCTACAAGTCTCCCTTGGGCATTTCATCCTATCGTCTTGTATTCAGGAAGCCGTGCCATCTGCTCGTTGAACTAATTCATAAATCACTATGGGCAATCAACAGTTGCAATATGGACTCACAAAAAGGAGGTCAACCGATAATAGTGGATCTGAACAAACTCCAAGAATTCTGAGACTATGTGTATTATAATATCTTGATGTACAAGGAGAAGGTTAAACATTGGCATGACTGGCCTATCAGATGAAAGACCTTCGAGGTCGGATAGAAAGTGTGGTTATTCGATCCAAAGTTTGAGATATTCCTAGGTAAATTGAAGAGTAAATGGACAAGGCCATTCAAAGTGAAAGATGTGTGTGGCAACAGAAGCATTGTGATGTTGGAGTTGTCATCTGATGCACAACCGTTCATCGTCAATTGTCATTTACTAAAGCAGTACCTCGAGCATGACACTTTCTCGGGCATTGTCGACTCAGGCCAAGTAATCTACAATGATGCATCCTCCACAACTCCAGTAGCCTCCAAAGATTCAGATAATTCTCCTATAAAACTCTTTCTTTAGTTTTTTTCTTTTCTTTTGTATTTCTTCTATTTATTTTCTCTCTTCTCATTCATAGTTTCATTCCTCTCAGTCATCACCGTTATACTTAGGATATGTTTTATCCTAATTATAGGGGGGATGACTGGGTCCCATTGTTAATTCTTTGATCCCTCGCTTGTCTCCTCTCTTGTTGCTATTCCGGTCTATACTTAGGGATATTTTACCTTAAGTATAGGGGGAGATAGGACGAGTCGCTGATCTTCTTATCCCCACCCTCAACCGTCTAAAAGGGGAGACATGACGAGTCACTGATCTTCTTATTCCCACCCTCAACCACCCCTACATGTTGATACAACCTTCTATACTTAGTATATTTCATCCTAAGTATAGGGGGGATGGTTGACTTCTCATTCATTGATTCTTTCTTCTTTAGTCATTGTATTATAGGCTTCCTAATACTTAGTGCAAGTTATTTCTTCTCTTTTCTCTTTGATCTATGATGACATATCCCATGCTAAGTATAGGGGGCCATCTATAGGTTGTATATACTTAAGCCACATCTCGTACTTTCGTATTTTCAATAAAATGTCTAAAATATGATTACTTATTGATAAAGCACATACTTGTATAAAATTCATTAAAATTCTTTGTATACACTGATTAATAAATCATGTAAAACTGTTTTGCAAAATGTTGGAAATTTTTTGGAAAATGTCTTAGAAAAATCTATTGAAAACTTTTTGGAAAATGTTTTGTAAAATATTTTCAATCTTTGCAAAAATGTTTTATTTGTAAAAATTCGTTTTCTTTATGTGAAATAAAATGTTTTGAAAATCAATTTACAAATGTTTTGAAAAATAGTTGCAATAATCTTTTGAAAAATCTATACATAATGTTTAAAAAAACCTTCGCAAAATGATTTCCAAAATGTTGTAAATGTTTGTAAAAACTACTTATCAAATTAGTTTGTAAAATTAAAGTTTTCAAAAGGTTTGGAAAATGGTTGGAAAATTTCTTTGAAAAATCTTTTGAAAACTGTTTGGAAAATGTTTTGTAAAATGCTTTCAACCATTGTAAAAATGTTTTATTTGTAAAAAAATCTTTTCTTTGTGTGGAATAAAATGCTTTGAAAAGCAATTTGCAAATGATTTGGAAAATGGTTGAAAAAACCTTTTGAAAAATCTATAAATACTATTTGAAAAATCTTTGCAAAATGATTTTCAAATATGAAAATGTTTGTAAAAACTACTTGTCATATTAGACTGTAACAATACAGTTTTCAAAATGTTTGCAAAAATATTTTCAAATTATTTAGAGAACTAAGTACATAATTCAAGCAAATAAAGAGCCTTTACAAACCTTGTATATACAAGTCAAATTCTTTAAATTTATACATAAACTTATGAATAAAAAACCTATAACTTCTTTAAATCCCAACTCTTGTAATTAACAAGATGCACTCCCGTGTAGTATATGCACATATTTCTTTTCATAAAAATATTTTGTTTTTGAAAAATCCCAAAAACATTTGAAAATATTTTTAAAATTGCATAACAATTTGCAAAACTTTTCAAAAATCCATAAACAATTCAAAACTAGAAATTTGCTTCACAAAAATAATTTCTGCATTGTATATAGCATTTGAATTTTTCAGGTTGAGTTGATAATTGAAGTAGTATATGTAAAATCCAAAGCTTGGAGCTTGGTTGGACCATAATCCACTTAATCACATGCAACTTATAGGAACTGGAATTGAGATGCTTTAGGTCAGCTAGACTTAATTCTTTAAGACCATGAGACTTATTTCAATGTCATCTTGACTGCCTAAGTAGAATATTTCGGAACACACACACGACTCTTGTTGATAATGACCTAGCTTACATACCCACACCTTACACTTTGCTCACCACTTTTGAAGTAGTAGAGGGCTGGATTTGCCGACATGAGATACAAGCCAGTGGAAACATTGGAAGTCACATATCTGTGGCCATTATACCCCAACCTGATCCAGTGGCGACGAGGTCTAAAGATAGAAGTTGTGGGTTGCAATAAATCTTCAAAAGAGAGATAGTCTACTGGCTCAAGAGGAAAAAGTCCTTATGTAAATGTTGTTGTATATAGTATTCAAAAAAAGTGGACATGCCTGAATGAAAATTAAATGCCTACGGAGTAGGTATATATTTGTATACTCAATAAGAAAGCTTGAGTTTCAATGTCATACTCATGTGATCCTACAGCCAGATGAGTTGGCTACATTGGTAAAGCATCCCAGGATAGGTATCTACCCTGGCTACCGTCAATTCTCTCCACCTCCTTTTCTATGAGCCGGATGCACTTGAACTTAGAAGGGAATACCACGCTTCTTGAGGAAAGATTTGTTGGATTGGGGAATTAGGGTCATCATGTTAGAGAAGACTGACTTTTACCGCTTCATCCAAGGAGAGCTACATATCACACACTGTCCAAGATAGATTCATAGTCATAAGGTTTTTCGTATGAGTTGTCTTATTCTGACCTGGATATTGAGGGGACTTGAGCAAAGTTGTGGACTCTCAAAGGTTGTTCTGTTTTAAATCTATTTCCCAATCAGGTTCTGACCAAACCTAAAATCCAAATGTACGACTGAGCTCCAAACTTTGATTTTGTGAAGACAAGCTTAAGAATTAAAATCAATCCAAGTTCTTTCTTTTTATTTTTTTGTTTTATTTTCTACACTTATGGACATAAGTGTATGATAGGGACTATCAACGGTAAGTATGGGGGGTGATGAATCTACATTTCATCACCTTTATTCTTTCATTTTGGCATCTATCCCCTATTTAAATGCATGTAAATATCATTATTTTGCATCAACTAACATATTTATTGAATAAATAGTGTATAAAATACGTTATTTAAATCCAAAATAAAAGAATAAATAAAAGAAAAATAAATAAATAAATGCCAAAGGTATTTTATGATCACAAACCTCGAGACCAAGTCAAGAATTGATGTGGTCGATAAGAAATAAAGTAAGGGAGATAAGGGTCAAGCACATAATAGAAACCCTATTCATTTATTCTTCAAAAAGGCATTTTTGGGACCCATTTTATTCTTTGTTATTTACACCTCAAATCAATAAACTTGATACATGAAAGTTGTATATAAAAAATACAAAGAAAAATATGAAATTGATTTCATCTAAAAATAATATACAATGTTCATTCTACACTCTAAATAAAAAGCCAAAAGCCAAACTTCCTAGACACATATATTCTACATAAAAACTCAAAATATCAAAATCCCCTTTAATTATATATAATTTTTAATTAACTATTTAATGAAGGTGGTTTCATTTAACCTTTAAGATGTTAAAGTTAGGTTTTGGACCCCTATTGTACTATATACTTGAATAAAATATTCATTTTATTTATTCTTTATATTTTTCATTATTTTATACTTTTTATAGATTTTTTAATATCCTTTATATTATATATACATAATTAGAATAAATGAAAATTAATAAGAATAAGCTAAACTAAATAAATATATAAAATATATAAATGAATATACTATACTTATACTTATATAAGAGATACATCTATTTTTTAAGTATACAAATAAACTAAGAACGATACAATAAAAATATATGTATGTACACTAAATAAGTTATAAATATATAAATTAAGTGTATAAATAATAAAATCTAATATACAAAATTAAAATAAAACACACATATATAGGTAAATATACCTATAACGATACATGTACATAATAACTCCTAACAAATAATGACATAAAAATAAATAGAAATGGGGATAAAATATTACAAAAATAATAACCATTTTTTTATTTTTAACCTAAATTTAATAAGCTCATTTACTATTTATTATTCATTTTACAAGGCATTTTTGCCTTCAATTTTTCTGGTTGGCACATGTGGACCAAGCAGAGTCCCTCTTTTGTTGACCCCGATCAACTACCGTTTTGGCGCCTCTAACCCGTGTCAGAGCATCAACCGACTGCTTCTGACCATTTTCCCCTTGCGGTCTAATGATTAGCTCACCTTAAGCCTTGAACAATTTCTGTAGATGAGATCTCCATGATTTACGCCTGATCCTTAGATCCTATCAATCTCTTCCATTACCTCCTGGAATCAAGTCGCAAGATCCACCAAACTCTGTTCATAAATAAACCCCTCAAGCCATTCTTTAATTTTTTAAATCCTTCTTCGAACCCTAATTTCACTCGCTCCGCATGTGTGAGTGCTCCCGGTGATGGAGAGAGTACCCCCTGAGGTTGAGGCGGTGCTAGGAGGAGAGGAGGCGGTCGAAGGTGGAGCTCCAATGACAACTCTGCTCCCTACTCCCCAGGTACGAGCTGAGCAATTTTCACCCATTTCAACATAGATTTAGTATTAATTTTTAGTTTCATGTCTTTCATTTCGTCCTTCAATTAGTAACTTATGTTAAACTTTGAAATCAAAGATCATCGACGCTCACAGCTCCGGCCCTACTCTATCATGTGTCCGACCATATCCGACCCCTATGCCACCCTCATCTCGTTTCCTAATGCTTTCTCCACTCCTTCGACCCATTAGATCGCCTTGATCCTTCTTGGATCGAGCCTTTAGTGCTCCATCCACCGCCTTTTTCGGAGCACCTCCACATCTGTTCATTCAGCCATTTATTCCACCAAATAATTGCCCACATCTTGTACCCTTTGCGTTGTCGTGCTAGATCACATAGTTGCAGGTCTAGAGGGGGTCATTCGAGACCCATTCGAGGTTCAAACACCACCCCTGGAATAAAGTCCCTCCATATCTCCCAGCCGAGCTCCGGAGCTTTTTGAGGCACCAATCAACGATATGACGATGAGATCAAGCTTCCATGTCCATCAGCAGAGCAACATGTGATCGGAGGCAGCCTCTCTTGCAGATCGAAGCTTGGGAGGGTAGGCATTGCTGACTATTCTTCCAGGCAACTTCCCTGTCATCCATTCATGATTGAAGTTTCAGAATGTGCAGCTATCGTCACAACAACGCGAACCACGAACGTCAGATCCCATCGTGGGGGGGGATCTAATCATAGCGATTACTAATCAAACTGTCATCATGCGTTGAGGACATGATGGGTGTTAAGTAAAGAAATATCGACCATCCGTTGGCACACATATATTGGGTAAATTTCACATATGCCATCGCCCTTTTGTATATTTTTATTTAATATTATAAATCGGGTCTGAAGTATAAATAAATGGGGATATTTTGCATAAAGCCCACTACCTTTTTATGTATTTGCATTGACGTCTGTGTTTGCTTACCTCACGTGGCCGCCCACGTGAGGAGGGCATTGTGCAAATATTACCCCGTGATTTTTTGTATTTGTTTTCAGTCCAGAAATTTGTATATCATGTGTTAACTTTTTTTGGAAAAATGTACAAAGGACCCTGAATGGTTTGTATATTGCAAATATGCCCTTGTCAGATGATTATAATTTAAATATTCATGGTTAAATTACAAAGTAGCCCTTGGATCTTTATTTTAGGGTTCTAGAATGCATGTAAACTTTTTCCTATTTACAAAAAGGTCCCTGCTAATATCCAGTTCTTGTGCATGTTTGTTTAATTTTTATAATTATCATTCTTGCTTAAAAAATTATGCAAAAAAAGACAATGTACCTCGATGCATGCTCTTTCATGCCATATTTTTATTTTGCATTTTCTATGCTTTAATTATTTATTAGAAATAAAAAAGGGCACTTTATCCCTTGTTTGACTTAGAAATACCTAAAAATTATAAAACCTTCTTGAAAAAATTACAAAAAAATACATTTTACCTATTAGAGTATTTTTAGCTTGAGACCAAAAATCCCTAAAAACAGAAAAAGAAAATGGTAAAAAATTAAAAAGTTCCAAACTTCTTCTAAATTAGAAAAATTCTTCAAAAAAATCCAAAAATGTTTATTTCTATCTCTGAAATTACATTTTATTATATATTATATATAAAAAAATGATTTTGGAAAATTTTGATCATATTTAGTATTTTTATACTCCAAAACAGTTTAGTTTATTTATTTAATCGATGTTTTGAGATATTTTTAACTTTAAAAATACCTAAAAATAAGCAAAATTACTTGAAAAATAGTAAAAATAATAGAAAATAGGAAAAACCCAAAACATTTTATTCTGAAAATTTTGATTATTTATAATTATATTTATATTTGTAATACCTTATATTTTAATATATTCTTATCTATATTTAAATATAGTTTATATTTTTAATAGTTATTCTTAATACCTATAAATATTTTCAAAAAAAAGAGAGATATATATAATATAAAATGGATTATATTCCTTAATTTTTGCATAATTGTCATCTCTACTTTGTATCATATATACACTACCTTATATATTTATATTCATATACCCTTATATATAGTATATTATATAATATCAGCTCGGACTGAGCTCGAAAAGCTTACTTCTCTTCACGCACGGGAGACTTTCTTTCGTCTCATAGATCATTATTCTTTCCACGACTGCGGAAGGTGGAAGCGAGACCAACCGATAGGTGAGTGAAAAGGCTACTATATATCACCAAAGGTGCGTGAGATATCTAGAGGTAGGTTCACTAAGAAAAGTGCCCGGCCAGAGAGGAATGAGGCCGAGCGAGCCGAAGCCTATTTTCTTTTTTCAAGATGTTCCATTAGATATTAGGGGGAGTGAAATCAGAGTCACCCCTGCCTGAATTCAAATCAAGTTTACATTTAAAAGAAACTTAAAAATCAGATAATTTTAAAAAATTAAAAACATATATAAAAGAAAAATCAAATAAAAAAATAAAAACAAAAACCCACATAAAAAAGACACTAATGTACATAATTCATTTTATTAGCAATAATCAGTAGGCTACCTAGTTTGCACTCAGTGGTTCAACCTCTACATATTTATAAACTATACATCTTTGTTTTTAGAGTATAACAAATTGTACTTCACATTTTTGTCATTCATTGATTAATTATATGTCGTGGGTACTTGTTTTTTGAATATGGGATTTCTTGTGGATCGCCTCAGCAACATTCCATCTTTGCTTGTCAACGAGGATACTTTTAAACATGCATGAAAGCATCTCGTCAATAGGTATCTAGAACAACTTTTATTTCCTTAAAATACTAAGTGTATAATTAATTAAAAATCAATCACTCAGAACACAAAACCATTTATTTTGACCTAGATATGTGTGTAAATGATATGATTTTTGGATATATGATATAGAACAACTAAATCTATGTAATGTGATTTTTTAGCAGTTTCTGGTGCACAAAATAATTTAAGAGCACGTAGTGGGTAAAATAGTGAATTTAACATCAAAGCAATTTTAATTAATTGATCCAAGCTCACAAAAATGTAAATAAATAAATACAAGTAGAGAATTAAATGTTTCACACACAATGCAAGTTTTAATGAGAAAATTGAGGACAAATGATTATATTAATGAAAGTGCAAAGACATGAGTACGAATGCAATTAAAGAAAATAAAATGAATACAAAAAACATGCTTATGAGGATGGAACTACAATTGCCTAGGACCTCAAGGGTTATTCTATAAAATGCCCAAGGGATAAGTGCGCAACACGTGCGCCCAAGTTGGCGGGGAATCCTCAACAATTTTGGGAAGCTGGAGGGGATTGGCTACAAGTTTCCTCCTGCTCACGTACGGGGCATGTGCTCTTGCAGGCTCGAGGAAGGGTCAGGTACACTACTAAGGGATGGGCCTCAGAAGCTCTACATGGTTTTAGGGGGAGGCTCAGATAGCGGTTTGAGGCTCTAGGTGACTTAGAGATCCCAAACTGCCACGTGTCACCTTGTTTTGGCTTAGCTCGCCTGAGCCTCGTAATGTGGACGAAGGGTCATCAGGCATGGAGGTCAAGGCAATGGTCGTTGCCGAGGAAGAAGGTGCAAGATCAGACGACGTGATGGGCGATGAATCCTTGATTCATTAACATTTTTATCACATTTTATCTTAAAACCCTTAACAAATACATGTAAACATGCATTAATTCACATCTTTTATAAAAATGTCATTCATAAATAAAAATGCATTTTTTGCATCAACAACAAGTAAATAAATAACAGAATAAAAAGAAAGAAAAGAAAAGAAGGAAGACTGTAAATATGTACATGATGACTAATAAATATAAATATAGATGCAAGATATATTTATGCAACCTAACTCCCAAGAACAAGTCAGCATGGATTGGTCGACTGATGAATCCACATTTCATCATCTTTATTCATTTATTTTAGCTTAAAATCCCTTATTAAACTCATGTATATAATACTAACTCCATATTCTTACTAACGTGCATCTGCGGGTAAATATTGTACATTTATTACTATTTTAACCTAAAAGAAATAAATATAGAAAAAAAGGAAAAATAAAGAAAAAAAAGAAGATTGTATATATGTAATAGATACATGCTGACCCAAACCTCGAGAGAAGTCAAGACATGACCTTATCGAATAGGAATAAAGTAGGGGGAGAGAGGGTCCTTAATCAGAAAATCTAAAAAAATGCATGTTGTAAATATTTGTATACTTACACTATTTTATTTGTACATAAATTGACCTCAAATTAAATAATTTTCATAACATAAATTGTAAATAAAAATATTTCCTAAATAATAAAACTGTTTTCAAAATAAAATCATGTACAGAATAAAAGTAACCACATCCGGAAAAAGCCATAAAGCAATAATTGAAAGATCAATTATGGCTCCATATGAACTTAGATTGAACAAAACTCACTTCCACTATATTCTAAATTAAATTATCTTTAAAATGGTGTTGGTTTCATAATTTTTGGAGTTACGATTCGAAAGTCGGTTTTCTGGGGTGGTTTGTGCAATTTTACCATTTATTTGTACATATGGTATTTGTAAATATTTTTGATAATTATTTAAAATAAAATAAATAAATAAAAATTATAAAAAATTATAAAAAACTAATTTCCTTATTTAAGTATGTATATAATGCACCTTATGAATATATAGTTGATATTCTTAAATAACCACCATAAAAAATAAAAAAATCAACATTTATTATTCAATTTAATAAAAAGATGAAAATAAAAAATAAATTTTGTAAATAATTTTAATACTAATTTTATCTTTATCTCATTTCAATTTCTTTCCTTATCTCTTTATCACCATTCAATTTTCAAATTCGACTTCGAATTCAGATTCAAATTCAATTAATCCTCTATTTAATTTGCTCCTTCTCCCTCATTTCTTGATCAATCTTTGGTGAGAGGAGCCCATTGTCTGAGAGTTATCTTGTCGCTGAAGTGTGCCTAGCCTCCGAGCTGTCCGGTGATAGCGAGTCAGCCTTCATCGAGGCGATCACGATCTTTTCCGCTCCTGAGGTGAGATCCATTTTCTGCTATTTTTGACCGAGGTTAATCGTTGTTTTATTTCTCGCATTTTTATTTTGTTGTCATTTTTTCTCTCTCGAACTTAGAATCCATCATCATGATTTGATCCGAATTCAATTCCGATTTTTCCATCTCATTTTCTCGATCTCTCCACGTTCATGTTTTATCCTCAACGATCTCTCAACTCCGGCCACGCACGTTGGCCGGAGACTCGGATTCGATTTTTCCATTTCACTGGATCCCCATTCACTTCTTTTTTTTCATTTTCTTCATTATTTATTTAAATAAGCATATATGATGCATCGTGTTTGAATCCTCTTCTATTTCAAAAAAAATATAAAAATAAAAAAAACTAAAAAATTATATATATATATATATATATATTTCCATAACATTTATTTTGCAGAGATAAAGAAAAAAATCAAAAAAATATAAAAAAATTAAAATAATAAATATAAAGTTTCCTAAAGTTTCAGTATAAACAAAATTTAAAAAATAAAAGTTTTTTCCCTTTTCTTTCTGCTTTACACAAAAAAGCAACAATCACTTGTAGCGGCCTCTACCGCTTGGGAGCCACTGCCGACCGCCAGCCACTGCTGTAGAGCGTGTGTTGCCCAGTCGCATATCTGGCCTTCATCCTCCTCTGTTGAGCGTCGCACCCCCATGTGGTTCACCTTCCTCCACCATTCCGTCGCAACCACCTGTGGCTAGCCACGTCAGTCCCTCCTGCCGCCCTCGAGCCCCTTGGGTGTCTGCCACCCATCAACCTCTGCACCGATGGTGAAGAAGCCACCAACCATTTGTTTGAAGACCTGCCAACTTCTGTCGCCCTGCTAGCTCCCCGCGCGAGGAGCTCCACTCCGCCATCACTCCGGTCGTGCGTCCACCAGACTGCCGTTCTGCTCTGACTGCCATCTGCGTCGCTACTCGTGAGCGTTGCCATCAATGAGCTTAGTTCGCAAGCGCCAC